>VZRL01005283.1:0-135520 GCA_013397895.1 Origma solitaria | reverse complement strand
TTATTGTGGAAAAAAAAAAAAAAAAAAAGATGCACATGTCGAGTGTAAGAGTAACAATATGAGATGCAGTTTATAATTATCCCTTTGTTTCCTCCTCATCGAGATGGAAATGACGGATATACAATGCGTGTGTTTCTTGTTCTAGGTGCTAAAGAATATTTTAAATCAAGTTTTGAGTAAAATAACCATCATGGCTGGATGGTGAGATGAGCAGCCACCACACAGGGAATGCTATGTTAGAAAAATAAGAGCTCACTGACTAACTTTACTCAATTAGAAATTGTAGTTGCAAGGTCAAGAACTCTATTAGCTAAATTTTATTTTATAGAATATGGGCTTAGGAGGTGATTGAGGTGCACTATAGAAAACAATGCTTTTGTTGCAGCTACTCCAGGCTTTTTATCTAACTCTACAATAGTCCCAGAAGATTGGTTGAAAGATTTTAAAGTGCACTGTTGAAATATTATTACTGTCTTAATTGAAGAGATAGCTTAATCCTAGAAAATCAGCCCCAGCAAGAGGGATGTTCTGTCAGGAAAGTGCACAGAAAACGTGGGCACCAAAAGCCAGAGTTCTGCTCTCTGATACCCTCATTTAGCATGTCAGTGTTGCAGCAGCCGCTGCAGATTCTGGGGTATTTGCAGGCACTGCCAACTGCCTCCCCCATTGTCCTTCTTTTTGTGCATTGGCCAAATTTCTCCTCTGAACCAGCACAAAGACTTATTCACACTGGCAATGCACCAAAACGATACAGTCCACAATACACGAGATGTGTCAAATTCAGCCTCTGAACTGTACAACTCCAGTGCAAAACAAACCTTTCAGAGGCTGTATTCTCGTTCTGTAATGACGCAACATCTTCTGCTCAGTTTTAGTACCAGAGAATTAAAAAATAAAATAGACCTATCCCAAGTTTTCCAGGGATGGGGATGCTTTTGTCGCAGATTAATCCTTCCAAAAATACATTTTTTACATTAAACACGTCTAACTGCTGGACTCTATGAAAAGCTCATCCACCATTCTCAAAGCTCCTGCATTGTCAAGCTGGATCAGAGACTTTTCATGAACAGGACTTTGTCTTCCAGTACATTGTCCTTCTTAGGTAAAGCATTGTCAAAGCAGTGTGCAGGAATGTGAAGGAAAAATTAAATTACAGAGTGTAAATGAAAACTTCAGAGCAGGGTCACCAGATCTTTGAAATGAATGATCAGGATGTTTTCTTCACAAAATACTGTACTTATTACCTGTGGTGAAAATTCTTGGTTTGTTAGGAACTTTTCTATGTTGATTATAGTAACATCACAGCATGTAAAAGACTTGCCTGCAAAACTCCAGATAAACATTTTTAGGATTGTTGTAATAAGCCTAAATGAAGTACATTTAGTTACTTCTAGTCTGCATTTTGAAAAGGGGAAAAATTTTGAAACATCTACATTAGAAGTTACATTTGCACTTTATTTGTTGAGAAAGCCAAACACTCTTTGCCTAACCCTATCAGTCTTTATGGTGTGTCAAATCCAGTGACTGTCAAAAGAATTTTGCATCACCTACCTACTCAAGGATTTCAGAGGATCTATTGCCATGAAAAAAGAACCACAAGGAGGTTTTCTGACTGAAGGACTGACAAGGGATTGTTCCTAAGTAAGAAGCACTGAATTATGGGTAAAAATGTCTGAAGACCAGATCTAGAAGCTATAAATTTACAATTTTTTTTTTTTTATTCAACAAAAGATTTAGACACAGACTAGCTTCAAGACCTTCAGATTTTCAAAGAGATCATTTAGCCACTGAGATATATGACAAGCCTTGGTCTCAGATTCCTGCTCAGTTTGGGGGGAAATTTTCCTCAATAATTTTGTTTATATTGGGATCAGAGATACAAAGAGTGCATGAGGCTTTATGTCAGAGCAGTTCAACTATGCCTCCACCCAGATGATTTTTTTCAGACATTTGGTTCCAGAAAAAGGGACCCTTTACTTAGATTCATCTGTTCAAATAATCTAAGAAGACCCCACTCTCTCATTTAATGGCAAAGCAGTTTTAAAAGACAATAGTGCTGTGCATAGGAATGCATGAACAAGGCCTGAGTAGCATAAATAAAATGCAGCATAAAAATGCTCATAAATAAATGAGAAAAAATATTTAAAATTTCAAGAATATTTCCCCTAAGGTTTTCACAGTACATTTTGTAGGGAGCACCATTTGACTGTGAGCTGTAACTCCGTGCTAATCCAGAGGCCATTATTAAGTATTGGCAAGTTCTGGGCTGCTATCCACTAGATTCTGGTCTTTACAATGTGTTTTGAAAGAAAAGCCAAAGGCAGATAGAAACATACGATAAACAAAATCCCCGGATTGAGATGCTTCTGAGTTATGGGGCTGTCAGTGTTACAAAACTCACTGCTCTGAAGATCAGTTTTGGAGATGTCTTTTTATCTGTATCAAAGTCTATATCAAAACTCCAGATTGAGATTTCATGTGTCAGAAATCCAGATCCAAAGTCTGTGGTTTGAACCTATTTCTGGTTTTCTGTTGCTTCAGTTTCCAGGAGACATTGTGAGAAAATAAACTCAGAGATACCTTGTGTAATGATAAACTAATTAAAATTTTAAAAAAAGGAAGGAGAAACTAGAACTGCACCACCCTTCAGTCTGATTGGAGCAAATCAATTGTTAATCCCTGGGGAAACACTAATTTTTCCAACACAGCTGCAACAAAGCAGCTTTATCCATCCTCTTGCTTCTATTATTTAACAGCTTTATTGTAGTTAAAATGAAAGGATTTTTAATGGTAAAAATTTATTCTAAATTATCTCTATTAAATAATTCCATCTATTTACTTTGCATTGTTATATAATTTTTGTCATATTCCATTGTAATACAGCTCGATGTAGTAGGAGAGAAGAATTTTTTATAGACAGGTTTGAATACATGGTTCCACAGATCAGCTATTTGTTAATTTTATGCAGGCTGTCTCCAGTTTCTGCATCTCACAGTTTGGGCACAACAGGAGGTGACACTGTTAACTGTTACTCTTTTCACTTACTTTTTTTCCCCTAACTGAACATAAACATATCATTACACAGTTACACTACACTATATTTAGAGTTGATTTTTAACTATCTATTAGATAAAAAGATTTGAGCTGATCTAAAATACCTGGAATGAACTAGGAAGGTCTAACAGAAAGGCACTACCCACAGAAATTCTGGTGTAAGTAAGGTATTTCAATCATGCCATCCATTTCTTTTGCTCCTGAGACTTCTCTGATGTGATGGACAAAATGGTATTGGGTCACTGCTGAGGGCTCCCTACATGGCAAAGGAGCTTAGCCATCAACAGCAAGTTCCTGAGTCCTTTTTTCTCCCTGAGGGCATGGACTAGGGCTAATTTGTGAAATCTGTGACTGCCTTCTAAGTCTAACTTGGCATCCTGGAAACATCAGAAGGGCATCTGGGTCTGCTTCTTGCATATGTCTCTCCAACATCGGTCTCCTTGCAGAGAAAATACATGTCTCAGGCCAGGAGAGAAGCTTTAGATATTCCAGCAGATCCCCCAGCTGGAATATTCATGGGATGAGACTCAAGTCCGTGCTGTGGAGCAGACTGGTTCCACTGTATAATGCAACCTGGTTGCCTAAGTTTCTGCAAATGTGTCTACATATAATCATTAAAATCTTGATGAGATTAAGTTATTGCTATTTTAACCCTGGCAAAAGACTTGTCAGATATCATGTCCCACAGAACAAGGTGCTCTGAACACGAAGATTTCTTCACAGCATCTTTATTGGCTGGTGTTATAGAAAGAGGCGTAAGGAAGATGTGTTCATATACCCCATTTGACAAATAAGTTAAAAATTTACCTAAAAAGTTATTTTTTTTCACGTTTCACCTGAACATGATCTGAAACACAGATTCATGTGTCAGTCATCAGCATCTGAGCTTCATGTTTTGTGAACCAGACTGGCCTATCTTCACATGGATCCTGCAGGAATTGCTTTGCTTTTTAAAATTATAGGACACACTGAACTTGAAAACTGAACCCTTCCACATACCAATTCAGTGCTGTAACTGCTGGTATAAAGATCTCTTCTGTTCTGTTTGTTTTATTTTATTTTTTTCATGAGAAAAAGATGTACCTGGTAAGTCATCTATCTCTGAATGGCTGAAAGTGTTAAAATGCAATCCATATGTTCAAACAGCTCTCTATGCTCTTCCACATTCGGATGCAATATTTACAACAAGAAACGTGCATACACCACTTAAAAATGTAGCATTTGCCAGCAGTTCCCGTATCTCTGCAAATATGGTACCTTTTCCTGTATTCTGAATGGAATTATTACAGACTTATTATCATTGCGAGATAGCTGGTAAGTGACTGGTTATTCAATGACTTATCCTTGGCTGCGATTCTCTGTTTATCCCTTGGGAAGGGAAACCAACTTTTTAATATACTTTACAAATTTATTTTGTTGGTGGCCTGATTCTTATAGTGCAGAGGTTTTCCGTAGAAAAACCTGAAAGCTATAAATAACTACATGGACCAAAGTAATCTCTAAAGTAATTGCATCAATTCAAATGAGGTCAGCTGAAGCATTAATTGGACTCTGTGATGCTTCAGTAATGTATCAGACTAGCTCAAAAGGCAAGTCAAACATCCGAGATTGAATATCTTTCTCTGGGAAACAGAGACTAAGTGAGGAAGCACCTATGCCGATGGTAACTGTTCTTCATACGTATCCAAGTTGTTATATACTGTTTTTTGCATATTCGGTCTTAGATACAGCATGGAAAGGAAGTGCTACAAACATTGCCTGTCTTAGACATCTGTGCTCCACTCAGAGTCAAAGTGTCTGAGCATCCTTGCACTGATCCTTAGACACCCTGAGGAAAAAAAAAAAAGGAAATGCAGGCATTTCCTTCTTATGCACAGATTACATGGTGACTATTTTTAAGAATGAGTTTAAGAATTTTTCCGCTTGTGGAAATGAACATCCAATTTCAAGTCATTACTTGCATTTTAATTTCAATGCTGGGTGCTGCTCCACCAGTATATTGCCTTCAGTGAGTTGTGCTATCCCCATTATAACAATAATTAATAAAATGTAGCTCTGAACTGCATCTGTGTTATGGTATTGGTTTGGCTTTTTGGGTTTTTTTGGTGTTTTAAAGGCAGAACTCTTCCATTGTTTGAGTCATAGGCTACAAATGAAGGACTGGTATGCTGTGTACAGGGGCAAATCTTTTTATTGTGAGCCCAAGCTCTTGATGCAAACATCATCAAACCATTGATCTTTGTAGAAAAAGAGAAGGATGGCTGGATTCATGGCTAGCTGACTAGCTGGGTAAGAAATGAATTAACACATTACTGATTCTCTTATACTGTACTGAACAGGAAATCAGTACTCAAAGGTCTTCTGGTGTTATAGACCATTTGTCTTATTTCCTTCTATTGAATCAAAGCAATGGGAAACTCTTGAAAGAAAGAGAATAAATATTTTCATCAGATTTATCTGTCTTAGAGGATGAACATGCAAGCAAAGAGGTACTGACCCATGTCTGATTGCACCCTAGTAAGGACTCTCCACTGCCACCCTGAGGAGAGGAATATTCGACATTTAAAGTCTACAGCATAGAGCTAGTTGGTTCCCAATAGTAGTGACGGTGTTAGTAGAATGCAGACACAAATTTAAATCATCAAATTTTCAGTGTAATCGTTGCAGGTCACATGTGTAGTATATTCCAGTAGTCAGGGTAATATTTCTAGTCAGTGTTTTATTTATTACTGTGGGAAACCCACAAACTTTGAAAGAATTACTAAGTGTATTTGTACCTTGAATGTTGGCATATTATGTTCAAGCAATGCCAGGAAAGAAAACTGTTTCATCTGGAAAAAGAGATCCTCAGGGAACCTCCATCTGATTTGTAGAACTCTTTTGCATGATCAGAAAATTTGATAAGAAAGATTAATATGTTTCATTTTGGCACAGAAACATTGCTGAGCAGAGAATGGGAGGTATATCCTACTGAACCCGCTACTAAAACCTGCTATCCCGCAGGATGCCATAACATCCCACCATGAACAGAGGTAGTAGAATCCATAGATGCAGAAATAATTGAGGTACGACTTCTGTTTCTGAGCCTGGATTTTTTTAAACATCTCACATGTGTTCAAAGTAAAAAAGAACCTAGCAGGAGAGGAGAATGTAAGATTTATCAGCTCAGTTTCAAATAAACAAATCATTTTAGTCATCCTGAATACCTTAATATCAACAGGGGCTCCATTGTTTCCCATCACAAATTTTGGAAACACCACCTGTAGGAGCTTTCAAGAACCTCCTGTGCCTTTTGCGTGCTGAAGTAATTGTAAAAACACCACATGTATTTCTGTTTTGCTACAGCAATTATTTGCTCTAAATCCCCACCTCACACAACACTGGTGTTATTGCTGCCTCATATCCACATATTGAAGGTTCTGTGTATATCCATGAAATAAAATGTCAAATAACGAGTAGAATTCGGTGTTAGGAGAATTATGACAGAAACCATAGCGGAGACACTGTGTTGCAGGACAAATGAAAATGTTATGACAATGCATAATTCATCATTCAACTATCTTCCTTTCTAATGATTATGCCACTATGGAAAAAATCCCAGAACAGCACATTAGCTAAAAAAGTCTGAGATACTATAGATATTACTGTAGCTGCCATGGTGTGTATGTACACGGCTGAAACTTCCTGTTCAGTGATTGCCTTCTTTATAATGGAGATTTTAAATGGAGTTAGGTATGGAATAAAAAATAATCTATGGCCAATTTAGACACTTAGGCAGACCTAGAAATCTCCTTTTTCAGGCTGCAGTGGGAGATCACTTGCCACAATATGTGCTGATTGGAACTCTGCAAAGTCTCTGCTTCAGTGACCCTTGGAAGAGACAAAAGCTGTGTGCAAATTCAGAGGGGAGCACAAAGCAGGCAAAGGGAGGGGAGGAGAACACAAAAAGGCACTCGCCAGCAGGAACAGACTTTGGAATTTAATAGTGGATTGTTGTCTTCCCACTGTTCAAAAGGAAATCTTGGAATTTGTGTTAGCTGCTTTAAAACCCAGCTACTGTCTCAGGGCATAGGAAGAAGAGCAGAAGCCTGGATGCTTTTAGGCTGACTGGAGAGCTCTGAAACAATGAAATCGATATCAATACATCAAACAGTCAAATCACGGTGTGCTGCCTTGAGACACGGCAAGACTGTTTTCATGGGTTTTGTCAACAAAGAAGAGTTCATACTAGGCATTTGATGCTTAAACACACATTCAGAAAACTGACTTGAAGTGTAGTATCTCATTAAACAAATGAGCAGACAGCTCAATCCAAAACCCACACTGCATTCTGCTGACCCTGAAGAAAAGACAGAGTAGCCCTTCCCCAAAATACAAGCTTTGCTGCCTGCCTACCTTGCAGAGCAGAGGCAGGAATGAACTGAAAAGAAAACAAACTTTAAGCAGAAACTGAATTATTCTAGGATGCAGCTGAGATTGGGATGTTCTTATGAGCTGTCCCAACCCCCAGCCTGAGAATAATATGCATGTATGTGCACACGTGCACTATATGTGAAATCTTTACTTCTGAACTGCCATAATGGCTCTCCCATTTTCACAAAACATCTAACAGCTGCCCACAATTTGGAGCTATAACTCTTTGCATCAAGAAATAGCTAAACCAAACCTGTGCAAATGAAGATAATAGGTACCTGAGCACAGGGAGGAGTCAGAGCTGGGGGCAGGAGAGAAAGATAGAGCATGACAATTTCTTTATATTTTTTTACCCAATTTATATGATACTTCAAGTAGGTTTGCTTGCTATCAGTACGTAAGGAAATTGCCACTCTAAAAGCTAATTGTTACCACAATTAGAGAAAAAAAAGGCCCCAAAACCAAGAAAGTGAGGGTTTGCCATCTCAAAGACAGTTTGTTTCTTTTATGGCAGTATAGGCTAATTGTGCTTTTTTTAGTATTCTTCTGCACTCTTCTACAAGTTTTTAGCAGATCTGGAACTCTGATAATAAATTGTCTATTCAGTGCATATTAAGAAATGTATAATATGTTACAACTTTATATATATGTGTAATATATAAATATATAAATATATTTTTATATATGCAATAAAAATAGTATTTTTCCTTTTCCACTTTTTTTCCTTCATCTGATTACATTATTTTCTAAATGGTTTTAAATTTCTTTTAAATGAAAAAATTTCAGAAGAATATACCAATTTAAAATCTGGAAGATGAAATTCATTTATCATTATAGAAAATAGCAATCGGCTCAACTGAACAAAAATAACTCAGGCAGTTAGCTCTCACCAGCTTGCACACTCTACTGATATATTCCGTTTACTACTTTATATCCATCTGCCAAACCCACCTGGGTTTCAGATGGGACATATTCTAGCTCTGTTAATGATAAGCCTCACTCTATTCCCTATGTCATCCCCTCAACACTTTCTAAAAAAAAAGACAAAAATTATACTGTGCGTATTGTGCCATGGTGTATCGATCTAAATGTTACATTAGGTAAAGAGCATATTAAGAAATATGTCAGAGAGTGTTTCCTTCTTGTTATGACCCCCAAAATGAGTCAGGCTGAAGTCATATAATCTAGAGTTAAATAGGTGGATTCTGGTTAAAACAGAATCATATTTGTTTTTATGAGGTACCTTTCACAATGAGAATACCTCTATGAACTTACAGAAATACTGCAAATGCTACTATTTTAGTGGCTTAGTTGTAGAAATATATAAGATCTGCTGGAATTGGAAATAACAATTACCAGTTTAACAGGCTCCTTTGTGGGTTTGACAGGGAGCCTCAGGTCTGCACAAAGGCCATATAGAGATAGTGACATCTCACAGTGTGAGGATTATTTTGTCCTCACCTTTCTTAAGGGCACTAATGATCCAGGAGCCTTTACCAAACAAATGACATTACTGCACACTCTGGAGAGGTGTCCTGATGAGCAGGGCACAGTCAGTATTTGTAGGTAGTGGGTACGTGAGAAATTCACCCTCACTGCTCTGGGGAAAAAATCTATACAGTTTTCCTCCTCTCTGTGATACGTTGCATCTCCAGTCCTTTCGCAGGAAACAGAACTTGATGAGCTATTGATATGCCTGTCATAATCTACAGCAGAATGAAGATAACCAGTTGGTGGCACTACCTGAAGGATACAGATAAATTGGCAAGGAACTGAGCAGCTCCTCGGTCATTGCTACAGAAACATGGACAGTAAGGCATTGCTCTGTTTAAAAGAAACCCTACTCAATGTGATGAAAAGACCTTCTTGCATTTTTGAACACTGGAACACAGGGGCTGGACACAGGAAAAGCATGTCCCCTAAAATCCCCAGCCCGGCCCAGGAAATAATGAGTCAGTCAAATGACAGCAGGGTGATACAATTAGTGGTTTAACTGAGTTATTCCCACTGTGTGTTTTCATATATTAGTGAACATTATGGGTGATCTTTTTTCAAGAAATAGGATTGCACGCAACCTTCTTGATGTAACTTTCACAAGGTTGTCCCCTTCAGGCAAAGGTGGTGTTTTGTCAGGCTTCAAGGACTGAAGGCTCTCACCAGCCTAAGTCCAGCAGTTTCCCATAGCTAACAGTCAGACTTCCTTCACAAACTCAAGGACTGAAATGGCATTCTTTTTAGATATTTCAAGTAATTGACTTTTGACCTTTTTATTTTACATCCTGACACTGACCTGAGCACTGAGTAGTTCTAAAAACCATTTCTGTGTTAAATGAAAAGTGAAAGAAGGCAATGGTATTTTTACTAGACCCCCAAATCAGTCTCAGTGGATAAGAGACATCTCTGTCAGCTGAAGATGAGTGGTATTATTAACTGCAAACTTCTCTGTCAGAGATAATTTTCCAGTCTTCCTGGAGAAGATCAGTTGTATATTCATCCCCCTCCAAGCACCTGCACAGGATGTAGGCACACTCAGGAACAGGAAGGCTTCCTGTTCCCCAAATATGCAGGTGTGTGCAATGTCAAGCATCAGCTCCACTTTTTCAGGATCATTTCATAATGCATGCACAGAACAGTTTTGCTGGATGTCAGCAGTCTGAAACTGTGTTCTCACTGACAGAGATGGGGAAATACAACAGTATATGGACAGTTCTGGTGGACAATTACTCTACAGCTCTTTCAAGATGGGGATTGTTTGTGTTCTTGCTGTGTTCTCCAAATCACATCCACAAAATCTCTTGGAAAGAAAGGAGGGTTAGGTGAGAAAACTGTATATTGCATTTAAATGTGGCTGAGGAAGAAGCTATTTTTATTTAATTCATAGAAACATGACCCGAATAATGAGAAGCAAGGCAGCAGTTGATGGCTCACCATTTTCCAGGTCGTTGATTATTTTGGTATTTCATAGGATAATTGTGGACTTCCCTCCATGAACAAAATGAAGTGAGTTGCAGAGAGAGGTAAGATCAGGTTAAGACTCAAATAAACAGAGGGAAGTGAAACAGTGAAAAATATGAGGCAGAGAAGTTAAGCACATTTAAAGTCATATGCAATTAGTAATTATAAGATAAAATAAAACAGAAGTAAGGATTGTACCATATAATATCTATGTGGTTGTATGTAATTGCTTCTAATCTTGATGCTAATGTTTGGGGTCTACTTCTTCCCTTAATCCTGCAAAAATGAAATTTCATCCTTTCCAATAGCTCATATCCAATCTTCTACATGTGGGGACCCTTAAGTAAATATAGCTGTATATTATAAAAATAATGCATTTAGAAGGTACATAGAATGCTATTTAGACATGCATTTATTGCTATATTTATGATATTTCTATATTTGTTTACTTATATCTTAATTATGTAAGTCAGGGGTGGTCTAATCCTAGTAACAACGAGGGCCAGATGGAGATTTTTTGCCCTCCAACTGAGCATGTGACATTCCTCCCCTCGCAGCTGCAGCCTGACACAGGCGTTTGGCTGGTGCTGCTGCTGCCAGAGAAAGGAGATATTTTTGAGGAGGTGAGGGAGAGCGTCCACACTCCCTCCCACAGGTGACATTGGCAGTTTTGCTCCATGTGCTGAGTGTGCTGTGAGCAGGAGATGGCTGTCAGCTGTTTGCACAGCTTTTGATGCATGAATAGCCACCTTTCCTCCTTTCCAGGGGAAATACTACACCAGAAGGGGTTGTTCAGTGGTCCACCATATAACCAAGACAATAAGACCATGTCTTGCCTTAAAAACACTGCATTAGAAGACCCTGAGCTGAGTGTGTTGAGCTGAGAGCTAGACTGAAACTGAGGAAGCTCTCTCAGAACAAAGCAAACTAAAACAATATAAAAACTCACTATTCTTGAAGAAATCAGTTTTCTTCCAACAGGGTATAACAAAGCAAAGTTGGGATATGCTATTGATGTTTTAATATAGGAATTTTCAACTCAAAAGCCCAGGTTCACTTGGATTTTAATAGTACATTAAGAAAGAGGAATTTTTCTACTTGTGTCAAAAAAGAGGAAATACTCTGAATTTCATGTTTCTCTTCCCAGTTCAACAAAACTGTTTAGTCCTGACAATGTGGAGAAAAGAGTGAACAGCAGTTGTCAGAGATGCTTTAGGGCTTGAAGAAAAGTCTGCTTTAGATCTACCCTTTATATCTTTTGATACATATTTATGGAATGGCTCAATCTCTCCAGTTGTAAGGCTTGAACAGGGATGAGAATAAAACCAGATGAAGGCTTCCAGATATAACTCCCTCCAAAACACTTTGAAAATACCTGCCAAAAATGTGAAACAATCCATTCTGAAGTCCCAAGAAGGCTCTTCAGCATCATTTCATCTTCCTGAGAGGTGACTCATCTCTGGCATATATTATTTAATAGTACCTAGAAAAAGGTAGAATTTTATCAGAGGAATGGGAATCATCTCAATTTTACCTTTGGTTTGGCTGTGAAACTGTAACAATCATAAATCACTCCCAGCTGTCCCTGGGATCTCCCCTTCCGCACATCACTGTAGGGAAGGCAACAAGTTCTGCAGCAATCAATCCCTTTTATATCTCTCCACAGACACATAGGTATCATACTGGAGCTCAAACTGTGTTGCTGGCTGAAAAAGATAATTGGTAAATCAAATACTAAATGAAATCACTCAAATTATATCCGCTGCCCTCACTTTTGCTGAAATCCTTCGCTCATCTCTTAACCTGTGCGTGTATGTAACCCAGCAGCTTCTTAGTCTTTCTTCCTAACCTCTTTCCACCTCCAATATTCATTCCTGTGGGTGCCATCACTCTCATTGCATGACCCACAAATTGCCTCTCCATACTTCTTTTTTGTCTGTGGTCCTCTATGTGGTCTTCGTTGAGTGTAGCCTCTGTTCAGAGTGTGTTTACCTCAGGCATTGGATATGCTCATTTGCAGGGTTGTTATTTCCTTGCTCTGTGAATGCTTTTTCTGATTCCTACCCTACGGTACTTTTTGGGCTGAATGGATCTCTGGCTGTCAGTGATCAAGGCTGTCAGTTGCTGTTTATTTCCTCACCTCTTCAATTTGGCTCCTGGGAGGATGTTTCAGCAGACGTTTTAGAGAGACAGAAAAAACCCAATATCCTATTAAACTAATGACCCTTGGCTATGCTGTCTACAAATGAATGCAGGCACAGACAATTGCCCAGTTTTCTACTGAGGGTCTGCGCACAGCAGTCTTATGTGTGTTTTCTAGCTATAAAATGTATGTGTGTATATCCTCTAGAAAAAAATATATAATTTCCATTTAACAGTAATTATTCCAGTGTATCTATGGCACTCCACTAATTGCTTTCTGGTTATTAAGAATATTAATAAAGTTCATGTTCAGATTTTCTGGTAGAGCACACTGCTGGCTCTTCTGTTTATTCTTTTCTGAGGGCTTCTGTAAAGAACATCTGAAGCCTTTTTACAACAGTTGCTTTTTTACAAAATCAAAAGTCTGGAATAAATTTGTTGTGACTAGCTATTAGCAAAAAAGATTTTCTATTCAGAGCAGCAATGGCTTCTTTCTTTAGATAAACATAGCTGTAATGTGTCACAGATTGAAGTGTATCTTCATGTCCTATGACCATGGTGCAAATCACAAATATTCCTGGTGTTGGTGCCAAAAAATGGTTTCTATGCTGCCAGCCTGCTATAGAATTCCTTATATTTTATACACTTGCATAAGCACACTTTCTAGGAGGAAATCTTTGAAGTTTTTATTTTAATTTGTTGGTTGAAGGATGGTGGAGACCATGACTGAGAAAAAAAATAAAAGTGGAGAGAGCTTGTAGGCTTCAGAAACAGAAAGTGGAAGAACTTTGTTTCATCCAAGCTGAACAGAACAGATGAACAGGGATACACAAAGAGCTGCTCAGGATGAGGTTTTAGTGTGAACAGGAGAAGGGTCTGAAGCAAAGAGGTGGTCTTTGCATAGGAAGAGCTGCTGAATGTGTTTTTGATTTAGGAGGTGAGGTGAGGTGAGGTGAGGGAAGATGGGGATCCATAATAATTTGTTGGACTCTACAGTAGCATGAAGGTGGCAGCACTGGAACTTTCTAGAGGGAAAAAAGTAATACAGCAAAATAAGAAGTTTAAGAGGAGAAATATAAGAAATGCAATAATGGAAGCCCAGCAATGTAAAGATTTAGAGAATCACCAGTTAATACAAAGGTATTTCAGGTGAAGGGCAGGGTGAGAACAAAATACTACAGTGGAGTTTTGGCTACAAAGTTAAGACCACTAGAAACTTTGTTTAGACCAGATATCATAGAATGTGAGAAGTGAGGGGAGGAGAAAAAGAGAAAGGAAGCTGGAAATAAAAGAAAATATAGTAAGAAAAAATCTTCACAATTAACATTAAGAATATATTCTGCAATTTTAAAAATTAAATAAGGCAGCAAGAATGGCATTTGGAGAAACTAGGGAGTTCATGTGAAATTTTTTAAAAATTTATTAAACAAGGAGAAAATGAAGAATGTTTTTATTGTAAAGAGGAAGAAGTAGAAGGTAGAGAGAGACTATCATAGAGTAGTGAGGGACAAGAGTAGCTATGCTGGAAAATATAGCCATGTTCAAAACCCTGATGATTCTGTGATTCTGAAAAATGAGATCAAGCAGAGGCACACGATTGGAAATGTGAGGAGTCAAGGGAGCAAATGCTGAGAGAACACAAAACAGAGGTGTCTATCTGTGGCTGCAAAAAACATAGGAACTGTGATTGAAGAGAAAAGGGAAAGGAAGGAGGAGCTCAAATCATACAGTGTTTGTAAATTTTGCAAATCACCCAGCTATCACTGGGAAAGGCAATGAAGATTTCCTGTGAGAGCTCAGTCCTCATAGTTCCATGTGTGTAATACATACAGCACAGAAACTAAACAAAAAACTATAAAATCTCTGAGGAACATGGAAAAAACATCAGGTTGATAAAATCTCTCAAGAGCTTGTGAAGGTGATCTAACTAATATTCTCCTTATTTAGATAAATGTGCTACTAAAATATGTATTAAAGTATAAAGCACAGACCATTATTCACTGTTTCCAAGGCACTGTTCATATGGAAAAGCAAATGAGAGATCATGAGAATGGTTTTAGCATTATTGTTGATTCATGCCAAATTAGGTTTCTAATCTGTGCATAGAGCTATTATTATTAAAACAAATCATTTATCCTCTTGTGCACAGTACTGCTTTGTTTAACTTCAAATTACGTCCTTTACCTACCACTGTTGTGCACCCTTCTTTTAAAAGGGCTTTCTTTGGCACAGTTCCTTGTTTGTTGAGCAATAGATTGATATGCTCGCAGGGAATGGAAGAAAGATGTGCTGCTGTACAGTACCAGCATCCACCCTGTGGTATTTTGAACACACTGGAAATACCAGCTAATGATAACAGGCTGTGATTAAATCTTTCAGAGCTTCAAGGATGCATGACATCACTGAGAAGAAAAAAACAACCTCTCAATCAGAGCAGAAATCTACAAGAAAAATATGATAAAAGATTCTGTACCTTTGTCTGTTTGTACGCATTGTATGTATAGGAAGTAATGTTTAAAATTTTAGTAGCATTTGGCCTAAGCATTTACCAACCAAAGATGCTTCTGAGACTTTCTGCAGCTGGTTACCATTTTAACAGGGGAATATTTTATATGATAGCCTTGTGTTCCTCACACAAAGGGCACTAATTATGCAGCAGAGATAAATAAAGCTGCTCAGATAAGGAACATATCAAATTCATATCCTGTGCTACCTCAGAAATCTGATAGGAGATTGAATTTATTTCCATGATGCAGATCATGGTTACAAAAAGCTTTTACCTCTTTTCTAAACAGAGTTAGGGCACCAGTACATGAGAAAAGTTACAGCAAGGCAAGTAGTGGTATTATTTTAAAGCCATTGTCTTCCATGGTTGTTGTTTCGGTCAATGCTTTGGTGCGAAATATTGCAGCAGAGCAAAGGTAAAAGAGATTATCCAGTTTTACTGAAGGGTATGGGTAAGATCTTTTGTACACAGGTAATTCCCACAGATTAGTTGGATTTTATGAACCTTTTCTCAGGAAAATAGTTGTTTGTCTGTACCATCAGACTCCTCTTTGGCTAAATGTCAGCATTATATCTGCATTTTCTTTTTGGGTTGAAAATAAAAAATAATCCAAAAGGGAATAAAATTATAAGACCTTTTAGATTAACATAGTTGTGAATATTCATTTAAGCAATAAAACTGTAGAAGATGGGCTCATTAGGATCTCAGACTACATGGCTGTTCTGTTACCAAAGACACTCCTAATTAGCAAAATGTTTCTTCTGAAGTGGCCTGTTGGGCTGCAGAAGTGGATTAATCCACAGAGTGTTTCTGAGCTCATTCTGGGCTCTGTTTGCTTGTTTGATCTGGGTCTTGATGACACAAAGATCCAACGAGGTACATGCTTCATCTGAGACTCACCACTCTAGACCTCCTGTAAGATACAGTGTGGACATGAACCATGATCTGTCTGCAATTGGAGAATCTTTCTCCAATTTTATTGCAAATAGAGTTTGTCTAAGAGCTCTTACAGTGCAGATTTAATATCTCCAAATCCCAGGGAAGAAGGTTTGTTTTGAGATACAATGCAGCACTGATGACAGGGATTTAGAGCAATGTAAAGCTTTCCAACCTAGATCAGACTTGTGGCTGCATTCACTCTGTCCCTGCTTTCCATGGTCCTACATCCACAAGACAGCACGAGTCCCACAGTGGGCAGCAAGTCATCCACACACTTATTCTCTTATCTTCATTCTTAATAGTTGAAAGTTGGTTTAAATTCCTGAACAGGAGGTTTACATTCGTTCCCATCATCTATTTTTAGCATTTACTATTATAACTCCGCATGTTCTCAGTACTCATATAGATGTCCAATTCCCCACTGACTTTTGCTAAAGTCCTGGCCTTAGTAGTATCCCTTGTGCATGATTTATAAAGTTTTATTGCACATTCTCTGTTTTTATTCCTTTTATACATTTTCAATTGGCTGCCTTCAAAGTTAATCAAGTGTGCTAATCTGCCACTGTATTATTTTAGGGTGGCTTATCCTTTATGAAATTCTTTACTGTCCCTCTGGATTTGAATAAAACCTAAAGAAATTCATGCTATCTGCAAATGTTACTATCTTGCTGCTTGACTCCATTTCTGGATAATTAATAGATGCATTAAATTATGTCTGATGCAGCCTTAATACTTTCTGTTACTAATGTTTTATTATCATGCCTCTCCTTTCTGACCCTTAGCTAGTTTTGGGAACCTAACAATACTGTGCATCCTTTTCCTTGCTGTTCATAACTGAATTGAGTCCAATAAATTCCCATAAGTAGAAGTGAATGTATTTCCTTGAAAAATATAGATTCATCTCAGAGATGGCTTTTCATCATAACGGGGTAAATGAACTGGTAGCTTACCCTTATTTTGGATTTTGAGTGTAAAAACACTGATGTATTCTCACAAACAAACACATATACATCAGCCCTTGTGCTGTGCACTCACGTGACTGCCTAGCTGTTGGAAATTTCTATGGAACTGTTACAAATGTCTTTCCCCAGCCTTTGAGGGAAGAGGTGTTTTAATTATTCTGAAAAGTGGTCCTGTGCCTCCACTTTGTGAAAGGGCATCCCAAAGCCTCAGTCCAATGCCTGAGGTAAGCATGTTCCATCATCAAAATCCTTTTAAGCAAGAAAATTGTAAATACCTGTCTTCTAAAGTTGTTTGGTTTTTTTAATCCCTCTGAGATTTCCTTTTGTATTTCTCTTTTGAGCAAGCATTCTGTGAACCCCAGTCTCTGATGTACAGTTACAGGTCCTACCTGTGCTCCCATTAGCAGAGTGGAGGGCTGGTGTATGAATTTTGTGCGGTGCACTTACATGGAATCATAAATTCCCTAATGATAATCCCTTAATAAGATATTAAATCTATGTGACACTAGAAAAAGAATCAGAGTTGAGTTTCATTATTATTCTTTTAAAAAAATTTGATGTTTTGTATTCCTCTCAAAAAGAATCCCTCTCCAGTATCTTCCCAGCATTTTTAAAATCATTGTCTCTTCAGGTAATTCTCAAATAAATGGAAAATAAAAAAAGGTTTTTCTCTTTATTATTCCATTTGTTTAAAATGTTACTAAATTTTTTAGAAAATCAACTTATAAAGAATGACAGGGAAACCAGGAAAGAATTGAAAAAGTATCTTTTATCTAAAAAGCCATTTTTTTTTCTTTAGTTTAAAATGCTCACACAAAACCTGTATTAATTTTAAATTACTAACTTGAGAGAGAAATGTAGTAAAATGTTTTTCCAATGCTTTGTTATCCTTATGGCTTCAACTCCAACTCAAAAATGCAATTAATTCTGTAACTTACACTCTGTGGCGGATGTCATTCAAGCTGCGACAGCTTATTGGGTAGTTAAAAGGATAAAATCAAGTAGTCATTCTACTAATCCCTTTACAAGGAAACAGCTTTATGCATAAAAACTGGAACTTATGTGGTCATTAGCAGATGCTACATCAAGCAACCAAAAATACACACATTTAAATTCTTAAGCACAATCTATGAACACTACACAGATGGTTTCCAAGAAACTGTACCTAAATTGATTACGATAAAAATGATCTGCTGCAATTGTTTCTGTCAAAAGGGAGAACAGAATTTGTCCCAATGTGTCGCTCTGCCCACTCATGCAGAGAACCCAGCTGCTGAGACAGATGTTGCTCTAAGCACTTTATTTTAGGGTCATTAAAATGGTTACAGGGGTTAGTCATTCATTGTTTTATAAATTGTGCTTACTAGCTGAGCTCCATAGATGCTGGAAAACTTCTTTGTGGTTGATCAAAAAAGTTACATGTCATATCACATTTACCTTTTGCTGGCAGTAAAAAATGGGTGAAGCGCTTGTGCAGGATAGGAAGAGAAAAAAACAATTACTTTTTCTGTTTTATTTAGAAGAGCATTTATTTACTCAGACCTGACATGGCACTAGGGTAATCGTCTGAAATGCAAAACCTGCCTCAGAGGCCTACTAGCTTTCGTTTTGGTTCCTTCCAATCATTAAAGAACTAGATTTTTCAATATGACTCATTCCTGTACAATCTTCCTTCTGTGGTACTATGAGCAAGACGTGTCAGACAAGCAAAGGTTTAAGATCAGTTGATTAGATCAGTGCAGAGTGGGTCCGTCTACCTCCCCGCTGTCTTTGCAAATGCTGCTCTTTGGCAGTTTGAGCATACTCAGGCTTTACTTAGAAATATTTGGCTAAATCTCTTCTCTGTTGGCAGGTTCTATGGTTTTCCATGGCTCATCTAATTCAGGATTGACTTAGCCATGTGCATGTGATGTATTGGTGCAGCAGCTAATGTGTCAATGAGAAACAGAACAGTAAAAAGATGAAGCTCAGTGAAAAACAGCAAGGTTGGCAGATCCAAGTCCTTTTCAGATCATACTGTAGCCTTTTATAGCCTCCACTACAAAATGTAGCCAACTTCCGCTCTTCTATTTCATCTTTGTCCCTGTGTACTTGTTATTATGTCGGTGGTTCGATTCATCTTCCCTAATTGGTTACTGAACTCTGGCAGCCAAATCCTAAATTCTAGGTGGTGTTCATAGACACACTCTAAATGATATTTTTCCACCTTTCCTTTGCAGATTTAGGATAAAGTCATTAATCTAGAAAAAAACAGTGAAACATTTTAGTGCTGTTTTACCTGACTCCTTAAAACATGGTTGCTTTGGCAGCGGGTTGATTTCTTGAACTTCTACAGGACATTAATTTCTCTCCCCTGGCTTTATTTGGGTAATTATGGCCTGTTCAAGTGTACATCCTCACATATAAATAACCTAGCATGTCTCTAGCTTTGAAAATGCACTAAAATTAAAATTTTAAATTTAAATCAAGATATCCTCAGAAAATTCAAAAGCTGGAGGAACTAAGTTATCCTCTGCCCCAAAATCTGACAATTTCTGAGGCCAAATACCTCAAAAAAAGCCACGCTAGGTTAGGAGCTAGACAGAAGACATTCTCAGAAAACACAATCCCTGAAAATTCATGAGACTTTCAGAAACAGACACGTTTCATCCATTTCAGCATTCAGTTCAAAGTCACCTATACAAAAAGTAATTCAGTCAAAAGTGCCCTATTTTTATGTGACTGTATGTTAAACTATATAAATTCTTTTAGTTTCACATAAATTTGATTTGACTTTCATCCAATCTGTATTTTAATCTTGCAAATAAACCTTTAGACAGGTAATCTTTTTCTCCCAGGATATGGTGATATTGTTCACCCATCAACTTCATCTGTACCTGAAGGAAAGAGGGTGTCTTTCGTCAGTAATACCAGTTTATTTCGTTTTCATGACAAGAAATTTCTTATTGCCTAACTAAGATGTTAAGATTTGTTGTAAGTAGTAGCTGATTTGCCTGCAAAATAAATGTAATAGGATGAGGGCTGTATTAGGAGCTCGGGGTTTCACGGAGCGCACTGATCTTCACAAAAAATCACTTTCCCCCCTCTGCTTTTACCTCCCAGCATTGTGAGCCCTTCAGGATAACAAGTATCACTTACTCTGTTTATGAGAAATATTGGCTGTAAGGATTCTTTCCTTTTCAGGAAGAGCTTCTGAGAGGTAAGGTAACATTAAATACTAAAAGACTCTCTCATCAGCTGATACGTTGTGTTTTGAGGTGAGATTTAGCAGGAAAATGCAAGGCCAGAATAGAGGCAGAGATACACTTGCAGGACAAATGTCCTTTTTAGTGTTCGTGGTTCATACAGTGCTCGCAGAAGAACAGAAAGCGAAACATCCTAATGAAAAGCAAGCTTGAGTTCTTAAGGGAGTTTTTGATATTCTGCACACCAGGCATGACAACATAAGGCTGCTCACAGCCTGGGTGTCACTCCAAATTCCATTATACTTACATTAGATGCTGTTTGTTCCTCCTGCAAATGCACTGACAGATTTTTGCAGCCCTGTGCATGGGGTTTTTTTTTAAGTGTATGAAAGGTTTGTAGTTATTTTAGCCGTGGAGTTGCTAAAAAATTATTAAAATCAAAGTTCGTTCTCATCTACCCTGAACAAAAGCAAACAACATGTTCCTCTTTTAGAAACAAATGAATGGGAATTGGCTAGTACACCACTTGCACTAAGATGGCTGGGACTGAAAAAAGGGTGTGACGGCTTGATGCATGTTATAGAAATGAAAGCATTTCTGCTTGAAAAGCCATCATGATATCTAGCTCTAATTCCCTTTTTTTTTCCCCTTGCATTCTCTTTTTTTCTGTAGCATCAGTGTAACAACTGAGAGGGAAAAGAATAACATTATTTGTACTATTGTGAAATAGCACTTATCTTGAAAAACATAGATTTTATATAAATCAGGAAAAAACACGGCATGTGCAATTGGAAGAAAAAATGGAAAAAACCTGGTAATAGAAAGTCAGTCTGCTGGCACCCTACAGCTTTTCTCAAGGTGACATTGTCTAGTGTTAAGACGAACAGTTTTTGCTGGTTTAGAGCTTTACTGAATATAACATTAAGCACATTTATTCTTGGTCACATTGAGTCCTTCTAGACCAGCCTACAGTCTTCAAAAGTGCATGCCTTAAATGAAGTGTAAGAACAAGAACAACTTGGCCCTTTCTCTGAACATTCACTCATCTTCAATGATTTGTGGCTCATGGACTTCCTCTGGTCCACACCTCCTGCCTTCTGCGGCATCCACAAGCTGGAAACATTCTTTCTGCAGTATTAAGGGAGAAAACTTTGAGCCTTCAACATCCCTGTCACAATTGCCTTAGTTAGAGAGAACAGAACAGTTCTTAGATGAGAGCAGAACATGGTTTTACCCAGACAAACACATCTTTGTCTGCCTTTGTCTGACACTCTCCTTCCCCCTCTCCAGAAACCTCTACAGTGGCAAAAGCCAAGGCACAGAGGTGAGATTTGAATCTTGAAACTGCAGTTTGGGCACTGACTCAGAGATTTGCTCCCTGAGGCTTCTCTACAGCCTCACATTCACCTTCAGTGCAGGTGCCCCTGCCCTTTTGTACAGTTCCCTTACACCTCCTCCAGCATTTTGTGTCTGTATGGCTGACTCTCTGCTTCCTGCTATTGAGCTTGACTCTCCTTTTTCTCTCTCTCAATTTACTCTGTTGGGAAACCCTGTCTATACTACTGTTGTCCTCAAGAAAACAACATTGTGTGGGTTGTGTGATATAGGATATCACTTTGACAATACTACTTAATCCTTCCTTCACCAAATTCAGGTCTGGCACCATTGTTTATCATTCCACTTGACTGAGGCCAAGCAGCTGCGCTTTTGGCCAGCCATGGGGGTACAGCCACTTTATTAAGTCTTTGTGCTCCTAAGAGAGTGTGAAGCAGCCTAGATGTGCTAATGTATTCAGTGAACTTTCTGAAGAAAGCAGCATTTCAGACAGAAGCCTTTTTCAGGAGCACAGTTTGGGAAAAATAAAGTCAAAGTTGGGTGACTAGAGGGAGATAATATATCAAGGTGATTTTCCACAAAACAGAAGGCACAGCCTTCCTCTGAATATTACCATGGTAAGTAATTCAAATGTACCACCTAGAAATAAAGACTATAATAATTAGGACATGATTATTGATATTAGAAGTTCTCAGCCATAGACAAGAAATCTAGGAGACGTTTAGATGGTCTTCAGGAAGAGCCCATACATCTCTAGTTTGGAGCAATACCAGCATGGAGCTACATAAAGCGTCAACCTATCACCAAACCATGTAATGTGTTTTTATGCAAGAGAATTAATTTAAGTCATGTGATAGCCAGAAGGTGAGAAGTAAACATCTTCTGCTCTAGCTTTTGTATCTCAAATATCTTCACCATTGTGCTTTCTCTCACGTAAAAACCCCAAAACTAAGAGCTCAAATATCTGTTTAAACTTAATTCATAGAGTAATAGAAAAGTGAGAACATTAATACATTTGGGCTACTCGTTCACCATTGACTGAAGGATCTGAAAGCACCTGTGGCTGCGTAGGTGTGTTTTTCTACTCTTGCTGATTATCTTCGAAAAGTTTCTGATAGAAACCACATCCTCTCACCCAGTATTGGGTGGTGTTTATTAAAGATGCTGAGAGTATAAAAAGAGCAGCCCTCCCCCCCAAATGATCTGTTATAGACGTACATGTCTATAACTTTCCCTGTAACTGAACTGTAAACATGACCTTTGCAAACCAACAGTACTTTCCCAACTGAAAAGGTGTGTCAACTGCATGACAGTGTGGCATATGATTTTGCAGAGCTTTGCACTTTCACCTGTGGGTAAAGTGAATTCAAAACAGGATTGTCTTGATTTAGTAGTAGTCTGACTCTTTTTTTGCCAGTGCACGTAACACTCCACAGAGATAAGGATGTGACAACCAGATCCTGTTACTTTTAAATAACAGCTTTAATATTCTGGCATTGAAGGAGTAATCTTCAATACCAGGTGGAAACACCAAGAGAATGAATAGTTAAAATTCCCATTAATTCTGTCATTCTTTTCATTATCTGTCTTAGAGGGATATTATATAAGTGCTATTAATTTTGAACATTGTGAAATTTGAGGTGAGGGAAGGAGTAAAAGAGGAAATAAGACAATGCATCTTCTTTTCCCATTCCAGGAAAACTGGACTTGTTAACCCAGGAATTCCTTTTTTCTCAATGTTATCAGTAGAATTGATACTAAAGCTCCATAAATGCAGCAGAGTGTGAAGATACACTTTATAAGTATCCCTTTTGTAGTTAAATGTCCTGGAAAAGAACAGCATGGTCAGTTCATTGTAACCCACCAGGATTTGCATCATGAGAACAGGACATTTCTGTTAGCTGCGAATCTAAATGAATGGTTTTTTTCCTACTAAACACATGAAACAATTATAAAAGGAGCATGGGAAGAGTGTTTTGTCAAGACCTAATCACTCTCTGGTGGGTATTCTTAGGAAGTCCATTGCCTTTTTTTCAGGTTGATCTTGCATAGGTGTTATATGTATGAAATGATAGTTATTTTTCTCTGCTGAGGTTGTTTCCAGCTGCCTCCAGCTGTCTTCCAACCCTATGCAAGAATGAGTTGCACCATAAAATGACAGAAAAGACACATAAGTCTGAAGGAAGCCATCCACCAACCTGTCCACAAACTTTCCAGTTTGCCTGGCTGGGGCTGAGTCCCTCTGGCCCCGAGAGGATATGTACACTCAGTCTACAACCCTGAGGTTGTGGCTGGAATATTCATATCCTAGCAGGTTTGTTGAAACACCCCCACCTCCCCTTGTACCCCACAGCTCTTCAGTCTTAATTCACTGGTGTTCTTCTTACTGTGTTCACTTCTAAATCTTGACGACAAGAGGCCCATATTCACAAAAGGCTTAGGAGTTTAAGGCTGAGATAAGTGCGGCATAGCCTTTATATTGCTGATGTCCCTGCAACCTGATTTCTATAGAACAGTTCCACAATTTTGCTGTTTCTCCCCAGAACGATGATAATACATGGCAAGCTGGGGTTAGCTATTCCCCTCCACCACCCTGCCTGGGTGCTCTTCATGTACAGTAAATGCGAATACATTTGTCACACTTTGAAAGTGAAGTTATATGCCTTGACTTTGCTGGGATGTAGTCATGCAAAGAGATGGCAAAGAGTAGTAAATGCACTGACAAATCTCACCTTAATATATTTTGCAGATGTTTTGTTGGGTTTTTTCCTTTGAAAATAATCTTTCAAAGGCTTACTGGCTATTTTTGTGCCTAAGATTTGAACTCATAGCATCCAACTTTAAGATCCCAATTGGAGCAGCTAAGGTAGGAGACTGATGGGCCCTTGGCTCACTGGCAGTGGTGAAGAGGCACTTTCAGAGAGCAAAGGTAGATTGAAGCATGAGCTGAGGTACGCATCCGCTGTTTCTGGAGTGGAGACTTTACTCTTGTGTCATCTCAGATGAACAGTTTCACTCTCTTTCACATTTTCTCTGTGTGGCTCAGCATTTCTAACAAGGCACCAGAGAAAGAAATTGTTTGACCAGCTTTTGGGTATGTAATGTGCCTAATTCTATGCAGATGGTGAAATATTCCAAAAGTAGCCTTAAAAATTCTACAACAGGTGTTCCTAATAAGTTAAAGATGAATCAAATAAAGCTTCAGATATGTTTTTTGGAAGATAAGCAGTCTAGTGTTAGTCCAGCCATGGGAATTTAGGGTAATAATAATTAGAAAGCTTTCAGATGATGCAACGATAATAAGGTTACTTTGACCAGGTGCAAAAACAAGGTGGTACAAAGAAGCCTAACCCAGTGCATTATGTGAAATGATGAAAAAGGGGGAAAAAAGGAATATATACTAATATATAAAAGCTAAACAATCTGGATGAAACAAAGAACTGGAACAGCAGGTCAACTTTTAAGGAGAATACTCAGTTTTGCTCCTACAGGACTAAAACTCTGTTTCTCTGAGATGCTTTGCTGTCACTCATGCCACAGTTTAACAGGTCTATGGTTTTATCTGATGAGAGAATATACCTGCCAGCTGCCTCTAACCTCCAGCTCACTGAGGGTGAGTGTGCACAGTCCCACCCTATTGAAGGAAACTTTAAAAAAGCACCAAGTTTTTCTCTCAGCTTTTCTCTATTTTCTCAATAGCATCCAGTGTATGGCACAAACCCTGTACAAAGCCTCCTGTTCCCTGAAAGCACTTCTAAAGTAATGTAAAACAAAAAAATCAGTGCAAGAATGGTGTATCCCCTTGTCATCTGAGCTCCACAGCTCTGCATTTTTCCTGCACAATGTTTCCCAGCTGTAGCGGGCACAAGGTTATAGATCAGGTTATTATTACTTTCATGACATAGTTAACAATGGTCTAATGAAAGCCTTTTCGTAATATTTGCTTAATAATGTTATCAGGTTGAAGTTTATTACAAAGAGGAGAGTGAGCAGACTGATAAAGCACCTTTGGAACTAAGACTTATAGGTAGCTTGACAGAAGGGATATGGTAATGCCACCTAAATCTTGCTCTGAACTTTTCATCCAGAGATCTTAAAGCACTTGTAAAACACGTATCAAGGTCACATGTGGAGATTTTGGAACTGGCAAAGACTGAAAAGCAACTGAGCTGTATCTCTGATGCAATGAGACTGCAGTGTTGAGACCCCAGATTAGCTTTTCTATGTTGATATATCTGATAGCAATGGGAGGTACCATGGACGAACTATGCCATGAAAACACCTTCGCTATGCACTTATAGAAGCCGAGACATAGACCAATGCTTTAATTCAGCAATACTAAATCTGCTTCTCCCAACCCTTGGTCCTGTGATATGGTGGACAGACTAGCAGCACTCTCATTTTGAAGTATATTCAAAATTATTATATGGAGGTAACAGAAGTTTTCTAATATAAAAATAGTTGATTCTCATGCAACTTAGATACTAAAGGAGATTTTCACCTGGTCTAAGTGGATAGAACTCTCTGAATCTTCAGTTCTAAAAAGCAAGTCCAACAAGGAGCTATGGAAGATCTAGTCCATTAATTTATGCTCTCTACCTAGTCTGTGTTCCGTGATAACATCATTCAAAGGACAAAAGTTGTCATAACCCAAAAAATTGTGTTCAAAATAATTTGATTAAAATGGATCATCTCTTATAGGATATGGTTTGAACTTTGTGTAGAAATATTTGTGAAACAGCTAAGTACATTCTAGACTAGATGTTTGCATATCCTTTTTCCTTTTGAAGAGGAGGTGATGGCTTTGTAACATGCTCCAGTACTGCCGCACACAAACTTTGCTCTTTGAATTATAATCAGTGAGACAATACCAGATGGCAAGACAAGCTAAATGAATTGTGTCCCACCAAAGAGTCCAAGGAAGTTGCTCCATTTTATAGGAATTGACTTAATTTTATAGGAATTGTATGAATTTTTTTCTATTTTTACCTTTTTAATTAACATCCTATATCTTTCCATCCTAGTAGTGTTCCGTGGCCCTTTCACTGTTTTTACCTATGAGGTCTGTCCTGTCCTCATGGAAATCTATCTTAAATCACCATTATGGGAACAAAACTGAGATTCAGTGCAAGCTATAAAATGCCTGCCATGACATGTTTTTCCCATGATATTAAAGGAGTCTCTCCTGCAACACTTCCCAGGGACAGAAAGTTTGCTAGCAGAGCAAAATGTGGAAGGTCTTCAGTATTCACACTGAAACTTTTCTATGATGACATCAAAGGATTGAAAGGCAGCTTAGGTGAAAAAATAATCAGTCTGTTGGCTTTTCCTTCTTTTTTAAAAAGGGTAAATATTGATTATTTGGTTTTTCTGATTCAAATCATGGCAGCAATTTGGAGATTATTCCGCTGCCATTGAAGTCAATGGTGAATCTTGGGCAGGGCCTGTCTGCTTGCTTCACATCAGCCATCAAACAGCTGTCAGGTGATAATAGCTGTCAGAAAACAACAACCTGAGCTGAATTTGAACCAGCAAAATTTTATGCAGTTGGGTTTTTACCATGTCAGATTGTGAATTTTCATGTATAACTCCAGAAAACTGTCCTCTCTGCATCCATTTTCCTGGGTAAAAAATGTATATGTTTATTGCTGCCATCCTAATATTAGCAAGGGGACTAATGACTAGTAATTGATTCCCTCCACTTGAGAATAGATATGCCTGTTGGCTGAACCCTCAGTGTTTTGTAGTAAAGCATCAGAGAGGAAAACAAACCACTCTATAAAATTACAGAATGAGAAATTTGTCACCCAAAATGTCGTCTAGTTTCAGTTTTTCTCTCTGTTTGTACTACCAAGATGTTAATAGGAGTGGGAATACTATTAGAGCAGTCATTTTCTTCTGAAAGTGGGTTTTTTTACCAAGGCATTTTCTGTAACTGGATAATACAGTTACTGTATATAGATAAGCAAAAGAAATCTTATCAAATTGTCTCTATAAATGAAGAAATAAAGTTATACTAGAACCCTGGAGTAATATTGAATAGGTAAATGTCGTAACCCAGTTAAAGATATTGAAATATTATGGATCAAAATGGTAATTAGAGCAGGTCTTGTGTCAGCTTGACAAAGTATTTAGTGTCTAACTTTTGGTACTGTTTTCCATAGTGATTGTCCCCTACGATGAACAGAATAAGGAGCTTTTGAGAAAAGAGTAGTGGATAGTGTTTACTTCTTTGATCATAGCAAACTGACTGCACTGATTTCAGTGCCCTCAAGAATTTATTAATCAAATATTTTATGTTGTACATTTACTGGGCAATTTAGCCATCAGATAATAAAACATCTAAAACAAAATGGAGATTTGCAGTAATAAGTAGAATGTCAATATATTCACAATCAAGCTGTCTTCCCAGCAAGATTCTCAATGGGAAAAGCATTTATAAAAGGGGTGCCATAGGCAAAATTCTCATTAATGAGGTTAATTCAGTTCATGTGCTGAAATTTAAATTATGTGGAATGTTCAGATTAATTCAAACAAACATTAATATAGAAAGAAAAATGCAATATAAATACAAGTGAGTCAATATTAGTTTCATTTTGATGGAACGAATATCACAAATATTGGAAAATCAAACTGGCAGTCCTTGCCTTCCAGGACTTTTTTAAAGCAATATATTGAAGGACTGCATTGTCTCCACAAAAGTCTGTTACACATTTTAAAGAAAAGCATGCAATTTGCCACGTCATTTTTGTTGTCTTTTTAAAAAATTTGCATATATTCAGTAATCTCCTGACATGTCTCAGCTAAAATTATAGCCATATTGTTGTCAAATTGAAAGAAATTAGACATGTTATAAATTAGAAATGTCTCTCGCACCAGTTCTCTTCCTAATGGGATTCAGCTGAAGCTTTCAGTGTAGATGAAAATGGTGTGTGCAGCAGACAGCAAATATGGCTGAGCAGAACTTATTCTGCTTCTACCTTTTGCAAGGGTCCAACAGGCCTGAATTCCGGCTGAGAGCTTGGGGAAGGCTTTGCCATTTGGCATTTTGCAGTTTGTACTGTGGGGCACTGGGGAATTAAATCAACCTCCCCTTTAGACTAGATGGATTTTAGAGGATGACTGACATCTGGTGTTGAGGGAATGGACACTCGGTTTTCCATGGTGACAGTAAGCTGTTCCAGCTGGAAAGGTTGTTGGGTCAGATGGCAAGGAGCAGCAGATGAATTCCAAGGCAGGCTGATCATTTTACAGCTGAGTGAGCAGTGTGTACTCTGCTGGACAGTTTGAGGTCTTTTCTAAGAATGCTAGGGAGGATTTAAATTCTGTGAATGAAAAACACCTTAAAATATCCACAGAGTATGGAATTGAGAGAATATTAAGTGATCAATAATTACTGATCCTATATTCTACAATTCCATGATCCCAAATATCACAGCATAAGGTGTTAGAGTAAGTCTGAGCTTTCTAGAAGATAACATTGTAAAACATATTTGCTGCTTAGTTATCCTTGCTATTAATCTGAATTAAGAAGTCAGGAGGTATTCCCTTCACCACCAGGCCACATACATCACAGCATCAGTGTAAAATAGCAGATGTCAGTCACCAGTTATTAGGTATAGATTATGGCCATACTGGATCTCATGTCAAACAGCAGGTTTACTTTGGAGGGTTGTGGGCATAGGACAGCAGATGGTGTAGACATAAATATGTCCAAACTGCCCTTCCAGCAACTGATATGTACAAACCCACTCTGTCAACAGGCTTGCAACAAAAGTATTTGTGTGCATTTGTTTAAGTCAGCCTTTGTCTTAAAATGTGCATGTTATCATCTTAGATATTTTCCTTGATACGCCTGGAAGAAGAGCACATCATCTCTGAAGATTTCTCAAGTCTGAAGTGTCACTGTAGAACTGCATTTCTTCATCTCTTCAACACCACAGCAGAGGTCAGACATCTCTGAACTAGCGATTCAAAAGACAGAAATCACCTGAAAATTCACAAAGGGGCTTTCATTATCATCCTCATAATATGCAGAGACAAAAAGTAAGTGATACTACAGAAATCCAACAGTCCACTTCATTATAGGTATACACACAGTGAAAATATATGCACAAATGTGTACAGGCATCTGAAAATGTGCCATGTAACAAGCAAATAGCTTAAATACCAGATAGGGAAAAACAGAATAGCAATTCAGAAACAATGACCAAAAGTAATTGTTACAAAACCAATGAATTGCAGAATAGGGAAGAATCCAGATGCAGATATATGTGTTTGAAATGAAAGTGTAATTTAACTGTAATTTAACACCAAAACTGGAAAGGAAGAAATACAAGAGAAAAGACTGTAATGCTTTAAGTGTCCAAGAAACATTTGAAAAGTAGGTTACTTTCAACACATTGTAGAATCAATATCTGGAAGTGTAGAAGAGGAAAATTCATCCAAAAGCTGTGCATCTGCTCTAAGACAGTCTCCTGGACTTTCTCCTTAAGCCAATGAAGACAAGGACAGGAGCCTTCAGAGGATTGATTATTCCTTCCTAAGACAGCTTTACTAATAGGTGAAGTTAATCATTCTCCAGGGGTGTCCATCTCTATTTATTGATGATAGAAGGAGATTACATAGGTAGTGAGACTAAAAACATTCATTCTGTGAAAATTGGCTCAAGTCAGAGAATACAAGCAGTCAATAATGAAACATAAACATCTAAAAGAAAATCCATGTTTTGGCCATGCCAGATCTTCCAGTCCAACTTTTGACTGAATATTCTAATGACATGTTTACAAGCAAGCTTTCATGTGCTCTTTGCATCTTCCTCCTGTAATTTCTATATTCTAATTATTGTAATTATAGTCAATATGCACACTAATGCAATCCTAAAAGTGCTTTTGATGTGCATTTATTTCATAACATTTCTAAGATTTTATACTTCTCTGAAGCAAACAGTTGTGGGACTACCATCAATTTGCATTACTATGGACAATTGAATCATAACCAAGCTCAATGTCAAATTCTTCTCCTTGTGCCTGAGAAATGACTACTGTTCTTGATGTGTCTAACACCTGCTACCTCCAGCTTGAGGGCAAAAGGATAAGTGAATGGACTTGATTTCATTTCTCAGCCTGCAGTATATCGAAGCAAAAATTAATGCAGAAGTTGAGGAGGATGTCTGCTGTGACTTTCATTTTCTAAATTAAACTTAACCAGCCAGCATTTTGGTAATGAGTGATTTAGGAGAGCACACAGGAAGGATAAGCAGCAATAATATGATGCACTGCAATTTTACATTGTCCATCTAAACAGTGAGATTGACAAAATTTCAGTCTTCCAAATACAGAAGTGTGAACATGTGGAATTGCATACACCAACCTGTAAATATTTTGTCGTGTTCCAGGAAGTACCTCAAATTAAATTCATTCTGGGGATGTGAAAACCTCTTGATGCCTGTATAATCAGTACCTCTTGCTCTTTATTTTCATGGAATCATATGATGATTCAGTTGGAAGGGATTTCTGGAGGTCTCCAAGGCAATCTCCTGTTCAAAGCAATCTATGAGACCAGGCCAGGTGGCAAAAGGCCTTACCCACTCAGGTCTTTAAAACTTCCAAACTTTCCAGACAACCTGCTTGACTGCTTGACTGTCCTTGCAGTGAATAATTTTCCTTATATCCATACTGAATCCCTTTCATTGCAATTTGTGCTTGTTGTTTTTCAGTCTTCCACCATGGACCTCAGGACCTCTTGACAAGTTCCCTGTAGGTACTGGAGGGCTGTTGTTAGGGCCCCCCAAAGCTGTGTCCTTTCAAGGGTCCAGGATGCACAAACCCAGTACCCTCAGCCTCACTCACAGGGTTAATGCTCCAGCCCTGGCCAGATTGGCTGTGTTCACTGAACTCCCTTGTATTAAGGACCCTAAACTACATGCAGTGCCTAGGGGCAGTCTAGCAAGCACTGATGGGAGCAGCAGAGCCCTTTTCTCCAGGCTGTGCTTCTGCCCACAGAGCCCAGGATGCTGTTGGTAGTCCTGGCTGCCAGGGTGCACATCTGGCCAGAGCCCACCTTGTGCTCACCAGCACCCCAGGTCCTGTTAACACTGCTGTCTCAAGGCCTTGAGCACATCAAGAATTTAGCTGCCCTGCCCAGCCTTCTTGGGGACCCCCAGCCACTCTTCCTGTCCAGGACCTGATCTCAGCCCAGTCAGGCTCTGTCAGTCCCTGCAGTGACACCCCAGCAGTGCCAGGCTCCAGCCCTTCCTCTGACCCTTTGCTGCCTGGCTGGAGCCCCCCAGCTGTGCACTGGCCCTCATTCATCCCTTGCGGTGTCAGAGTCTGGCAGTGGATCCCATTGCCAGCTCCATGGGACTGTTCCCCATGGGAGAGGGCGTAGCCAGTGCTGGGCCACCCTCAGCTCCAGTTCCCTGGCCCTGGGCTGCTGCTGGGCCACAGTGCTCCTTGGCAAGATACATCCCTGCCAGGCAGCCCTGGCTTGTATTCCTGCCAAGGTTTCTCCCTTCCCAGATCCAGGACTTTGCGTTTGTCCTCGCTGAATTTCACAAGACTCCTGGTGGCCCACTCCTCCAACCTGGCTAGATCTCTCTGAATGGCAGCCTTGCCATTTTCCTTCATAATATATGTATGCAAACTATACACACATATACATAAATGCATCGCTGCCCTACATTTTAGAGTATCAAAATGGTTTAAAGGATCTGTCACCCTCTATGTCTATATATGCTTCTAAAAGAAGTACAGTGCTAATGAAATTCTGTACAATAACTGTGCTGTCTACTGTGTTTGACATGTAAAAAATAACTCTCCTAATTCTCAAGTGAATAATGCCCCCCCCAGTTCTCAGTACTGTAAAGGAGAACAAAAATCTACTACAATGTTACATTAGCTCAAGCTTTTTAAAAGCAGAATAAATAATGTTTACTGACATTTGTAGACTTCTTGTAGGTATCATGAATTGTTGAATCTAAATTTAATTTCAGCATGTGGTTAAGAACCCAGTGAATTTTTACTTTATGCCAATGAATTTGCTGCACCATTTTGGCAGTAGGCTCTTCTGCTTGGAAAATGATATGTGACTCCTATGGCAGGCGACGTTTCCCAATGATATCAAACAAGTCCTATTTTAGAGTTTCTGGATGCAGCTGAAGCATTATTTTTAGAAAGGTCATATTTTGGGCAGAGGGTGTTATTTAACTTTATATATTCTTTTTTGTAATCTAGAAAGATCATATCAAAGACACAGAATTTACTTCATTTTCCTAAAGGTTTGTTTATTATCTTATTGTAATACGAAGATTTATTTATATTCTTTGTAAATATCTGAAATATCAACTTTTTTTTTTTGCTGGATTACAAATGAAACTTTTCTAGATGGTCACAAAAACTGGTGAACCTCTCACAAAAGAAATATTACAGAATCACAGAATATGCCAAGTTGGAAGGGATGAACAAGGAACAGCACTGATTAGACTGTGCCTTGATGATGTAAAATAGTCAGGATTAATGCCTTATTCCAAGTAGAAAAAATACCCAAAAACCATCAAAAAGGGCTTAAAATGGTCCAAGAGGCTTTTGGGAGTTTTCGCACAGAATACAGGATACCTAAGCTATTAATTAGGGAAACTCAGTTAAGTTCCTGAAATAAGTAATGGTGAATTGGATGTTTCTTATCCACAGAATGTTTAATTAAATTACATCAAACAGTTGCAGAAGATGAGATAAAATACTTCCACTCTAAAAAACCCCATTTTCCTGCTATGAGACCTAAGTCCAGATCCTTAATTTGAGTCAATTAGAGGTGAACTTTGCATTCCAGATGAGTTCCCTATATGGTTTCTGTTTTTTCATCTCTGCAGAAAGTGGGTTCTGACCCTGAGCTATGTTAATAATAACATAAAGCACTAAGTTACTACAAAATATTTTGCTTCAGGTGAAAACATATTGTCCAGTTAGCAAACACACAGATGTATTTTTTTCTGCTAATTAGCTACTAATCAGCTACTGTTGTGAGGGACACTATGTATGCACATATGGAAAAGATAGATCTCTGTCCAAAAGAGAACAAAGAAGGTGCTAAAAAGGCAGTATTATCCCTCTTTTTGCAAATAGGAAAGAGGGATAGAAAGTGCAAGCAAGCTACCTAGAGATAACGCAAGCAGCCTGTGGCTGAACCTGGGGTTCAGTCCAGTTATTCAGTATCTCCACTCTCTGCAGCAACTCCAAGGCTGTTCCTAATATTAATACTTGTTTAATTCTCTTGCAACTAGCTTACACTGAGCTTGTGAACTAGAAAAAATTAAATAAACGTATGCCAGCCACACTAAAAACAGAATACTATGTCCACTCAGTGAAATAAGTGCAGGTATAACTTTGTGGACATAAAATGATGCAAGATGTAAAAATAGTCAGAGGAGTTATAACAGATTTAAATACACTACTCAGTTTTACTTGTAGAAATTCCTCTCTTCATAAAATCACCAGCTTGATTTTACATTAGCATCTGATCCCACTCTGGTGTAAATATCTTTAGAAATAAAGGAAAAGGAAAAATGGAAATACAGAGGCACAACGAAAACTCACAAAGTACTTTGAAGAGAATATCACCAAAGTCTTGTACAAGAAATGTAGCATTTTGAGTGGCTTCTCATCCCTTTTCAGTGGGTTTGTGAAAATTATCTAAGGTTTATGCATGCTGCTTCTATATCTTCTGTAACAGTTTGAGAGACTTTATGATGTGGCAATTTAAAAGAAAGTGTCTGTCTTCTTACAAACATTTTCCCCATTTCCCAACTGTCTTGTTATTTCTAGGGAACACTCAACAGTACATGCAACTGCATATAAATTCCTGTTCTTGCAATGGATAAGACCTGTTATACTGAAAGCAACATTCAAGTTTGAGGCATACAAAGAAAACAAATGTTGTTTGTTGGGTTTGAGTTTTTTTCCTGTTATTCTTCCTTACAATCAGCTCTTAAAAAATTCAGTGATTCTGTAGTAGTTCAAAGCCCTTCAGTAACTGTAAGCCTAGTGTGGCGACATTGCACAGAATGGGTCAGGTACTTCCCAGCAAAGTAGGTTTTTTTGTTGGATGGATATGCAGTAATGTCAACAAGCTTCCAACTGGCTTGTCTCAGAAACCTGACTGGTCTCCTTCCAGTTTACTTTTGCCTGCAGATGTCCAAGACTTTGTGGGAACTGTCCTGGGTTAAAATGCTTTGCAGTGTCCCAGCTTTGCAGCCCCAGGCATCCTTGGCTTTGGGTCAGTCGGTTCCAGGCTTGCTGGACCTAAAGCTTCCAATTGTCCCAGTGCGGCATAGACTGCACGTGAAGCTGTATCTTATGGATTAACGTGACTTATCTTTTAACATTTACATGAGGCACCTAAATTAGAAACTGTCAGTATGGGAGATAGGGACCTACAGACTGCAGCTGAAATCGTTGCTGGATCAGATCTCCAGATTTCAACTTAATGTAAAAAAAGTCTGTAATCCATATACATATATATATTACCATCTACCATAAGATTTCTTAGGCCTCTGCTCCAAATTTTGTATTTTACTTTCTGAAAAAATGCATCCTCCCTCCCAAATTTCCAGTAAAATGTTTAGAAATGTCAACCCCTTTCTTTCCTGTTCTGTGACTTAAGCAGATAATTTTTGAGGTTCTAGATTAAAGCATTTAGTTTCATTTAAAAGAAAAACAGGACAGAACTGTGCCATCCCCATACAGAGACAGAAGGGACAGGTAGTAATTTTCACCACTTAAAGACAACATAATCCTGAAAGTGTAAGAGGATAGTAAAGGATAGCTTTCACTGTTCTTTTCACATTGTTCCTTCTACTGGCTTTTTTGGGGTGGATCAGAAGTCCTTTTGGATTTGTTCAAGGAACCATCTCTCTGCTCCCCTCAACAGCTGGAGGAAGATCTTGAAAATGGCATATGTTTCTGATTCATTTTTCCCTGTGTTGATGCCTTGGATGTTTGATTCAGAGAATTCATCCAAACTACAAAGGCACAAAAGTACAGACCATGGATACTGATTTTGATCTGCGGTTTGCAGTTGTCCAGAATTGAAGATTATTATTTTGGGCTTGTCTATAACATAGTTAGCTAGCCTGGGAAGTCTAGAAATTTGACTATGAATCTTGAGAGTACAAACTGTTTTCTGCTATTTCCAGAATTCTGAGGTATGGTGAGACCACAAATACCACACAAATTACCACATCTCAGAATTTTGATCCTTCTGTTCCTCAACATAATTGAAAGACATTAAAAACATAATCATGATAATAAAAGCTCAGTGGCTTAAACATAATTTTCTAGTCTTTGAGAATTTTTCTAGTTGTGCATTAGGTGGGAAAAAAAAAGGTGCTTGCCTTCAGCTGATATTTGATCCAAATATTATAATAGTTTTCTTCCTCCAAGTTTAATCAGTGTGCATAAGTTTTAATCAATGTCTTTTGAATTTGTACACTCAGGGCCAGACTCCTTGGTAGAGTTTTTCTTCTTTGTGCCACTTCAACAAAAAGCATTTGGAAACCAGGTTAAATTTGCAATCCAGCTCAGATTCATAATTCTTCTGCACAGACAGCATGGCTCAAGATATCTGGACAGTTACAGTGTGCATGGCCTCTCTACTCTCTGCTCTGTGCATTGATGATACAGCCCCTGCTTAGGCTTTGAAGAGAGAAGTATGAGCTTTAAGTAAATGATGATTTCAAATAAAAAAGGCTTAAATCCCTTCTTTAGAGAGCTCGGCCAAAGCATGCTTAAGAGGCCAACCTATAATTTAAAAAATAAGGAAAACTCTGGAATGGGTCAGCAGGGCCCCTTTATAGTTTAAATATTGTGCTGGTTTGGATTTTGGCGTTCTTTGGGATTTCATATATCACTCAGTGTCAACTGATAGCCTGTGAGTTGAATCAGTATGTAGCTGAATTGTCGTCCCATCCTTTTTTTTTTCCACTAGATTGCTGTGGAACTTATGGTTCTCATTTGAGCTTGTTTTTATACTTTTGCCAGTTGTTGAATATTTCCCCATCCCCTTTTGTCAATAGGATTTAATATATTTTATGTTTGGGGTTTTTTAAATGAATATCTCTTTTGTTTAGCAATTTTCCAACACTGTAGGCAGATTTCCTTACTCCTTTTAATGTTTCTGAAATAGGGTAATACTTTGAAGTAAGATTTCTTAAATTGATTACTGGTCATCTTTTTTTGTAAGTATGTTACTAGTTTAGTCTTCATGGCTTTTCCTGATTTCTTAGACAAATATACTGTACCTATTACACAAGCATTCAATCACAGATTCTTTACTTCTCCATGGGTTTCCTGTATGTTTTATCCCGTTGGTTTAAGCCATGTAAAGCAGAAAAACAGAGATGAATATTTTTGAATTTTATTCGTGCAGCATAAGTAACTCATGCCACATCTATATCTTAACATGTGTTGTGGTTTCTCCCTGGCAGGGAGCTCAGACTCACACAGTTACTTACTTGCTCCACTCAGTGGGATGGGGGAAAGAATCAGAAGAGTAAAGGTGAGAAAACTCATGGGGCGAGTAAAAACCAATTTAATAAATTAAATTAAAAGGTAAAGCAAAAACCGTGCATGCAAGGCAAGCAAAACAAAATGTTAATTCACTGCTTCCCATCAGCACACAGGGAAACAGGGTTCCATCACAGGTAACAATAACTTGGAAAGACAAATGCTATAACTTTGAACAGTGTCCCTGTTTCCTGCTTTTTCTCCCAGCTCTGCATGCTGAGCATGATGCTATACGGTATGGGATACCATATAGCAGTTGGGGCCATCTGTCCTCGGTCTGTCCCCTCCCATCTCTTTGTGCACCCAAAGCCTCCTCCCTGGTGAGGTGGCGTGAGAAGCAGAAAAGGCCTTGGCTCTGTGCAAGAACTGCTCAGCAATAACTAAAGCATCCCTGGGTTTTTGATATCGTTTCCAGCGCAAATCCAAAACACAGTCCCATACCAGCTACTGTGAAAAAAAATCTCAGCCAAATCCAGTACAATCTGTCACCTATTTTCTTAAACAGTGCTGCGATCCTGTCCTGAGAAGCATAAGGTTTAAGTGGGAAGTAAAGCATGTATAACTTGGTTAACTATGGAAAAAAAAGTTTTATCCTCACACATCACATTTCAAGTTTTCCTCCTCATTGCAAATGAATTTTTAAGATTGCTTAAGGAATCGCATGCAAAAGTATCGGCAAAAACAGGTCTAATATATAAGCAGAAGCACAACAAAGTTTGTTGGCAAGATTCACTGTACTGCTTACCAGATTGTTAAAGCACACAGAGAAAAAGCCAACAAAATTCCAAAATAAATCAATGCAAACCAAAGTAACCCCAAAGCTATCTAGGTGGAAGCTGGGAGGGAGGTGACAAGGGGAAGATTGAGTGGTACAGAAATGGAGAGGAAAAGGTAAAGATAAAAAGGAATATGGAAGATCCTCCTTGACCTTGAGTTACAAGGTTCAGAATAAACCCCTGTGCTAAACCAAGCCTGAATTTGACCGAGGGTTTATTCTTATAGGCCTGACTGCACTTGACAGCACTCAATTGATAGCTTAAGTTAAATGATTTAGCAAAGGATTCATGCAGAATTTACTGTATCACAACAGTAACTTACAGGCCTCACTTACTCCAAAGTTAAACTCCTTAAGAATCTATGAGAACGATATTCCTAAATACATTTGCTACAGCATATTCACACTCATATAAATATTCCTAAATACATTTGCTACAGCATATTCACACTCATATAAATATTCCTAAATACATTTGCTACAGCATATTCACACTCATATGTACACAAAGAGTCTGTACACACATGAAAAATTCCCCTCAAATTCAGTGAAATACTCACTTGGATGTCCTTGCATCCTCCCAAGGGCTGAAGCATTGAGCCTTGAGGAGTGGGGGCATCAGCCCAGGACCTGTTGATATTTGTTGATCCTCTGAGTACAGCAAACTGGAGAGCTCACTGGCCCCGAGAGGGAGATGGTGGCCACAGCCCACTGCCAGCCAGGAGAGCTCAAAGGGTCTCACTTTGGACTGCTGTTTATAGGGTCGTGAGAGAGTTGACTTTTGTCATGGTAATTATCCATGCTGGCTGCAATTCAGGTCAGTAACTTTCTTGAAAGTTTGATAACGAAAATATTATTCTAATTGAGTTGCTCTTCAGGCAAGAAAAATAAGTGTCCAAGGCTGTTTGTTAAAAACCAGGAGCTCGTTGGACAGCGCAAGTTCCTGGGAGCAGACAGTGCTCCTGATAGCCTCAAGAGGAGCTGAGCCCAACTGCTGTTCATCAAGGCCGAGGACTAGGGAGCATTTCTCAGATCACAGTGTGGGCTGGGGACGGGGCTGAATGCACCACCTTGCTCATTTAGGGATTGTAACAGTTCCTCTGGCAACGTTTTTTATATTTGAAGTGGAATTTCACAGAAAGGAGTCCAGAGATATTGTGACAAAATGACAATTATAAATATTATTGCAATTTTAATAATATAATTCCACAAAAATGTTCTGCTATTTCTCCTTAATAATTTTCTGAAGAAGAAATTGGCATGTGATAAAAACATTATTTGCCACTTGATGACTTTTCCAGCCTTTAGCTTTTCTAATAAGAAATTTTTCTTCACTAATACTAATCATTAAAAAGAGATAAATAGATTACTTAGACTGAGTTATTGGACATTGGGGAAGTGAGTTTTTTTAAAATTAAAAAAATGGTGGTTTGTTTTAGTCATCCTATTTCTAATATATATTCTAATTAATTAATTTGATAAAGACTGATAATGAGCATTCATTTTTATTTTGAGATGGTGGCTTGGTTGCTCACTGGTATCTATTTTTTCCACAGAGGTGATCCAAAATTCTGTCTCTGATCAAAATATGTAATTGTAACTTAGTTAGTTATTTATTTAACATGTCACTCTTACTTCATGTCATGTTCTAACTGGAAATTTGCAAGTTTTCTACTTTAGAAGTTATAATATTGAAAAAATATTGATTTTGGATCTTCTGCTAGGTTTGGCTTAAGATTTTGGTGTGCTTTGTTGAGTTTGGAAAGTTGATTTCAATATATCTCTGAAAAAGCTCTTAGCATATTTGGGGATAAATTCTGGCCCTACTGATGCTGATGGCAGGACTCCCAATTGAGCATTAGCAGAGTAGGATTTCATTCTTGCTATATACCAAGTTTTGACATCCATATTAAGAGGAAGCGAATCACATTCTAGAAGTACTTATTTTCCCTACTGACTATAAAAGAAATTTACCACAGATGTAGCTGAAGTTAGGTGAGGTGAACTCATTCAAAGTAACGGAGCCATCTATCTTTTCATTGCACTACAGACATATGAAATATGCATAAAACAAGGCCCTCAGAAATGCTACTTATACTTGTATTTATATATTAGCTATGAGTTTGGTTATGATCCATGATTTTTTTTTTTTCCAGAAGGTGGACAAATACAATAAAACAAGAGGCTTTTTAATAGAAAGAGCCTAAGAAAGCCTAAGCACAAACTGGGCTAACATTTAACACACACATATATATATGCACATAAAACTGTGCAGGGAAATTACAATACACAATTATCAGTAGATAGAGAGTGCTCTTGTGTCACCTTTGGTCATTCTGTTGTTACACATCTTCATATACACAACTTTTAAAGATGGATCTGAAGGGGAATATTTAAGCTTTGAAGGAATATTTATAATAATATCAGTGTAAGAATTAAGCCTGAAATAAAATGTGAGATTTAGAAACTGAAGGCAAGTCTGATTTCTTAACATTTGGAAGTGGTAGGATGAATTAGCAAGACAAGGAACTTTTTTCTTGAGCTGTTTTATGGAGCAGCAATGGAAATACATAAAAAGAGAAATAAGAGAAACAAAGTGATGAACCAAGAGCTGCATTATTCTGAATATAGCAAGTTGTGCTGAATCAAAGACATCATCACATTTAAGACATAAGTCTTACCTTCATATATGGGCTGCAAAGGCTGTGTTTTATATTTTATAGGCTTATTATTTGGGTGTAATCTTGAAGGTAGAGGAGAAAAAGTGGAGCAGAGAATGAAAACTCACAGTGATATTTTAATTCATCTAAAAATTTGGAATGTCAGTGCAGACCTGTGAAACAACACTATATTGATACTACTAGAATTTGTTTCCTTAAGCACATGAAAAAAAAGACAAGAGAAAGGAATGAGAGACAATAGACAATAATTAAAAATAACAAACAACAAAAACCTAGACTAGAGAAAAGAGAAGAAACTGGAGAGATTAGAAAAAACCCAAGAAAGGTAGAACTGCTGATGGTGTTCTATGAACTGACTGGTCTGGCAAAATGAAAGTTCAGTACATGCTCAAAAAATTTGCTAAAAGTGATCACTTCTTAACTACAAGGAAATTCATCGTGGTGAAAGTCGAGGTGAGTGTAAAAAAGGACATTTTAAGTGGTAAATGTTAAAAAGAAAACTACAGAACCCTTGAAATAGGCCAGAAATTAGGAGGGATTTTTTTTTTTTTTTTTTTTAAAGAAAAAGAGGCAAACTTCTGTATCTGTAAGAAGAGAGCACGATGAAAAATAAACTGAAGAGAGAGACAAGTGGGGGAGTTTTAAAAGCTTTATGTCTTGGAAAAGGGCAAAGAGGATCCATACAAAATAAGAAATTGAGGCTGAAGAAAGGAGAGGGTCAGAGATGGTGTCCAACAGGGAGAAATCATCTTTAGAAAATGCTATGCATGCTCTTGTTTCTGATTCATTTAATTACAGATATTAATGTACCTACACAGCAAAAGTAAAATATTTCATCTTACTACACTGTAAGTGGAAACTTTTTTCCAATGAAAGGGGAACAATCATTATTTCGCTTGGCACACACTTTAATAACATTAATCATGGTGAACTCTTTTAGTAATACTGTGAGTATAATATAATCCACCAGGAATTCCACTGTAATTAAACTAATTTCATCCATATTTGTTACTTTATGTTGACATTTCTTTTTCTTTTCTTTCTGATCTGCTTGCAGCATGCTTTACACATTCATCACAAAGGTCAGCATAGTCCAATGTATTCAATATAAAAATTTTAATGGGAAATCAGACAGTTTATAAAATAAAAGGATATTGTCTCTATTGGCCAGTAATGACATTTCAAATTTGACTATCCTCTATTTCTTCTTCATGGCAGTGCAGAGTTGTCTTAGCTCCACAGAGACTTGGTGCTGTTATCTAGATTGTGCTAGTGACTACAGAAAATTAGACTCATCCTAGTCTGGACAAAAAAGCCCCAAGAACATCCATATTTCTATCTGATATTTTTTCAGTCATCTCAGAAGTTGATTGAAGTGTCTGTGTACCACTTCTAACATACCATTAAGAAGCCAGACTCTGCCCTTCAGCACCAAAAAAATCGTATTTCTATGATTTTACATCTCACTTCTGTGATTGCTAAACACAAGCCACACCTTACATATCAACTTAAATTCTAGCTTTGGCTCTAGGTAAACACATAAATAATCAATGTGATCATGGATATGATTAGGTGGAAACCTTTTAGGGTTGAAAAATCCTTGCTCTCATATAATGGGTACAACCCCATAGATCTCCAGCATGTTTCTGCAAATTTGGTGGCATGGGTTGTCACCATTCTAGTCGCAGACCTCTGGCTAAATGGTGACTTACAGGAAGGATTTAGAAAGGTCTCTGAACATTAAATCCAGCTATCCAGCAGAGAGAATGCAGCCTTGAATTAAAGAATAAGCAGCCCCCTGAGACGAAATGTTCTGCATCCTGGAGATGATAAAATTAAACTTACTCATGATCTAATGTAAACAGAAAATATTTCAGAATCAAAATTATTCCAAAACATTCTGATATGCCTTGTATTTTAGCTTAGCAGTGTCAGCTGACATGGAAAAGTATCAACAACAGTTGCATAAATTTGTGGAAGCAGCTCCTATCCAAATATCTCTGTTTGGAAATCTAGGTCATTCAGTCACAGTTGCAAGCTGCATTAGAAATAATCTTCAACCTGCAGCATACCCAGAAGAGTCTTTTTTCAAAGGTGGAGCACTGACCTACTTCTTTCCTGCAGTAACTGAGTAGCTAGAGAACACTGGAAACAGGAAATTTGGGTTGTAGCTCTTCTTGAACAGATGGGGGGTTTAACTCATAGCCCTTAGATCTCAGGAGCATGACCTAATCACCTCAGTATGAGGTATTTGGGAAGTGGAAGAACTGCAGCATCCCTTCTGTTGACAATGAGATGGACATGGAACTAGTAAAAGAAGCCCACATTCCCACGGGAAGGAAAAGGTTTGAGTCCTTGATCTTGGTCCTTGAAATATTTTCTCTGCTATGATTTTCAAATGAAGTAGACATGGTGTGATTAAGAGCTCAGGTTAAGATATCTGCATTTATCTGTCCTCACATAGGTGTCTACAAGCAATCTAGATAAGAAAACTTTCCCTAAAGCTGTTGGAATTGTAGTCAGCACAGTCAGCAGGAGCCCTGGCACAGAGGTAAATGCCTGCTCTAGAATGAAGGAAATCACTCCCCAGGGTTATGCGATCCAAGCTCTTTGTACATTTGATGCCTTAATCTGTGCATTGGCTGCCTCCCATGGCCCTGAGGCTCCTGCAAGGAAGACATTTCCCTGCCCTAGGCTCAGGAGCCCTATGGCTACTCTGAGTTTCCTTCCTGCCCTGCCTCTTCATATTCTGTGTCTCTCATGCACTAAACTCCTCTGCAGCAATGGTTTGAGGGAAAGCAAACATGGGGCCCTCAGGCAGTTGAAAAGCCAGTCTGGTGGCTAGGGAAAGTGGGAACTGCATATGGAAATCTGCTCGGGCTGAGGAGGATCTTGACTCTAAGCCTTTAGTTCCCAGGTCACTGTTAATGGCTAAATAAAGGGTGGGGTTTGACGTTCTCCCTTAATCACTAAGCAGATACACCAAGGGTGTGTACCCATAATGAGGAGGTTTGGTGCATAGCTAACAACTCAGTCTTGGAAGCTGGGCAGGATGCCAGCATTGATCGGCCTAAACTTGAAGAACAGAAAAGCTTGGAAAGACAATATTTATTTTTGCATTTCTTTTTCCTTTTTCTTTTGCAATCTTGTGGTCTATACTGTAAAATAAGTGGTCGTTTACTAAATTGTTTTTTCATGGAAGTCAGGTGCTTGCACTGTAACTTAGACAGGATTTAGGAGAGCTATCTATCTTAGGATGTACACACTTAGTAGACCAGGCTTATAAATAGAATTTTTTGTGCCTTTTTCTTTGTACATTTTTTTTTCTGGAAGTGGATATACACATAAATACATATCTACATCTATCTAAAAATAATGATCTTTTCAGAAGGTACACTGAAGATCCATCTTCTTTCTTTGTTTTACATTTACAACAACAACAACAAAGAGCAGCAAAATAATTATGTGGAAGAATAGTTCCTATTTATTTTGGTAGGTGTTTCAACATCCAAAGGCTGCAATCATGCCTTACTTAGACTGCAGCTGTGATGGGGTTCCTCTGCTACAAGCCATGTGCCTGGAAATCTGGACGTAGTGCAAATAGAATGAAAGGACCTGAGAGCTTGTCATGTACCTAACAGGAAAAAAAAAAAAACACCCAAAGAAAACTACCAAGAATTATTTCAGCACTGGAATTGAACCTTTGAAGATGAATGCCAATGAAAACATCAGTGTGAAAGATATTTTAAGCGTTTCTAGAAGATTAGAAGCAGAAGGATTTGATGTGCCTGTAAGGATAATAAAGCAATGCCTTATTCCAGCAGAGTTTAGGAAATACTGTTCCTGTGCTTCATGCTGGTGAAAGGCATATACAATTTGCCCCATTTCTTATACCTACTTTAAAAAGTCATTATTTCAAAGTGTTTTTTGAATTGAGTAGAACTTCTTATATCACTGACTTGTCGAAGAAAAATCATAGACGAAAATGCTGCTTTTTCAGGCTAGGCAACGTGTAGAACTAACTCCCAGGCAGTGTAGATCCCAAGAACTGTGCCCTCTATGCCGTGAGACTTGGGCATTTTAAAATTAATGGGGGCTTTTTTTTGCTTGCATTTACTCTTCACATAGACTTCTAGATATACTCACTCCTGGGTAGAGTCTCACTTCAAATCAGGATGCCGACACCTTACCATTTCTCACCTTTATGATATGCCCACAAGGTATCAGTCAGACAGTTTAGGGCAAGTAACTGAGCCCACAGAGAGCCGATATACAGGCAGATGAAAAATGGAACTGGAAACAATCAAGTGAGTTTATTGTAAAGCATGTGCTTTTGTCATCAGAGAACCAATGGAGCTGGACTCCCATAGCTTTGTGTTCCATGACCACGTTTTCTGTTGTCCAAGGAGGTGAGTAATGTAGAAAAGATCTTCCTTTGATGAAGTCCTTCTCAATGTTTCTCTTCTATGTGTATTTTCTGGCTTAACATAGCAGCCTGTTTCTCTCAGTTAAGATCAATAACAGAATCAATATATTTTTCATTAAATTTACTATTTTTGAACTTTCAACCTTCTGTCAACATTTGTTCAATCTGAAAAATTACATTAAAAATTATTAATGGGGATGTGTAGGGGGAAACCAAGTGAATGAACTGTAAGAATTAGGGTGCTAGAAGACACAAAATCTACAAAAGAATTTTTTTAATAAAAGAACCAAACCAACAGCAACAACAAAACCACCCCAGAAAACAATTAACCACAATGTAATGCACAGAAATCCTAGGAGACAAGAAAGAAGAAAGCAGTAATTCTCGTAGAAGGCTACATATGACAAGCTGTGGCAAAATGTCCATAAGAATGGCAATGTTAAACCAACATAGTTTAAGGCAGTATAGAAAAACATGCACAAACCAAACAACTTTCCCCAACACCTCGAGGCCTCCTCATGACAGAAAAAGCACAAATTTTTTCTTTCATGGTCTAATGAAAATAAAGTACAATATTTTATTAATATCAGGGATGAAAAAATTTGACAAGAAGTGAAGAAAAGTCAATTATATTTTAAAAAAAGGGAGGAGTGAGAAGAAAAATTAAATAAATTCTGCAAATAGAGAACAGTGGCAAAGATATGACAAGAATATTCATCAAATTGAAATGCAGGTACATAAGGAGGAACAATACTTTTTTAGGCTTCATAAGCAGCGTTAATTGGATTAAAAGCAAAGGGATGTGTAATTTGAATGTCCATATGCAATTCTGAAGAGTAAATTCTAGTGGGCTACACAATAATCTCCTCTGAGGGAATGAGTTTAATATTCAGGTGATTTACAAAGGTCCTCTCCAAAATTACTAAGATGGTAGTGCAGGAATAACGTAACCTGAAAGTGATTCCACCAAAAGAATAAGCTGCTTAAAGAAGGCAAAGTGCCTGAAAACATACCATAGGGAACAGCACTGCAGTCTAATATATTAAAGGATAGATGGGAGTGGTAAAGACTATTTTCCAGCAATCATTTCTACATTACAGTATTAGTAAAAGTTTAATGTTTCAAGTACAGTAAGATTCATGGATAAAAGCTTCTTTAACTGAAAGACTTAGTTTAATTTAATTGTCACCCAAATACGTGCTGAACATTTGCTCCTAGTTTTCAGTGGTAAAGCTGAAAGGTGGACTTCAAATGATTTGCAATTAAACCTAAATCTTACACATAGTGTATGCAATACAGTTCAGACAGTTCCTAGGTCAAAAAATGGTGTTAAACAACTTTTCCCCATATAAATATCCCAGAGCCGGTTTGTGCCTTTGCATTCTACATGACTGCATTACTTTGTAGTGTCATAGTCACATCTTTACCCTGGTTTTACAGGGAGGTTGGAAAGCTGTGAGCTGTGGACAGCAGCTCACCCACAGGCAGCAGAAGGACAACTCTGCTCCTGTGGTGAAAGCTTTCTGTAGATATAAAGTCGATATTGCTAAACCCAAAACCCTCTTCTCATAATAGTGTCTAGATGAAACATGCTGCAGATAGGAGGAAGTCTTTACCGGAGTTTTGTTGTTTGACAAGTTCCAGGAAATTTAGATTCAGCCTGGAAGCTCAGGAATATCTTTGAGTTCTTCAGCAACCTGTTGGAGCTTAGCTGGTATAATACTCATCTCTGGAGTCAGGACCCAAAGTCTGGTTCTCTGCAATATCCTGAAGCGTGTGGTAAAAAATGGATGCAGTAAAGAAATGCTCTTGATATTTCTATAGCAGTTTATCTATAGTATCTTGGAGAAGTCCAAATTGATAAAATTAGAATAATATATTTTTGCTTTACAAAGGTGATGTAAATGTGATGTGCTTGTGATAATGAGCACTATAAAATGTTTACATTAAAGAGATTGAAACAGTCATATGTTTTCAGAAATCAGTGTTGGGTCTTGGCATTTTGGATTTTTATAAGATCCAAAGAAATATATTCTCTATATTATACCAGCTACTGTCTCTGAGATGTCATGCTGTTTGCTTATCATAAATTGGAAAGTAATAAAGATATATTCTATTCAGTATATCCCCTACCTTCAGGAGAGGCTCAGATCAGCAAAAACAACAAAATGCCGAGAAAAACAAAGCAAAACAACAACAAAACACCAAACCAACCAACCAATCAACCAAACAAAAAAACCCCAATGAAACACAAACAACAAAAAAACCCACCAAAAACACTTTCTTTTTTTCTCAGCAGATGTAATTTCCAGAATCAGGTACTTGACTGTCTACATGTGATTCTAGAAGAGACTAGTTACGATAACTGGTGGCAGCTATTATGCATATGAACAGCCTGTTTTTGTCAGATCGGTGGTGTAAGAAGCCCTACAACAAAAGGCCCTGTTTTGTCTAATTGCTAGCAAAAGACCCAATTAGGAGGACGTTTCCCAGGATTATATCATTAAATGGTAATGATACAGGTACATAGTAACGTTACTGCAATCAAATTGGAAGGTGAATAATGGTAACTTTAAAAAGATGACTTAGAAAAAAGATTTTGGAAGGCTGATGAGTCTTTCAGTCACAAAAGTAGCCTGTCTCTTGCACCACTAAAATGTCTGGCTAATACCAAACTCCATAAAGCAAAAGTATTGTTTTCCAAGGAGGAAATTCAATTATAAAGTCTTCCAAAGGGTACAACACATACACACACGTCCCATAAGTCTTAAAAGTCATTGCAAATTGTCCTTTTTAAGTGTAAAACAATTTTCTGATTAATTTACAAAGCAATAAATGAGTACTTAACGCTTAGATTTGTGCTTTGAAACTCAGCCACTGAAAGTCCTAAACAGTAAATAACTACCCATTGTACATTCTTAAGATGAAATCCTATAATTCTTTTAGAGGTATCCTTGCCATGCCAAAGTGAACATCCTATCTGTGGTGATGACTAGGTGGAAAATTCATTGTCCAGGCGCCAAATTCTGCTTGCTAAAAAAAGTAAGCAAACCAGTAAGCTGCTGCTGTTGCTGTAGCCTGAGCATTGGTTTCCTACAGTAAATAAAAGTCTGTTTTCCTGCAAGTGGCAGCAGCAGTGGCTTGCTTTCTTCCTTTGTGCTTCCACAAGGTTTAATTGTTCCCGTGTTCTGACAATAGTTACAACTCCACACAACTCAGCTTGGATTGAACTGTTAAGGATGGTACTACATTTTTATAGTGACACAGGTAAAAATTAACGAAGTCCACAAGTGCTGCATCAGAATTTTGAGTCTGTGCTGTGCTTATCAAAACAGAAAATTTGTTTTAAACAGGTTTTTGCTACTCAGAAAACAGCAAAAAAGATATTTTCAATCTGGAAATTCCGATGTGGAACGAGGCAACTCAAAAAGACTTTAGGAAGTCTTGTCTCCAAGAACTGCTGGTTGTTACTGTGTTACACACCTATGGCCACTCAACATGGTAAAAGATAAATTTCTTCCAGTTTAAGTTGCAAGTGAATGGTTCTTACACCATTTTAAATGGTGGCTCAGACTCTTTATGATATGTGAAACAGAACATGATCACACCAACAGTGAGAGTTTTGAGCATAATGTTTTAAGTTCTCATGGAAAACTTAGACAAGAAGCAGAAATTCTGTCATGGACATGGTATGGATGTTGCCCTTTCTCATTGGTCATCAGTCTTGGTTTGAATATTAAACAGGCAGGAGAGGACGGCTGCAACCAAGATACAATTTCCCTTGAAGAAAAATGAGTTGTGGCCTGTTGACCATATGGGGTTATATTTACACATTTCCAATGCTTGTTTATCCATCTATGTTTCAGTGGTTTGTGTCCAAAGAATGATGAGGAACACAAGAAAGATTGATGCCAATAGGTATTTACAATGAAGTCTTAACATAATGTAGTCTCCTGCCTTTATGCAGCCAGCCCTTAATGCCCTTTAAATTTCTCTCTTTTAAATAATGACATTTAATGTGCTTATATTGTAGAAGTCTTGTATATTGCATAGGAATTGTAGAAGAATTGAAAGTAACAGGAATTTACTTTGAAAATATAAAAATATTTAAAAGCTGACTATGAGAAAACTAGCAAGGAATTTGACAGAATTAAAGCCAAAACCCAGAAATTTCTCTGACAAGGTGTAGAGAAGCAATATCACTCAGTTTCCAAAATGAAGAAGTTATGTTGTGTGGGAGAGGAGGCAGCACGCACAGGAATCTGTCTGTCTGCTAGTCAGTCCCTCCCTAATAACTTCTGACTGTGTTACTAATTGCAACCAAATTGCATGGAGGGACAGTTCTCTCAAGCATATTAAGTTCTTTCATGTTTCAGTGACCAATACCACAGAAAGTTTTAATCAGAGATATCCCTGTTGGATTCCACAGAATCAAAACCAAGAGCTGTAAGAGAATAGGACATGTTTGTTTAATTACATAGAAACCAAAATATTTTCTGGACTATACAACCAAATGATATAGCAGAAATTAATTTGATATGAATTCAAATTCCGTAGGAAAGTGAAACAATAATTTTAAAAGTTTTTTCTTTTTTTATTCTTGAGTCTCTTTCCTATGTTCATGATAATATGACAGTGTAAGCCTGTTGATAACACAAAATTTGCTGTCATTACTTCCTCCCTTTAAAACAATTTGTGATGGAATCATTTTTGCATCTAGCTATTGCAATATACTACTTGCTAGTTTTTGCCACCAAAGAAGCAAGGATCAGAGAACAACAAAAAGTGTCAAACAATAATTTTTCTCCTTTTTATTCCCCCATCACTAAAATATAATTTCAACTCAAATGAGAACTTTTGGCGGAATTTTACCAGTTTTGATGAAAGTTCAAGTTGAAGATTGATCAAGATAGGGAGTTCATACTGATGTGACTGTTAACCTAGGAGCCAATGCAAAGAATTATGTCTTATGCAAATTCAAACACTTGTTCTTATCTATTGACTATCCTCAGGCTGATTAATTAAACACATTGAAAATACTCAGTTCTTCCTCTTGCAGAAAAAAGATACCCTCAGAATTTTTACATTATTTATGAGATACAGTTGTTCCTTTTCTTGTCCAGCTCTAATGATGACTCTGGCTTCAGGAAAAATTATTTGCTGTGAATCTGCCATATGATGCTGCAGATGACTGACAATGTGGTATATAAATGGCCTTGAAAAAATATAGCTTAAAGTAAATCACTTTCTTTTTCAGCACTCTAAAACTCTAAAAAGAAATTTTAGCTGAGGCATTGCAAGCAGCCTAAATCTACTCTTCCTATGAGCTCATGGTTCAAAGGACACTTTCATGTTTTTATATTAAGCACTTAGAATTTTTTGTATATGAAAGCTTGTATAAAGATTTTCAGATTTTAAAGAGAGCCTTTACCAAGATTTCTGGGAGATTGCATAAGCAACACATCCAGCCATCAGAACAATCCCATAAAATGTATAAACTTTGACATACAAGTGTCTATCACATCTTGAAAGTGTTTGGCTTTGGAGAATGATTTGTAGAAGATTTTTTTAATATTAATTTTTTCCATCAAAAGAAGCATCAGCTTTTACTATTACACAAATTTGTGCAGCCCTCAAAAAATAAAAATGAAGGTGTTTTGGAAGGTGAAAGTTTAGTTCTGAATGTTTGCATCAGTGTGAAAACTGAGTTAATGAGAAAGACTTGCTGGAAGTCCAGTTAGGATTGAAAAAAAAAGACCGATGGTGCCCAAGAAGCTTGTCTTCACTAAATGAGTATTCTCAAGTCACTATTCACCTACTTTCAAATATGTGTAGATATATTAACATAGAACACATCTGACAAACAGAAAATTACACTTACTTGCAATAGATAACCTGAGACAAAAATACTCAGTACAAGTGTCATTCTTACAAAAATCAAGAAGCACCTATTTTGTGACAATGTATGTTTTGCAAATGACTCTTGGAGGTTTTAAACCTTATCTGAAACCCTATTTTACCATGCTAGATCATGTCAATATCCTTGAGTCCCCGAGACTATATCTCACATTGAAGGAGTGTAATAGTGCACTTGGATTTCCTAATAGTCTACAAGAGAGTTTGCCTTCACAGGGTCACAACTCTATTTATCTAAGATATTTTCCAGAACCTCAATTTAATAAGGCTCAGGGACTGGATAAGGTCAGTGTGTACTGAGAGCAAAAGTGAAGTACACCTGGGAAGTGCCTGGCTTCTTAAGCTCAGTGATTTTATTGTATAAAGCCATTATACTTTGTAATTTCATACTTCTTTATACTGCGAGGCTCCTGAAGTACTAAGCAAAGATGCTTGAAGATATCAGAATTGTTATAGAATCATACAATTGTTAAAGTCAGAAAAGATCTCTAAGATCATCAAGACCTCTAAGATTATCTACCCACAAAGAAAACAATCCAGAAAACAGTTCTATAAATATATTATTTTCTTTATATTGCTCTTATTAATTCAGGCTCACAGGTTAGAAATCAACTGCACATGAAGACACCTAAAACAATATTTTAAAATCTTCTGTCATGGAACATTCTGTCCATAGCAGACTTTTGGCTTTCATGGTACTTTAAAACAAGTACTACATCTCTCTCTTCACAAATGTATTGCTCATCCAAGTGACCCCCATAAATATTACTGACTTCAGGACACAGGATTGTATTTAGGAAACGTCACACAGTACCTTACCCCAAAATAAAATAACTTGCTAGTCATTTAAAATTTTCTTAATATAATATAACAATATGACAAAACCAATATAAGAATATAACAATAATAAGTAGAATACCAAAAATTAAACAAATAAACCACAAATTATTAAACATCTAAGCACAGATTTCATGCTCTATCTAGAAGTCTGGCAGAGCTCCTTTGCTATATTAGTCACAGAGGAAACCAATGATTTAAACCAGTCCTGATCAGTTAGGGGCAGATTTTAGGTAATTTTATGCTTTTTTTCTCATTACAATATAATGTTACTATGCCTGTGGCATTTGTCTAAACAACTCTCTTCCCACCTATAAATTTTATCTAGGTAGAAGTGACGATTTATGTTATTTTTCAAGGAAACTCCTGTGTAACATAACAGCCCAGTCAGGGCAGAGGCGATAAACCCTTGGGCAGTGGACCACAGGATGTGTTCAGGGCAGTTCTGCTGGACCTGTAGGGGCAGGAAGACATCAGGACAAGAAGCTGCCTGTGTTTCGTTGGCTGAATAACAAAATTGCCAATCCAGGATGTGCTGGAATCATTGCACATCACAGTGTAGCTGCTGTGTCCAATGCATATGGAATGTATTTGGATGCACAGAACAAACACAGGCTCCTCATAAAGCAATGGCCAGTGTTAGATGAACCCAAACACGTCAGAAATGATGCTTTGTGTGTGTGCACCTATCACTAGACATGAAATTCTGACATAAATATTCAATCCCCTTGTGTATACCAAATAAAAGACAGTTATGGTCACTGTAAGTTTGACATCCATTGATGCAAAGTATGGGCTTCTGCCAAAGCAAGTAGTCTTTCTATGTTTTGCTTTCTTCCTTTTTTTTCTTTCATTTTCTTCTGCACCTAGAGCACTACGTCTTATTTGGATTCTTACAATTTTACTTCTGTGTGAAATTTCAGTAAGAAATATTTGCTCAACTCACAAAAAGAAGGGTCAGAGTTCTGGGGTGTTATTTGATAATATTAAAAACCAATGAGAGATTAATAACTAAACCAAAGATTTTCTTAAGACAAACAATGATAATGCAGAATAAGAAATACTCTATACAGGGTGATGACTCAAATTCAGTTAAAGAAATCCCCTTAGCAGGATTTGCTCCAAATGGAAGAAAACTCGCCAGTCCCTGTACCTTCTCTTACAAGTTTAGAAGAATAAACTAGTTGCAAGATGAGGGTCAAAGATATAATAAGGATTCAAGTTTCAAGTAGATGTTCACAAGTTTGAGAGGTGAAAATCAAGGTAGCACTGAGTTTAAAGTAATTTTTTTTTATTCCATTTGTCTATGTCAGGAAAACAGTTTACCAAAACACTATTAGATTCTAACATGATGGTTTTCCAAAAAAATTTAAAAAAATAAAAAAATCAATGCAGTAGCTAGCATAACACATTTGACTCTAACATAATTAAGTTTCTTTCCACTAGGTAATCAACTAGAGGTTTGAATCAAAAACCTCTCCAAGTTGTTTCCACAGGGCTGTCTATTGTGGCTATCAAGGGACAGTTTCCTCTATGGGCTAAAGGACTGAAACCTGCTTTATGGAATGTAGACTTTGTGTTAAACTTCAATCTGCTTTAAACTTTCATCTCTGCTAGGAAAAAAAACCTTCAAAATAAAAAAGAAAAACACAGCCCAGAATCAGCTTTTGAACCACAGCTCACTGTATATTGTAAGTAAATAGTAGGCATGAAATAAAGAGTTGTGGTCGGTTGTGCATGAAGGCTCAGATCGGAATCTCCCTAACTGTACAATTGTATCCTGAAACTGCCCCACTGTTGCTGTAGCATTTTTCCAAAACAAACACCTTAAGATTAGAAGTATTTTCAGTGTTCAGTGACTTTTGTATATTTCTCTGGTTTCACCCTCATTTAAGGCAGCATCCTTTTCTGAGTAACAAACTTAATAATGTCAGTGTCTTTGAGCATGTTTTACTGTATTTAGGAGGTATCCAGAGCATGAATAGCTTGCCATTTAACCCAGAAAACTGTTTCATACCCATACCCACCCATATGGAAGTTCAGAACCAATGCATAGGAATAAAATGGACAGAATTATGGAATACAAACTCGTCTGAGCCTTGACAGCTGCATTTGATGCCAGCAAAAACACAACCGTATGTTCAGGGTTAGTAAAAGCATGTTTTGGGAATTTGATCAGGGACAAACCAATATGTGGGATCCCTCTGGTCCTTGCTACTTTTGTGAACAGGGGATGGAGTTTGTCAGTAACTTGTAGAAAGAAAGGACTTTTTCATCAGACAGGCTACTAAGTTCCAGGATTCATGATGAGTCAACTGGACTCCAAGGACCCAAACTACTTTGAAGATTATGGGTCAGGAGGGAGTAGAAAGAGAAGGTTTTAAGCCAAAAGAAAAAAAAAAAAGAAAGAAAAAGAAAGAGTACGAAGCTCTAGCTAGTTGTTTTCTGGCTAGAATTATATTGTACTTTTTCCTCTGTTTTCAGCCAGGGGACAGTCATTTTTGGCTTAATTACGATGAGATTAACTGGTTTGGAAGACAGGAGGTACATCAGGGTGTTACTGCCAATCTCAGGGAAACTAAAACTTCACACTTGAGCCACCCATCCATCCTGTGTCAGCTCTAAAGGAGGGGACAAACAGCATGGGTAAGCATGTTATCTAATAGATTTGGGTTTCTGGGAAAACATATATTTTGAAATACCTGGCTCAATGACAGTATTTCTAGGAATTCTATATGTATGTAAAAACCCACTCCTTGGCCCAACAAAGCATTTCTACAGCGAACAGAGGGAGGCCTGACATTACAAATGGGAACAAAATACTCCAAAATGAGACTATGGGATGGCATTTCTTCTGGAGCCTTTTGTCATTTATTTTGTATGGTCTAAATTAACCAATTAAACATTTCAGAATTAAAATTAGTTGGCCTGTAAATTGTGCAAAATAAAATGTTTGAATAGCTGGGTTCTATAAATCAACCTATGTAATATAAGACACTAGTTCTGTTTTTACCTACCCTTTCAAAGGATTAACAAGGAACTGGCAAGAAGAACAGTAATGTTGATATGAGCTTCCAGCTGGGATTGATTACAGGCTACAGCCTAATGCAGTAATGTTTTGTGCTAGCAACAACAGTTTAACTGGAGAGTGCTCACAATACATATCCCCCACCTTCTGCCTCATAAGTGCTGATATAAAGAAACCAGCTAAATTTTGTTGTGATTCTGACCTTTGGTCTGTTAAATCCCCAAATTAATTATCTAGCACACACGTGACCTTCTACTACTTAAATTAGGGTATATTTGTAAAACACATCTCATGTTAATAGCTTGTTTCTAGGCAAGTCTTTTGCCCAGCCCCCATCCTTATCCAAGCCTGAAGAGGTGCAGGAAGTGGACAGTATGGGCATAGACAGGTTGTAGGTATTATTTCCTTACCAGTACTGAAAAGGTCAAAATAATACTGTGGCATTTAAAATCAAGAATTGCAGGATGTAATGAAGCTACTCTTCCTACAGATTACCCAAAGTAAACAGAGAAAATGAAATATAAGGTAATAGCAGAAATACAATTAATGGTTTGCTCAGTGGGCTGAAATATTTGACAGTGGTTTTCATCATCAGAGAAATTCCTGGGATGGAATCACGAGGTGGGAATATGTTATAAATTGTGTCAACAGAAATGGCAGTCGAGGACAACAGATTCCGTTCTTGTTTAGTCATTAATATTTCTTGATATAATTTTTTATAGATACTTTCAAGTAGCTGAGCCTGAAATTATTTGTTTCTGAATATTTCTGATTTGGAGGAAATGCATACTACCCAGAAAATCACAGAAAATGCAGCGTTTACATGAAAGTGCCAAAATAAAATTTGGAACATAAGCAACAAAGTGTTTTTCATTGCCATCATGTATGCACTGTTGAAATTAAAGGTGACTTTAGGGTCAGTGCTGATCTGAAGCCTTGGGTCACTGTAACTGAGTCTAGACCTAAGAGCAGCAAAAATGAAATACAACTTTTTTCTTCTGGAACCTAAGGTAGATACTGAGTGCAAAAAGGTGTTGAAATCCATATGGAAAGTGTAATGCTTCATGCTGATGTCCTTTTGGATGTAAAATCCATTATTTTACTTTCAAAATTTCTCGAAAGGAAGTGCCCATAGTTTCCATTTAAACCAGTTCTGTCAATCTTGTCCACATATGTGAAATATGTTTAAAAACATGTGGAATCAGGGCAGTCAGGCAATGAGGATGGCTGAGCCCTGGATTTATCTTTTCTTGAAGGGGCTGGAGCGGAGCTGAGATATTCAGAGATTTCTGGGGATGTGCAGAGGTAGAATTGCAACACAAAGTGAAATACAGAAGCAGAAAACTGGAGTTAGACTATGGGTTGGACATTTTGGTCTTGGCTGTTTAATTTCTGCTAAAAAGGGCTGCTTCACATAACTGAATCCACAGGATGAAATCCTACTCAAATAGAACCACAAGCAGTGTTACAGAGACTTTCTAACAATCAGGTTTTTCTATTCCATTAATGGACTTATGCATTTACAATAGATAACCATGAAAACTTTTTCATGCGAATATGCAAGTCTGAGTCTTTTGTGGAGGAGAGAAAAAATTAGCTATTAGTACCTCACAAACTGCATAGACAGTAGGATTTTTCTGCATATTGTCTATCAATAAATGTGTGTTTCCTCAGAAAAGTTTTATTTCCCAAGCTATTCATGAAGGCTAACTTGAAATAGAAGAGCAGCAAAGAAGGAAAATCATAGTAGGGATTTCTATGCTACCTTCACGAAATGTGAAGGACCATCATCCTGTACAGGGAACCATTTAGCAGTGACTTCAGTGACACAGTGCTCTGAACTGAATTTCTTAAGGTGAATTGCAGGCCAAAAGGATTTTGAACATACTAGATCTGAAATATTGTATATATGGGGACCTTCTTATCACAACTTGGCCAAGCTCTGATATTGAACATTTATCAACATATGTGGTCATAGACTTTGCAAATATGATTCTGCGCAAATGGAAAATAGTGGTGTTCTCTTTAATCATGGTAAAACAAAATGGAATGGATAAATTTAGCCTTTACAATGAATAATGAGTATTTGAGAGCACATGTTGATTGTTGCAAACATAACTATTTGGAATAAGGAAACTATTCACATGATTACATGTAGTTCTTCAGCTGAGATATGTTAAAACTGGAAGAAATCACTCGATATCTGTTCTGACTTTCTACATGAATCACATTTTAGGAACTTTTGAATTAATTATTGATTCAAGGCTGATAGCTGAAATTGCATTGGAGACTATATTTTAAGGGGAAAATGAAGGACAAAGCCTTATAATAAGGGGGCCATGACCCATGATAAACTTTTTAGCTGAATGTACTTGTCGACATGCAGGACATGACCAGACAGAAAGAGCTTCTTCCCTCTTCTAATGTCCTAACCTAACCTAATGCATCAGGACAGAGTTGTGGTTAGGGCCTCAACTCACTGCCAGATTGCCAGAACACCAAACATACTCTAGCTTGCTTCTCCAAGTAAATTAAGGGCTTATAATGGTATTTGCTCCCTGTTTGTCTTTCTTTCCCTGGAAGAGCTGTTTCTTTCTTCACTTTTTCTAAATGAAGGAGCCTGTAATTCAGTTTCAAGCAGAATTGACAGGGATCCAGCCCAACAGATGAGGATAGGATTTAGGAGAAGGGGAAAGAGGAAATACGCTGAGATGCCTGTAAGAAGGCTGTAACAAATCAGGCTTCATTAGTTGTTCTGATCACAGAACAGCTTTTTCTTTTTTTTTCCCTGAAGTGATCTGTGGCCCTCTCTATCCTTGAATCATATCTACATACTTGTCTGACAATAAGTGCTTTCTGTTTACTACAGCATCAGAGCCAAGATAGTTAAGGACAAGAAAATTGGATTCTATTCTTCCTTATGAGTCACTAGTAAAAATGCCAGCTATGTGACTGTACAATCTTTATTATCAAAGATAATATAAGAGAAAGAAAACAACCACATTTTCACATTCCAGGCTATGTATGCACTTCTGGAAGCTGGAAAGTTTCTCTCCAGGGCCATAAACTGAACACATTTGTACATATGGGATACAAATGGAATAAAATCCTCAGTGTCTTTTCTTTCCCTGACACTTGAAAATGCATGAAGTAGAACATTTAGCTATGCATATTAATGGCTGGACTGAACAGTCCTTTGGTGCTGTATAATAGTGGAATAATACTCTACCTTAATAGCAACATGAAATGAGGAATATTGAAATAAGGGGGCTAGATGCCAGGTTAATATCAAGAGACTACACAGTACTAGTGCCACATGGCTTGGTCGACCACTGCAGACATTGAGTTTTGCTGGCACGAGCAGAGAAAGACTGGGCAGTAAGATGGGACATTCCAAAGCTGAATCTGTTACTCTCTGAATGAATCATTACTTACAACTGGAAAGCTGTTAGAGAATAACTTAGCATCCATAGCTCATTAAAAGCATCTTCAAAGTGAATATTAATTACATCTTGGAAAATATCAGGTTTTCAACAGTTGGAATGACAAAGCAGGCTAATTCGGTGGGGAGACTTATCTTGCCCATCAGCAACCAGCCTTCCGCTTATGTTCCTTTGGACATCTCTTGCTTTACTTTCTTGTTGTTGCCAAGAAAACACTTCCATATTGCTGTACATACTGTACTGGACACTGAACGGCCATGTGCTGTTTACAGAATAAGAAAACCAGCCAATATCAAAGTAATTTTCCATACCTCTTGATTAAAATATAAAAAAAAAAGTTAGTTATTTCTTCAGTTGTTGAGTTTGGGCTGGCAGTATGGAGCTCTGCTGTGACAAACTGGGGACTATGTGACATTTCTTAAACAGGAGTTCAGACTAAATGATAAGACCAGATCCTTCTGGCCTTAAAAATATGTCATTCTATTTTAATAATATTTATTAACATCTGCTACATTATACTATGATATTTTGATCATGGGAAATTGCTTCTGTTTCACCCATGTACAATTATGCAATGTGGAAATGGAGAACAAAGGGACTTGTAGGGAAAAAAAATGCTGTGCAGTGATATTTACTATTTTGGGAAAAACTGTCTCAGGAGTATATCACGAGTTAACTACAGTTCTTGTGGTTTGCAACTTAGATGGGTTCATGTCTAGGCTGGCAGCAAAATGTAAGTCTGTTGAAAAGAAATTTTATTTTGTAGGCTCCCAGAGTAGAGACTTAGAAATTTCTTCAATGTTTTTGATTAATTTCGTTATTAATAAAACATAGGGTAATGCAAGCATTTGGCTTCATATTCTTTTCATAGCCTGTGCTGCTGTCTTCTCTTCTTCATGACAAACTGTTAGAACACCCTTTGTCTAACCTTTTCTCATACAAACCACCACAGACACAAAGACAAAAAACACAGATTCATGACTGGCTTATAGCAAATGTAGATTTGTTTTTTATTAGTACTTTTATTTCACAGATCCACAGAAGAAAATAAAAAATAAAAAGAAGTGAAGAGGAGTGAAAGGGAAAAATGCACTTTTCCTAAATTGCAACTGGACACAACAGCGTTACTGCTTTGGCTCAGCTCCTGTTTCTGTTGTATAATACAGATGCTTCCTGGGTGGTAAAACTGCTCTGCTCTATTCCCGACCTGTCCCATGTGAGGGAGTGTAACTGCAAAGGGTCCATTGGGATGCCATAGTATTTCTAGAGATTTTGGCCACTTACAAGGTAAAAATAATTAAGCCAACTAAAAACGCCATGATCCCGTCTTGCCAAGTGAAGTTCCAGAATCCGTTTTCAAGAAAGAGGTGTTATAAAGGTACCAGCTGATGAGTAACAAGTTCTAATTCGATAATTTGCGAGGCATGGTGTGAAACACATTCACCCCACTGCCAACCCCCTTTTTCTTAACAGGAGGCATATATTCCACCTAGAATAAGATGGAGTGTATCTTTTCTCATACTAGCAGTGACATATTCCTTACAGTTTATTTCAGACAGCATTCTCAAGGATTTTTCTTCTTTTAGCCTTCAAGGCAAATACGTAAGTATTTTTAAGAAACAAGACTATTAGGAGACTCAAGCCTTAAATACTTGTGGTTTGTTTTGTTTTTTAAACAATCTGACTAAGATAATGTAGAATGATACAACTGTCATAAATTGCTATGGCAAGATGATAATTTTCAAGTGGAAATTGTCAAACGAATTTCCAAAGAAATAGATACATTTCACATGTATTAGCATTTTTCTGATTTTTCTTTATAAGACTGTTCAAAATGCTTTATAATTTCTCATCATCTATGCCTTAGCTCAGCAGCATCAGCATACCTGAAAATCCACAAATTCTAGGGAATACAGACAACAGCTGTTTGAGGCAGTCTGCCTCTTGACAGCCTGACTCTGGAACCAAGGCACTTCTGTCCTTGCTTCCTGAGCCAAGGAGCCCATCCTGGACTCAGTGCTTTTGCCCCTACTCAGATAGAGAAAATGTGTCAGAGGCAAAGAATTGCATTTTCTACAGATTACTCACACAGCCTGGGAGTGATCCACTGCCTGAGACAGGAGCAGGACAGCTGGGGACAGGCATCAGCCCTCCCTGGGGGTGGCAACACGAGTCCTGGAGGGCACAGGGCTTGGTGGAAAAGCCCAGCTGCTACAGGGCTGGGCTGCAGTGAACTGGAGACCAGCCCTTCTCTGGGGCTCCAGGGCAGGAACTGAAGGCCCCGGGGGGCTGACATGGCATCCTGGGACATGGGCAAGGTGGGGACAGCTTGAGGAGGCTGGCCACGGACACTTACTGCTGTTTGTGTCCTTGGGTCCTGCCACCCTGTTAAGGAAAGGAGAGAGACCACTCTAGTAGCAGCTGCACAGAAAAAGCAAATAGTCAGTCACTATTTCCAATACATTTAAATCAATGAAACAGGTAATTTGTATCTTAACAGACAGAAGAACCCATAATACACAATAAAATATTACTAAAGACAAATGCATTCCCAATGTGGTTTTCTTCTTGCATTTTAATAACATGAAAATGCAAGTGAGGTGTACAAAAAGAAACTCAACTTCTTGCTGACTTTTCAAATAATATGGTTGCAGTTGATAACCTATCAGTAAAAGAAATGCTTCTACTCATGAACATTGCAGCTGGGGGTTTTTTTGCAGCAGTTTCTTAACATGCCCAGTGATGCTGTCCATTAAAAAGCAAATCAACAACAATGAAAAACATCAGCCTGAAACAGTAGAACTAGTTTCAAAATCATGGTGCTACATTGAAATTGTGAGTTCTTTTGAGATATGTGATGCTGCTGTTTCTCTGAAACTGCACAAGCTCAAAACTAGTTTCACTCAATTTAACTTCCCATTGATCCTTTGGAATTACAGATATTAAACACTTGGTTTCACAACAAACTTAATGAACAATTCTGAGTCTCTTTATGCACAACCACTGGAAATGCATGGACCAGTTGGAATCAGAGATTACAGCAATGTCCCATTGGTCTGCAATTTTCTGGCAGTCATTGCCTGGATATATATAATGAATTCCGCTGCAAGTTTTTCTCCTGAGAGTTGAATCTAAACTGGAAAATCCTGGCTTCAGAGGATAAACCTACAGAAATAAATAAATCTATTTCTGTGGGATGTGTAAAGCTGTAAAGAGGGGTTCAGTCCAGAGGACAGGCATTTATGTTAAGACCTTTGGGTAGATTTATGCTCTGAAGAAGAAAAAAGATGATGAAGTGGAAGATTTAAAGAGGTGAGATTGAATGTGTGCACAGTGTGAAAGAAAGGGAACACTGAAGACAGAGGAAGAGGTTTTCTGGAACCACATGTTGATGATTTCTATTATGCTAGAAATCTCTATGATCCCTTCCTTGAGTCCAAGCCCATGTCCCTGCTCACAATATTCCCAAACTATTGAACCCTTAAGCCAAATGTCTGTGGCCTCTGCTATGGTCAGAGGCCTGTGAGAATCAGGTGGCTGCTCATGGCTTTAAGGGCACTGGATAAAAATCTGACTCGATGGCCAAGCCTAAAGAGTGGTGGCAGCAAGTGGTGTAACATTTCATCGGCACCTGGTTACCTGCAGTGTTCCCCAGAGCTTGGTATTGGGGACAGTCCTGTTTAAAATATTTATCAATGATCTGGACAAGAAGATCAAGGGCACCTGCAGTCAGTTTGTAGGTGACAGCAATTTGGGTGTGAGTGTTGATCTGCTGAAGGGTAGGAAGGCTCTGCAGAGGGTTCTGGACAGGCTGGATTGATGGGCCCAGGCCAGTGGTATGAAGTTCAAGACAAAATGCTGGGTCACAACACCCACCTGAGCTACTACAGGCTTGCAGAATAATGTCTGGAAAGTGGCCTGGTGGAAAAGGGTCTGAGAGTGCTGGTCAAAAGCTGACTGAACATGAGCCAGGGTGTGCCCAGGTGGCCATGAAGGCCAATGGCACCTGGCCTGTGTCAGGAGTAGTGTGGTCAGCAGGACCAGGGCAGCGATTGCCCTCTGTGCTCGGCACTGGTGAGGCCACACCTCATGTCCTGTGTCCAGTTCTGGGCCCCTCAAAGACTTCGACGGGTGGGAGTGAGAAGGACAACAGAGTTGGTGAAGGGTCTAGAAAATAAGTCCTATGAGGAGTGACTGAGGGCGCTGGGGGTCTTTAGCCTGGAGAAAAGGATGCTCAGAGGGGACCTTATCACTCCCTACAACTGCCTGCAAGGAGGATGTAGCCAGGTGGGGTTTGCTCTCTTCTCACAGGTAAAGAGTGACAGAACAAGAGAAATTTAGCTCAGTTTCTGACAGGGGAGGCTTAAGTTGGATATTAGGAAACATTTCTTCACAGAAAGGGTGGTCAAGCATTGGAACAGCTGATGGAAGTGAATTAATTACCAGCCCTGGAGGTGTTTAAAAGACAAGCAAATGTGGCACTTAGGGACATAGTTTAGTGGTGGACTTTTCATCATTAGGTTAACATTTGGACTCAGCAATCTTACAAGTCATTTCCAATCTAAATTGTTCTATGATTCCATGATTCCCATCCATGTCTGATATGGAGTGTGGACGAAAGTGAGCTGCAGTTGAGGAGTGATTACAGAAGGTGCTTCCACCCTTCTTCCAAAATATGTGTGGTTGCTTCCTGACTGACACCAGAGCCCAGCTGAAAGGAAGCTCTTCCTTTCCTCTGTTTCTAACAGGCAGTACAGGCAGCTCAGAAATTGTTACTAGTAACTGTTTTATTGAAAAATTTACTAGTCATGAGAAACTCCTCTCTGTGCCATCTACCTCCCCCAAGGTCAGCTCCTTTCAGAAAGAAGCTTTTAACACACAGGCAGACCCTGATCTTGATGTGAGAGCCTAGTTCTGCAGATGAGGTGGATCACTACGCAGGCCAGTCTGCTAAACTGTTGAAGAGGTTCCAGTTTCAGCATGGATCCATTAAACATAAAATATTCATCATAGAAATGGAAATCTCAGGTGAATATCCTGATAGGCAGATGAGGTTTTATGATTACACTGCAGGAGGACAACAGCAGTGGGAGTTGTAGGGCATGAGGTGTATAAACTCTTCTGTGGTCCTCGGTGTGTACCTGGGTTACCAAAATCCCTGCTGATGAAGTACTGCTTCAGATTCTGTTGGGCCTACCTTGGATAATCCTTTCTTCCAGAGTTTGAATATCACTTGCATTCAAGAAGAGAGAAACATTCTGAAGTTAGAAATAATATTTTTGTATTTTAAAAAAGAATGAGTCAGTCATATTAGTCTGGTTTAAATGGTCTAAACTGCTTTGAAATGGTCTAGTGAAACCAGAAAATTTGGGAGGAACCTAAGAGCAGAAGGTCATTATATAGCAGAACAAACTGTCTCAGAAAGCCACCAAAGTCACATCTCTGGATGTTTTGAAAGACAAGTCAGAAAAACAATCGTCAGGAACAGATCAGGTATATCTATTCCTTTTTTCAAATGGAGAAAAATCAAGATAATATCTCAAGGTCTTTTCGACTCCTGTCTTCTACAATTCCAGTAACAGGCTGCTATCAGAATTGCATGATTCCTGTGTTTTCTGCTTTGTCTTCAATGTAAGAAAAAATGTCTATGTTGGGGGAAAACACATTACCCCAGCTTATTTGACTGATAAAAGTAGGTTTATTTTTGTGAGGTTCCTTGGCTGTCTTTGTGTAATTGTTGCTATTAAGTCACTTGTGTGTACTATAAGTCAATTGTGCTGTAAAAGAAATGTTAATATTACACATTCTTTACAGAAGTCCAGATTCCACAAAGAACTGTCTATGGTGAATGTGGAATTTAATAGACCTGCAATAACATTTGTGGTTTTCTTCACTGTAGAGGGTGGCAGGACACTGCACTTTCAGAGCTCACTGGATGACAAAGGACTAAAACTCTCAGATGATTTAAATGAAGGCCTGTAGTGGTGGTCTAAAGGTGTATTTATCCCAATTAAAGACAATGTAACTGCACCTAGAACCTTAGAGGTTTGTGTATATAAATACATATACAAATCCTAAACATAGGAACAGACATTTCTAACATGACGTCATGATATATCCTTAATTAATACTTCTGGTAACCTAAATCCAAGCCAGGACTAAAATTATTTTGGGAGATTCTTGTACCCTTACCTGAAAGCTTTTCTTCAAGAAGTTCTACTTACATGAGTGGGACATTGTGGATTGGATTTGGTTGCAACTCAACTGCTATGAAAAGAAAAAAAGCTGGGGTTGGAATAGGTTCAAGGAGCAGCTGATTAGGAGACTATATTGTTTTTTGAAGAAGCACTGATAATCAGAGAATAGAGCGAGTTAACAGTGATCCCTCCTACCTGCACAAGCTGCAAGGGGACTCAGCTCCATTTGTTATTCTGAAATAGCAGGTGCACCAGCACCAACTAGAGAATACCTAGTATATGTACTGCTTTTCATGTACTTTTTGTATAAAGAACAGATTGCCTTTATTGCTCCTGACCTTACATTTCTTTGTCAAACATATCAATCACTCTCCCTAACCTTTAATAGGAAAGGCTAAAGTTGTTTACTGCAGCAATTCCTATTCACCACAAGGACACCACCTCCATTCTGAACCAGGCAGATTTGCATACCTACCACTGATTATCCAAAAAGATTGCTTCTTCCCCTAAAATATTTGTCCATTTTATACATTTTTTTCCCAAGGAGGTCATTCATTGCCGTGTGAGGTTAAATCTAAAAGTCAGCAGTATTTGGCAGAGATTTATGTGGGAATAGATATGAGTCTGTACAGCTCTCAGACTGATTAAATAAAGAATGTCATGGGAGTAGTATGATAGTATATGCATACTCCAGTAAATGAAAGTAATGCATTAGAATGCAGCTTTAGGGTCTAATTTAAAAACATAATTCAGACACAGGCAGAAGCCTTTAAAATATTGGCAGATGTCTTCATACTGTATTTCATATAGAGGACAAAGTGGATTAAAGATAAATGTAATCCAAATAATGGTGCTGTTTCATTTATTTTTTCACTTATGTTTTATTTCTTTCAAAGAAATTCAATTTGTTAAGGATTGTTTTCTGGGTTTTCATATTTTTATGCAGATCCGCTTAAAAATGTGAGCAGGGAAAAGACCCCCATTCATTACAAATTGCTGCTTTTCCTGAGACAGCCTATGGTAAGTCACAGTTTTTACTCAGCCTAGGTGAAATAAATGCTGTTGTTAAATGGAGCATTTCAATAAGCAGGAACTTTGATTCCCCTCTTTCTGTCTCCCATCCCCTTTCAATCTCATTATATGTCAAGGTGATTAGGCTTAAATGGTTATTCTCAGTTAAGATTCTCAACTTTTATTGTAGCCCATTGCTGAAGGACAGACAGGCTATTATTATCTCTGCTCCATGTTATATTTTTCCCTAGTGACATTCTATCAGGTTGGTGCTTTTACAACATTCTTTTTCTTCCACCTTCCATGCACTGCTTTAGAAGTCAGGAGAAAATGAACAAAAATTCAAATGTGACTCAAGTACATTGTTAAATAAAGTGAAAGATTTGGGAAAAGTTGGCTGGGGGTTGTGACACACTTTTATGCTTTCATATATCTGAATAGGCACACAATTGATCCTAAGTAGAGACTTTGTAATTTTCTCATTCATTTAAATGCTTTTGACTGATGGCTTTGATTTTCACTTGGACATTGCAGCATCCCCTTCATTGAGCACTTTTTCTAAATCCAGAATTGTGAAGGGATGTGAAGGAAAGTAATCTGTGCTTGTTTTTGAGCTTCAGACAGTTGAACAAGGTGAATACAAATGTAATATTGAAACAGTATTGACTGTATTCAGCATTTCAATTCCATTTTGATCGTGTTTGTCCAATCCCTTTAATATCATATTATAATGTTGCCATTAAAATCATGGGGAATCTCTGAACCTCTTCAGTGGAAATAGCATTGGAGTCTCCCAGACTTTCAAACTCACTGCACAAGTGATTGGCTTGATTTTTTGAGGTAATGAACAGTTTGGGCTTTCTTGGGACGTAATTCAGCTGCCAGTATTCTCTACTTTGAAAGAACGAACCCACAGCCAACTTACAACTTAACTTTTGAGCCCAAATGAAGGTATTTTTTCTTTGAGGAAAGTTTTTCGATGCTGTTTAAACTAAACACCATTCATATTCATTACGCCTTATTAAGTCAGAGTGGTCTTGGAGGTGCCAGCAGTCAGTGACACCACCTCTGGTAAACTCCAGGGGATGAGAATTGTCCCCATTGTTTTGTGCCTTTGTTCAGAGGACTTCAGTATTTACTATAAATGTTAATTCATCAAATCGTAGCACTCACTGCAAATACTATCAAACCTCATCATCTTTACCCTTGTTTCTTATCAAGCTGATACAAACCATACTAGACAGTATTTCCGAGGGAGAGGGGATGTAAGATTGGACATGAATGCGCTATACTTGCTGTAATTTGGAACCAAAAATGGTAATAATATTTTGAACTGCTAGGTGAATTAAACTTTAAAGTAATTTTCTCATTCAGAAAAGAATTTCTCTTTTGAATAAAGACAGACTGGGATTTTTAGAAAATAAAGCCCAGCTCAAGTAAAAGTTTGGATGTTTAAGAAGGAAACTCTGCTTGAGGTTTTCTGGTACTTGTTCTGCAGAACAGCAGAAAGCTCCTTAAATCTTTAAGTCATGGAAACATTGATTGGAAGGAACTTTTGTAAGCCCTCTTCTCTATTCTTTTGCCTGAAGCAGAACTTTTGCCACGTAGATCAGGTCAGTCATGGCCTTGCCTAGCAGAGCCTTGAAAACCTCCAGAAAAGAGAACTGATCCATCACGAACTTAATAATTTAAAACATCCTTTAAGATAGGCACATTTGATAGGCTAAGTTGACTATATTCATGGTATATATACATATTTATGCTGTTAGGGTGTGCATTTTTAAAATATATATTTCCTATTATGTATTTATATAATACCAGAATTATATCTAGGTTTTAATATATAAGCATATAATAAAATATGTAATTATATACATGGGTATATATACTTATATAGGTTAAATATATAAGTATATCATATAACTTTATGGTTTCATATATAAGTGTTATAAGTTAATGTTAAAAGATATTTTCTCTACTGTCCTAAAATTTTTCACCAAAAATATGAAGTATTTTTAAAATTATCTTGTAAAGCAGGAGAAAGTGAAGAAAGGAGCCACAGAATAACAACAGGGCTGGAACAAAAGCTTTATAGCAGGAAATGTGGGGGAACTTAATTTGTTTATCTCATCAAATGTGTCAGGTGTTGATTTAGACTATAGGATAGTCTAAATACTTTCATATGGAGAAAATATTTCATATTTCATACTTCCTTAACATAACTTAAAAGAATTGAGAAAAAACAAAGTCTGTACTTAAAGACAGATTAATTAAACTTGTGAAAAACCCACACACTTATAATACTGAAAGTCATTAGTCCTTGGAAATAACAAACAGAAGAGATGGTATAGCCTTCATTTTTGGTTACCCTTCAGATGAGGTTATGGAGAGAGATAGCTCTAGTCTCAGGGATGAATGAAGTTTAATACAGCAGTGTAGATGTTTCTTAACTTAAAAAAAGGAAAGACAGAAAATGTGTATTTGAGAGATACATTTTTATTATATTCAAGACTTTATCCATTACATAAGAGAACAATCTTCATTGCTGTGCAGATTCTACAATAGTTCTCTCTTTATCTAATTTTTCTAATATCTTCTTTATCTAATATCTAATTTATATCTTTCCATGATTACATTAGGACAAATTAAAAAGTTTTCACAAACTCCCAAGCTGGGTACATGCTCTATATGCCACCTTTGCAAGTTAAGTATCCTTATAGATTTTTGCATTTATATTACTATGTACATGACATCCCTTTTAAAACACCTGGAGCTGTATACTTTCATGACTGCAGATGAAACCCTACTCCTGGCCATGACCAAATCCCTTACTTTATCCCATGATGAAGCAAGAGGTTTCCTATCTTCAAAAGCGTCAGTGGACACTCTCAGTGGGACAGTGAGAGAGAGATATCCTCAAGCAAGGATGGTCCTCCAAGCCTGTTTTCCCTCTCTCATGAGCAGTCTACTATGGCCATGAACAAAGTACAAAAGGGTCCTTCAACTTTTACAGCTTAGATTTGTATGGGGTTTTTTGGTTGGTGGGGGAATTTTTGGTATTTTTTGTTTGTTTGTTTTTAATCACAAGTATTTAACAGTTGTATCTCTGGAAATTCTCAGAGAAAAGTACTAGCAGAAATGGAATCATCTTGCAACTGAGGAGCATTGTGAACCAAATCTAAACACGAGGTGATCAATCCTACAGGCTGCAGAATAAGCCCTGGTTGCATTCCAATTGCATTCCAGTTGCATTCCACCAGAGCAGTGCCTGATTCTTGGATATGCTCTGTGCTGAGGTGAACCAGATCCATATAACTTTTTTCCTCCATTAAAATGAACAGGAAACACAGGGCGTATCCCTGGTCCTAACAAGCCCTTTATATTCACTTTATATGAATAGTGCTCTGGAAGGTTGTGAAGGATAGCATCTTCTATCCAGATTTGTTAAAAACAAAACATAGAAAGCACAAAAAATGTAATAATAACAAAATAATAACCCCTGAAATACAGAAAGAGAAAAAATGTGGAAAATATAAAAATCCAATGCTTTTCAGTCTGCTACAAAGGTTAAATTTCTGAATTTTATTTAATTCATACATAACAAGTGCCTCCTAATTTACAGAAGAATATTCTCCTTTAAAATCCAAATGGTTTTGGAAACTTTTTTCTTCTGTTTGTTTTATTTGGCTGACATGAAAAAAGAAGAATGTTTTTGGTTTTTAGTGTGGAATTTTCAGTGTGGAAGTTCTGGAAATGGAAGCCATATGCTGTATCAAAACTATGGTAAACAAAAGCAATTAAGAGGTAGATTTTTCTGGAACGTGCATGTGTGAGGAGAAGAGGAGAGAACACACATTACATATGTACATATGGCAAGGGAGTGATTAAGCTGAGTACCTGACTAATAATACTATCACAAAAGACTGCAGTGTGGCAGAATGGAAAAATAATGAAAAAAGACAGACTAGAAGAAGCTAACTGAAGAAAACATGAGTTTTGTCCCATAAAACTTGTATTTAAAATAACTATGCCTGTTTGAAGGAAAATTTTAAAAACCCAACAAACCAAAAGAAAACAACAGTCATCAAATAAAAAGCAAAGCAATCATTGGAACAGCAGGTTTTACAGATTAACTAGTTATTGTCACCCTTCACAGAAGATGGGAATGCAAAGTTATGAATAGCAGTGCCTGCTATAGGTTTTACATTTTGTGATGTACTCCATATTTCTGGGATTATCACTGAGCATTGATCTTGTCTTTATTTCACCACCTACTCTGTGCTTTTCTTCCAGGTGCCTTTTAAATCAAGTACCTAAAATTCCTTTCACTACTAATGAACAGAGAAAGGAGCTTCTGAAGGGCAGGAGAGAAAGACTGACTCCACTACCTATCTTCAAATGCTTGAGGCTCATGATGAATGCTTCATCTTGGTCTCTGCTGGGAAGAATTCTTGGCTTAGTTCTTACCCATGCTGCCTGAACAGACCAGCGCAGGTAAATTGCAGCCCAGGTGTTCAAAGTGCTGCTACCCAGGCACACCATGAGCATGCTGATGCCAAGCTCTAGATGAGCTAACAGACACCTACAAAGCCAGAAGGCAGATCCCAGGATTCCACTTAATCAAATCAGTTCTTGAACTCTACACTTCAGAGAATATATATATATATATACACACACATATGTATATGTACACAGAGATAGTAAGGCACATATCAGCCAAACGTCTGCTGAGAGACTGGGCTGACTTGCCAAAGCTCTAACACCATTACACAGATATGCAGAAATTTGATCGAGTCGTTCTTGTGTTTTGCCTCAGACAAGCTGGATCATTACTGGCACTGAAATCCCTTGTTTATCCCAATCATAGCACCATGTCCAGGAATATATTTGAGTGTGAACTTTTTAGATAACATATTTTTGAAAGCATAAAATATTATTTATTTGAAAATCTAGAGAGACTATCATTTAGGAATAGCTGGTATTTCTGGCTCCTCTTGGTCCACCTGGTAGGTCTAGTAAGTCCCAAACTAAAGCACCAGCTTCTGGAAATACCTGGAACAAACATTTCTGTCAGGACAAAAGTTCTACATTAGATATGCCTATATCCTTCTGGATTATACACTCCCTTCTCAGATGTATGTTTTATTTAAGATTCATATCTGATATTTGAAAAATTACATAGAATGATGTAAAGAATTTCAAGCATCTTTACCAGGTGCTGGTCACAGTGGGACCACACTAAAAACATTTACAATCTGCATAAACTCCCCTGACCCATCTCTGTGTAGGGTCTATACGTGGAAAATACAGACCTTCCCTCTGAAGAATATTAAAGTCTTCATTAACATATTTTCAGGCAGGACTTTCAGTGTATTGAAAAATGTTAATGCTTGACATGAAACTTCTGTGAATCACAAAACACTTCCTTCAGGGTGTGTTTCAGCACCATGTTGACAGAATAGACACTTTAGTCTGGATTGACAACAAATTTGGCTCTGTTATCAGTAGTGAAAAGTATAAGGGATTCAACCTGGCAACAAATTAGCTGAATTCAATGCAGTTTGGCATTAACCTAACATGAAAACGACATCATAAATTAAACAACTTGAATTTTGCTCCCTTTAGGACAAGAAAAGAGAAATAATTAGGGAGCACTCACTTGCAAGAACATCAATTACCATAAGCTATATGTGAAATGCTGCTGTGTTCAGATAAGGAGTTAATCTACTTTACTAAATAAATATGTCACCCTCACATAGGTGAATTATAAAATTATGCACTTAAATTATATGTAAGCAATGTATGCTATAAGATTTACTTTCATAAATGCTTTGGAAATTCTGTGAACAGAGTGAATTTATATTTATTGCTGCTATAATATATTGTTCCAGCAGTTTAAAATTAAGTAAGTGAATGTAACACCGAATAATTCTTCCATACATTTAAAAAAAGAGGTCACTATTTACAGCATGACCTTGTGGATAAAGAAAAGAGACCAAAAATTTTTCTGGTATAGCATTTAATATAGACACAGAATGAACAGTTCTAGGAAAGGTAATAGGTCTAGTGATTAAACACAGGATAACTTTGTTTTTACTTACAGAACTGGTGAGATCAGAGTGAGGATATGGCATCCAGGTATGAGATCCCTCACATTTAATAAGGCATTGAATAAAATGAGGAAGAAGTAGGAGAGGGTTACAAAAAATGCACCCTTGGAGGTTTCATGTGCAGATAGCTTGAGGAGCTTGTGTATCTGTTCAGGTTTTCATAAAAATGTGAATCTGATTCCAGCATGATCCATAGTTCTGTATCTAAGCAGGTTCACAGATATTAAAAGATCTTAGAGATGTGGTTCAAGATACTTTAAACTTTATATTTGCATGGACAGATTAGTCTTGTAGTAGATTTCAAGTGCATACTGCAACATGTGAAAGCATCAGTCATGGCACATATTTTTATAGCCTATTCATAATTGTTTAAAATTTGAGTTTAAAGTTAGCTTGCACTTCTAATCAATATTCCTGTTTCTGTGTTGGTGGTTAGATTAGCAGGGAGGCTGAAATAATTTTTTCCTTCAGATATGTACATAAGTTATCTGACTTTTGGCACATATGTTTGGAAAGATTCTTGCTCTGTTTTTTCCCCTGTTTATCTGTAAGGGAAAAATAAAATCTAAATCAGAAGGATGCAGTAATGTTCAGTATTTGAATGGGGCTTCGGAGACTAGTGAACTTAAAGAGCTTAAGGGAGGAGAAACCATGAAATCTTGAAGTCTGACTTGATCCCATAGTGTGACCTGCAATATATCTTACAAGACCAATGAATGGCATTTCAGTTTCTTGGAGCCTAACACCTAGTCCTCAGCTGAAGCACTATTTATGTCCACTGAGAGTGTTCCTAGTGAAAAGATAGCCATCTCTCTTGGTGGGCGCACTTTGGGAGACAAGAGGGATAGTCTGTCATTATCCTCGGAAATTTTTTCCCAAAGTTAGTAATTTCCATTGATAAAAATTCAAACCTAATTTTAATATCAATTTACACGCAATTTAGAAAACTGTTGGTTTTCTGTTATGCTTTCCTATCTCTCCAATGTCCTGCATTTGTCCTGATTTCCACTGTATGTAAAATTAATGTATATAAAATTAATGGCTAGTTCAGTATGCTCTATTATCTAGAAGCATGATTTTTAAGGAGAAAGGTTGGATTATTTTTGGAATAATGGACAATTTTACTTTTTTTCCTTCAGTGAAGAACATAATAATCTAGTTGTAGCCTTTGGTCTCTCTGGCACAGATCACAGGGACCCAGCACTCACAACTAACTCAAGTACTGAAAACTATCTGGGATGAACACAACCAAATACTGATGCTGAAGAACTTCCTGAATCTCAGATATTTCACTTTGCACATGGCTACATAGAAAGACTTTCTGAACAGAGACAGCCAGTATGGAGGATCCAAGGACACACTGTATTACTGCCTTGCCACCATATTCCTGTCAAGCTTTCAGGTATGGTAAAATTTTTATTGAATTATCTTTACATTTGCTTCCAGATGGTTGATGAAATACATATCAGACCCATTACAGAGCTTTGTGAATGCTCACCAGAACATTTCACATGCATTGAAGCTTCCACAAACAGAATCTTCTTGAACTTGCAAGGAAAATGTTAAGTATTACTTCTTAAAGGAAAGGAACATTTATTCAAAATTTCATCTTATTTTTTGATTTGAGAATACAGTACATGAGCTTTCAAAGTTCCTCAGATTTGTTTTCAGAAATCATTTCTCCTGGAATGGAATGAATTATTATTGTAATTTCTGCAGAGCACATTTAATGTGTGGGTGTTCAGCAAACCACACTGCAAGTGTGGCATTTTTTGTTTTTCTTTCTTCTGTAGTTAGGTCACATTAAATAGTATGTGCCAAGTATCTTAAGAAATCAAAAAATAAAAAAAAACAAATAGCAACTCTCCACCTCTTCCCTCAAGTAAGTGATTAATCCTCTAGTATTTACTACATTCTCAAAGGCAATTGGCTTCCACAAAATAAACAAACAGCACAACCAAAAAGTCACAGCTGCCCACTTTCAGTGTCAGCCGTTTGAGAGATGAAGGGCTAAATGCAGTCCATTTTGTTATCTTGCAGCTGGGTTTCCTATGATGAAATATCCATTGATCCATTCCATTTTATTGGCTTTAGATGAGTTTTTTTCTGATATGGCAGTAGGAAACCTCTCATGCTATATAATTTAATCATTGTATTGGAAAAAAAATCACAGACTTTGTAGTTTTTTGTCCTTGATATTCTCCACATGTTTAGAGCATTGAACAGCTGGGGCCATAGAAAACATTTAGAAATCACATTCTTTTATGTAGATCAATCACTTTTGTATACATTGCACCAGGCAAATGAAAATTGTTCATTTACATGTCAGAGGGAGTTTGATGTCTTAAAAGAATCTTTCAGACATTAGTGTGGGCCACTGTTTGTTTTCTTTTGACAAAAAAAGAAGGGAACTATATGCTCAGGAATGAAGTTCTAAAATTGATTGAGGATTGATAAATGAAATACATATACCAGTAATGTCTTCCCCCATAATTGTATTTCTGACTTTAGACCAAGAAGCATAAATTCCTTCATCTAATGTTGTTTGGGCAGACTTAAACAAGGTCAGAAAAAGTGTGATATGCAGCGTAGACTATGAATAAACTGACGTTGTGAGTTAACAAATAAACAGTAATTGTAACAGAGGTTTGTGGAAGATATGAAATGCCTTATATAATGATTTTTCCTCTCACCCTCATGGCCCCTTTTCTGGTAGAAGGGCTTGTCATGAGTTGCTTCAAGAGGAGAAAAACCTTCTTCTAAATTATCTCACATTGCAGCAATATGTCATAAGAAGTCACTTCAAGATGTTTATGCTGTGTAGCTGAAGTTGCATTCAAGGCACTATTGTATTGACTATGTTCCTTAAATGTCTTGCCAGGGCTAACATACCAAAGTCTTTTAGAGGACAGCTAGAGAGTTTAGCTACTCCTCCACTAAGCTGTGTACCTTGGAGATCACCAGTGGCACATTCCCTGATAGCTCAAAAACTTCTGAAGAGGACAATATCTGAAGGTGTGACTAGACTGGAATCACTTAATGTTGATTTCCCTCAGTTTCCTATTTAAAAAAAAATATTATTTTGGCCAGATGCTGGAAAGGTGATGGTGAGGAACAATGATGAAGAGAGGAGGACCAAAGATAAATACAAACAAAATTAAGGTCCTAGTTTAACAGGATTTTTTTGTCAGCTCCCTCCTTCTTCTTCATTAGCACCCAGAAAATATGCTTCTCTTTCTTAAAAGGGAGACCACCAAACTCTGTACATAATTGGAGTATCCTAGTAAGCAGAATATGAAAATACAGGATATGAAAATGTATGCTGAAAAAAGAACACAGTCGTTTTTAAGACCACCTATATTCAGAGCAATTGGTATGGTGGACATATATACAAATTTGAGTCAGAAGTACATAACGCTTTATTTGCAGATGTTAGGGGCATAGGAAAAGGGTATTACTCTCAGAAAAGATTCTGAGATGTTTTCTATTGACCACATGGAAAGACAAATGGAAACAAAAATAGTACAAATCCACAGTGAAAAAAAGTCTTAATGAAAACCCACCTAATAAGTGTTAGAAATCTGAGGCAATAAAGTTTTCATTGCAACTGAAAATTTTTCTCTGTTTGCTGCTAACAGCATTTCTAGACACTGTGCAGAGAACTGTCAGCAGTGGAAACGAATAGGTTTAGTCGTCAGAGTAATGGATAGTGAAAATTAGAAGTGTCAACAATCAGGGATATTGACTCAGGATAAAACTGTGAAAATATTCTCACTCTCTAATCATATTCATTTCCCCTGAGTTCACCCTGATTTATCTGTGAAGATGAAAGAAATTAATTTTCCTGATTTCTGGCATAAACAGTGTGACATAGGAATGGAGATTTCACAGAGTGCTTTCCGTTTGCTAAAAAAATTCATTGGAGTTCTAGATTTCGGGTGAGATGGAGCTGTTCAGTCCATCCAACCTGGTCCCCTGCACAACTGAAGAGTAATTGCTGGGTCACATCTGTATTTTCCTTGTAAAATCTATTAAAATTAACCTCTGAAATGTGAGCATTACAATGTGTTTCAGTGATGGGTGATCTTCTGGCATTGTGAAAAAGCCCCAAGCTAGCAGTCAAAACCCTGCAGTCAGTCATGTATAGGAAGCACTTTTCATTTTGATTGGTCTTATACTTAAAGGGACTTGGAGAATGTTGAGAGGTCCTTTTCCTTTGCATGGGTGAAGATTTGGTACTACTCAAGTTTGAGTGAAATCTGAATGGCTTTCATGGTATCACTGGTGGTAGGTTTCTAGATTTTCTTCACAGCTGAATGCCCTCTGCACACATAAACGTAGGTATCTTCAGAGATTTGTAGTCCTGGGAAGAATATGAATGGTTTATCAAATACTCGGAATGTGTTTAAGGAAACTGAAACCAAATTTAGGTGGAAAAAGCTTCTACAGCATTTTGACTATCCGAGTCTCTGTGGACAGGTACAGACAGGTCACTCTACACTGCTTGTGTCCCACATGGGCCGAGCAAGAAAGAATTCCATTCCGGAAGACATGTACCAATGTAAAAAAATACTGTGTTTAAGTTGGTATGTCCTCCTATATGACTTAGAGGGCTAGAAAGCCATGAGACATTCAGCAGCGTAGTGCAAGGGAGGGCACAGTCATCAGGTGGATGGCATGGCTGTGTGGAATCCAGACTCGAACTGGCGTCTGTCCAGACTGGTTGCAGCAGAGGAGGTCAGGCTTGTCTGAACCAGTCTGGGCAAATATTCCTACAGCTGCATTGCTGTTGGGAGGCAATTGGTGCTCTTGTGACCGCCCAGAAGGTTTGTGTGTCCTGCTGCACTGCGTCATCAAACTGATACCAAAAAGTGGGCAGAATACTGTAATTCTCTGATTCGCATTTTGTAGGCACTCCTGGTTTCCTCTGCTGTTTTTGCTTAGCTCATGTGAGTCGGTACCATCTCAAACCTCATGTATCTACAATCCCAATAAAAGAGGGAAAAGTGGGAAAGTGGGTTGGGGTTTGCAGAACATGCCTAATGAACAATGATTTATAATAATGAGATACTACTTCTTGAACTAGTTGAAAACACAGTTTAAGCAATCCCTGCCTTTTAAAAAAATTCAATACTTGTGGTAAAAATGTTTATGCTTTCAAGAGGAAAAATAAATATGTTCATTGACCTCAAGTCTAAATGTGAAAGCCTGACACCAAATCATAAAGATCTTGCTGATCCCAGATTACTGATGAGAATATTTATGTTCCTCAGCCCATAAAAGCTAGCAAAATATTGCCGGGAGCATATGAGCTGGTGCAAAAGAAGACTGAATGACATTAAGGTCTTTGCAATTTCTAATCACTATAATTCTATAATTTGATTTAAAATCGGTTGCCACATAAATACCAAGCAGCTCAGTATTTTCTTCCATTTCGGGACATCATAAAAAGCATTTTTGTTTTAATACCTATGTAAACACTGATTTTTACAGATGTCTTATAAGTTGTATAATACATACAGTAGCTACAAATTAGCATATTGTGCATACATTGCTTTGTATGCTTTCTGGAAGGGGTCCAAAGATGACTGACTAACACATGGGATGTTTCCTCTTCACAGCATTAACGGGAAGTCAACACCTGCAGTGATGTAAGCCCATGACTCACCTGCCTGAATGGAGGTCTCTTTAGGATCAACTGTTGTGTGCAGAATACATCTGCAGCATCCAAATAAATGAGCCCTTCTAAAGTAAGTCAGCACTACCCCTGTTTAGAATGCAAGGCCCTTGTGAAGGCTGAGGTGAAGCAGCTGGCTAGCAGCTTTTGTGAGTCATTTTAAAAAGCCACTCTCACAGCTGGAGAGAAAATAGCCCTGGCAGCACTGGCAATCCATTATGAAATGCAAAAAGTCCTTCTCTGGGCGGAAGGAAAACTTCGCCCAGCTGTCAAGTGTTTGAAATGTTGGGGGGAAAGTGCACACACACACGCACATGGCCCTGCTTGCAATGCAAGGCATACAGGGGCCACAGCACATAAAATTAAATCTCCCCTGAGAATGAAAATATAGTGTGGGCATGAGTTCGCTTTTAAGAAATGAGTAAGGGTTTTGATGAATGAACGCATCAAGCACTTTCTATAATCCAGGAAAGACTGGCCTGCAATTGTCTTTTCTGATTTAAATTCTCCTTTTCAGCATACCTGTATCAAAAGACCCTTGACCTCTCTTTACATTTTGTCCAGCTGTATCGATCTGAAAGTTTCATATTGCAGAGAAAGGAAAAATTAAGTGGCAGAATAATCAATCCCTAATCTCATTTTTTCCATTTGGCAAATGTGAAATGTAGTTAGTGAATGGCTTCTAAATGTAAATCAATTTAAACCAAAAGTTGCTGATGCTGCATATTTGCAGCATAATAAAAGATGATTAATTTAGAAGACTCTGGAGAATGAAATAATGATAAATTCAAGTAGAAAGATGTGGAGAAAGATGACTTGCATAGCTGTGAAGCCTGAAGGGATTCCATGGGAATGCCATTTACAGACCAATGAGGAAGGGGATCTTCAGAAGTGAGGTTCAAACATAGGTTTCCAGAACATCTTTCTGCATTTCACCTTATTTACAGCCACACAAAAGGTAGCCTGGGGAGTATTTTCATGGATCAGTACTGACATCTAGTGTCAATTCCAACTGATCCTGCCCAGCTGTCCCACTGGAAACCCAAAATAACCTGCCTCTGGCAGCAGTCCTGACTATGGCCCCATCCTATAATTAGACAGCAACATCACATCACTTTACTTATGCACTCCAGTGATGCCAAATATTGGCCCAACTGAGGTCTCAAAACTTGCAAAAATTCTTTGGAATTTTTGAGAAACATTTTTTAAGTTTCTTGTGTCTTTCTTTTTGAGCAGGATTAGTGCATAGAGCCCGCCAAGAACTCTCCATTTCAACTTTAGGTGTAAGTTATCCATAACCAAATGGTAGTTCTTGGATAACATGTGACCAGATATGATTTTCAAATTACTGTATTTAAACGGGAACTAATGAGCAGAACAGTAGCTTTATTATTTGTATAACTGGAAGTGCTGTATGATTGTTTCTGAAAAATTTTATTAATTTCACGTTTTTACTGTTCCAAAAGGGTGATAAACTGGAGGAGATACAGAGAAGAATTTCTGTCAAGACAAAACACTGAAAAACAGATCTTCTACTGAAAGACCTAAAGAGATCTGTCTGTTTCCTTTAATAAGGGGAGAGAAGAAGCCCAAGTTTAGACAACATATATATATAGATAAAGAAAATCAATATGATAGCAAAGAGCTCTTTAAACTGCTAGAGAGAAATATACAAAAATGTAGTGACTGACAATTAAAACAAAAAAAAACTAGAATTGAAATGAAGCAGAACTTTTTTTACTAATGAAAGAAATCAACCCTTAAAAGAATTGATAAAGGCCTGTGGTAGATTTTCAATTTCTGGGGCATTTTAATTCAGAATAGGATGTCCTCTAAGAGAAAATATTCCTTCAAATGGAAGAGCAACCATGAGAGCAGCCAGCCATTGAGGGAGATTGTGTCCATTCTTGGAGGTTTTTAAGCCCTGTGGAACTTTGATCTCATGGATGACCTTGCTTTGAGCAGGTGGTTAGACTAGAAATACCCTTAGGATCCTTCCACCCTGATTTATTTTTCAACATGTGATTTTATGATGTAAATTAAGGAAGTCTGCAATCGTATGGCAAGTCATTCCACACAACTTTAAGATTCTAATCTTAACAGTCAACAAAATGATCCAAGAAGGAAATAGTACTTCACAAAAATTACTCTTGAACATTTTCCTAAAGCATGTTTTTTATATAATTATTGTTTTTTAATAAAAAAGATAGACATAAGGAGAATACTGTCATTTCCTAATGCATAGTCAAAACCAAAGAGAACTGATCAAGATAAAGATTACCAATGCAGTCACAGCAGCACAGGATGGTTGAGCTTGGAAGGGACCAGAAATCACCTGTTTCAACCCTTCTGCTCAAGGACAGCCACCTAGGGCCAGTTGTCCATGTCTGTGTCCAGAAAGCTCTTGACTATGTCCAGGAATGGACCCTCCACAGCCTATTTGCATAACCTGTACTGGTCCTCAGTCACCAGCACAGTAACAAAATGTTGGCTGATGTTAAGTGCCTAAAATTTCCAGAATTAGCAGCTCCATCACCTTCCAGGGAGTGAGGTGAGGCTGACTAGCCTGTAGTTCCCTGGGTCCTTCTTACTGCCCCTTTTAAGATAGGAGTGATATTTGCTATTGTTTATATTCAAGCACAGGAGAAAAAGACATTTCCATAGGTCTTACAGCAAGAGGGCTTAAAAGGCCATTAAGATTGCAGTAAAAATACAGCAAAAAATGAGTCATCAGAGACAAGAAAAAAAAGAACAAATAAAAGGCACAATTTAAACATCAGCAGAAAGAAAGGAAAATTATATGAAGTGATGGGGAAAGAAATATAACATCTCAGGAAGACGCCACAGGCACATTCTGTCCAGTCAAATACCTTCTTCTCTGTGTTACTGGGAGTTGAGATAGATGGGAGTATGAAGTAGGTTGCAGCTGGATAGGAGGCCTTCTAACAGGACATTTTTAAGTGGGGTTTTGGTGTGTGGGATACCCAAAATTTAGTCCAATAAGGACTAAATTTTAATAAATAAATAAAGGAAATAAATAAAATGAAAGGAAAAGGAAATAAATAAATAAAAGGAAATGAACCTTCTTTTTCTTTAGGATACTGGACTGAAGAAAAGCTGTGGTATAAAGCTGTATTAACATATGAGCTGTGGCCTTAGCACCAGAGAGCAAGCTATCTGAGTTGTGTTCTGTGGATAAACGTGACAGGACTCTAGGCTGAGGCAGAGGGAAGAAGAGGAAGTAGAAAGAGAGAAAAATTAATGCAAAGAGAAGATGCCATCTTTTTGGGTGGGTTTTCTTGTTCTTCACACAGTTCAGTTGCCCAAAAATACCTGTATTTTTCAATATCAGTGACTGCACTTATAAATATAAACAAAAATAGAACAATTAGAAGTAAGTAAACATTAAAAATTTAGCTCTTTGAGGCATATATGTGTATATATATACATGCATATTTCTACAGTTTACTGTAGGTTGCCAGATTGAATATTTATATTTTTGGGTTTTCTTTTTAAAGAAAAGAGTCTCTCAAGAGCATAACAAGACACTATCCCAAACCACAAGGAAGTGGTTTGCTATTTCAGCCTGGAGGAAGCCATACACAGCTACACCACATGCATTCATTCCCCTTGAACAGGTAAGGAAAATCACACTCTGCCAACCTTGACCAGCAGTGGATAATGTAATTCCTTATGGCAAAAGAGCCCCAGTAAGCATCTATTCATGATCAACCTTGTCTATACATCAACCACCTGTTTTAAGGTCTCTCATACTTTTCCTATGTAATATAAAGACTGATTTTTCATCTATGCCTGGTCCCAACAAAGCATGTCAGCCTTCATTATGCTCCAAACCAGCAGAAACACTACTTTGCAGTGCATTGTCCACACAAACAAGCAAACCAGCCTATAGTACAGGATCAAAGAAGAGAACAAAGCAGTTTAAGAGCAGCTCTATCTAATATTTTGTGATAGCAGATCTGTTAAAAAATTTAATGAACAGAATAATGGCTCTACCTTTCTTACAATAAAAACCAGACCCCCTGAGCCTTAACCCAAAATGTCTTGAACAAATGGAGAAAATATTAAGCAATACCTTCAGCCATATTTGCCTGGCACCTTTACCCAATCCTCAACATCGTTATTAGAAGAGTGAAATACACAAGTGCATTTATGCCTATGACTTCACTTGTACTTAAAGCTGTGTACAGCTTTGATAGTGCCCAAGAGCTGCAAAATCATCCTAGTAAATCACTGTGTTTCTTTCCCTTCCTCTTCTCCTTTGCATTTTCATTCTAAAATGACATCACTCCATTCCATCACTATGTTCTTTTCTACTTTGTTTTCTTCTTTATCCATTTGACCCAATAGTTTATCACTTTGTATGATTTCCCAGCCTGCTTAGTTTGATTAAGCAGATAGCAGATGCTTCAGAAGACAAGAAAACTGACAGTTCTTACAAATAATTCCTTTGGTTGTATTACTTATGGGGTGACCAATACCATGAAGCCAAAAGGTAGTAATTTCCAAACTCAGTTATGGGAAATATATATATTTTTAAATGGTAGATGTTTTTGTTACTGAACTGCTACTTCCATTTCCAAATCCGGATAACCTCTTCAGTGCCATCTGTCAGAGAGTTTCACAGGCTCTACATATTCTGTGAGAAAAGGTTATTTCTTACACTCTTTCTTGTGCTACCTGTGAAACCAACACAATATTTGCCTGCTATTTCAAAATGAGACAAGGTAAAAGATCCTAATTACACCATTTCTACACCCTTAATTTTTCTTTTTGCTTTATAATGAGATCAGCTATTCCTCTTCTCAAAGATAAACACTGTCAATACAATCATTCAAAACATCATGTGGATGAATAAAAACATAGCAATATTATATTTTCTCTTTTTTTCCTCCCCATCATTAAACATGCTCAAGTTCACTGCCTTTTTTCTCATGCCACCAATACCTTTCCACTGACAGAAAATATACTGCAAAACAATGAAGCATATTCTCAACAGTCTTCTATTGATAGAAGTGGTTTTGGTCCCTCTAAATGCCATCATGAAACTGTTGAAACCATCATGAAATGAAACAACTATTTTCCTTACCCCAGGATAATAGAATTGTTTAGGTTGGAAAAGACCACTAAGATCACCAAGTCCAACCAGCATTGCCAAGTCCAGCATGAAGCCATGCCCTGAAAGGCATATCTCCACATCTTTCAAATATCTGCAGGGTAGCAATTACACTGCTTCCCTGTGCAGCCTGTTCCAGGGCTTGATGACCTTTTCCACGAAGAAATTTTTCCTACTATCCAATCTAAAGCTCCTCTCACACAAGTTAAGTCTGCTTCCTCTCATTCTATCACTTGCTACCTGGAGAGGAGACTGAGCCCCAGCTTTTTACAACCTTCTTCCAGGTACTTGTAGAGGGCAATTGAAGGTCCCAGGGAAACATAACCCATCAACCTAAAAGATTGGTTGATTTCTGTGATTAAAAAAAAAAGAGAAATAAATATACAACTACAAATTCTAAGGCAGAAATACTTCTAAAAAACTGGTTGCATGAGTATAACTTTATTTTCTGAGAATAATTTCATCATGTGAAGAGGTGTGCTAGACCAAAATAGCTTTGTCCACCCTTGACGATAGCTAATGTCATAACATATAATAGTGATGTGATGTAGCTAAAGCTGTATCTCTGTGTATAGAAAACTAGCACTGAAGTAAAGTCACTGTGGGCAGTGCTTACTCTGCTGGAAGAAAATAGGCCTGAAGTCTAAAAAAGAGAAAAGGATGTGAAATCAGGATTGTCTGGCTGATAAGTTAGCATCAGCCTGTTAGGACAGGAACAATATCCTGTTGCTGTCTTCTGTAAATCTGACTTAACTGCAATTGTTTGACTAGTTCCAGTCATCACTTACAGTGTTTTTATAATATCAGTTATACAAGTGGACAGTTGTTTGTAAAGGAATAGTTAAAAAGTGAGTGGTAGTCATTTTATAGAAGATGGAAATGAGTGTGACAAACATGAGGGAGAGAATTTTCTCTCATTTCTCTCAAAACTGACAGATAGAACCTTTATATATGAAGACTGGTACCATCTGGGCAGGGTTGGATGCTCCAAGGCAAAGAGCATAATTTGAAATCCCAGGAAGTCCCAATAGTTTCTGGTTTTTGTCATTTTGGGTTCTGTTGTGGTTTGGACGCTGGCCAAATGCCAGGCACCCACGACATCTACTCGTTCGGTCTCTCCCCTGCCACAGCTGGCCAGAGAAGAGAAAAAAAGAATTACCAAGCAAAGGGTTCATGAGTGAGATAAGGATCTTCAAGGGCCAAACTGGCTCAGCTTAGGGTTGCAAAGTGAATACACTACTAACAGAATCAGAGAAAGATGATGAGAAATAAAATAAGCCCCTACAGACACCATTCTTCCCCCCAACCCCTCCCTCCTTCCCACTAAAACCTCAAGGGGACAGGGTGTGGGGGTTTGGGTCAGCTCATCACTGCGATTTTCTTCCACTGCTTAGGGAAAGGAGTCCCTCCCCTGCTGCACTGTGGGGTCCAGCAGGGGAAGTGTCAGACAGTTTTCCGTGAACTTCTCCAGCATGGCTCCATCTCACAAGCAGCAGCACACACGCACTGCTGCACTGTGAGCTCACAGTGCAGACAGTCCTCCCAAACTGCTGTGGCATGGGGCCCTCCTCCACTGGGTGCAGTCCTCCAAGGACAGGCTGTTCCATCTTGGGCGTAAGACCTCTCTCTCCACTGGGGCTCCCACTGGATCACAGATTCCTCCAGGCATCCACCCGCTCTGGTGTGGGCACCTCCTCACAGGCAGCGAGTGAGCTCTGCACCCTCGTGGACTCCATGGGCTGCAGGGGCACAGCTGCTCCCCCATGGTCCTCACCATGGTCAGCAGAGGGTTTTCAGCTCCAGCATCTGGAGCACCTCCTCCCCCACCTTCTCCACCGACCTTGGTGCCTCCATGTTGTTTTCCCTCACATGTTCTCACCTTCTCCTCTTCTCTGGGTAGATAAAACTGCATGCTCCCTTTGTTTTGATTTCTTCTTAAATATGTCATCACAGAGGTGTTACCAGCCTCTCCAATTGGCCCAGTCGCATGTCCATCATCTTCAGAGCCATCAGAGATTGGCTCTGCTGGACATGGTGGAAGCTTCCAGAAGCTTCTCACAGGAGCCATCTTTGTGGCCCCCCACTACCAAAAACTGGGCCAAGCGAAACCAACACAGGTGCAGACTGTTGTTGAGTAATATTCAGGTGGGTCACTTCATGGACATACCAGCACTTGAAGATATGCTCATGGACCTGCTGGGACTGGGAGTCCCATCACAGCATGAGGGTGAGCAGGATCACCTGAGCAGCCTAGTCTCCTGTGAGCAATGGAGGAGGAAAATTTCATCTCCCCTTGTTTCTTTTTCAGGCAGCCTTTGGACCTAGCTGAAAACCACAGGGAGTGCCAGGACACAGCACAGGCTATGGCTCTCCAGGGCCAGCAGCATCAGGGGCAGCCCCAGCCCTGGGCATTGGGACAGGGACAGGATGAGGCTCAGTGGGGCCATGGCTGGGATGGACCAGGCAGAACTGCCTCAGGGCCCTGCAACAGGAACTGTTGGAAGGAGCAAGAGTGCCATTCTTTGTCCTCAGACATGCTCAGGCCTAGTGGAGCCCTTGTGCCTGTGCTGGCTTGTAAAGGGAGCAAAGTTTCAGCAGAACCAACAGAAGATATTCTAACTGTGCAGGCTGCACTGCTTACCTCAGTTTCTCTTTCTTACATTTTATTTTATTTTATCTTATCTTATTTTATCTTATTTTATTTTACTCCTATTTCGACAAGAACAGATATCAGTGACCCAATACAGATCTCATCACTCCCCTGAACATCCTTGAGGTCACTTGGAATAGAGGACATGTCAGGAGCTTGCAAGGTTGAGCCTGGGCAGGGAAAGGAATCAGAGAAAATAGCAGCACAGGACTAAATAGTTATGTATCCCCTTCTTTAAAGTTATAAGGGTTTTTTTGTACATTTCCTCTGATTTGAGGTCTGGAGGGGGAAAATGTAGAAGAAAAGAGAAGAGATGAAAATAAAGTCCACTTCCAAGATTGGAAGGGAAAGATTGCAACAGGCATTTGGAAAGAGACTGGAAAAACTCATAAGTAAAACTCTTTTTGAAATATTAGAGCCGCTTTGTCTAAAAAGATTGGCATAGAGAATGGAAATATAATCAAAATGAAAGCCTTTGTACATATCCCATTATTTCATATATTTAGCTCCAAGACTTCAGAAATTAAATAGCCCAAAGAAAATATGTTGGTAAAGTATTTCATACAGTTTAACAGCAACAGAAAGAATCTGAATGATTCAAAAAGCTTATATAACTGTTTTGTTTTATTCATTTACATAAATCACATTTACCGTAGGTGTTTTATTCAAAATAAAGTTTTGGGAAAATAAATTGAACAGATGAACCTAGGCAAACCTGGTGTTTTTTTCATGAGTAGTGTTTGATGATAAAAGCATAAAAGCATAATGTGGTATCATTTCACCAAGGCACAATATGGATCATCCATATGGAGCAGAAGTTGATAACACTGCAAAGAAGCAAAAATAAACAGAACAGATGTACTTGTAAAATCAAGTCTGCACCCACCCTGAGTACCTGTTTCTTTGTGTAGAAACTTCTTTGCAAGTTTTGCTGGATGACTCTGTCCCACAGTGTTGCTGGAACAGGAAATCACTCATGGATGCTGCACTGAGCATTCGGCTTTGTGGTCTGACCATTGAGAGCAGAGCTCTCACAGCCCCAGTGTGGGCAGCTTAGCTCCTCGTGGTGCTAACCAAGATGACAAGGGAATACATTTTCCATCATTCCTCTGCAGCCTTGTTGTGAAACTACAACCTGTGTCAGATTCAAACCTCCTTAGAGCTCAGATATTGCATTGTTTGAGTAGAAACATGTCTCTAAAAATACACTCCATGGTGTGGAGTCATGAGGGGACTTCTGAAGTAGAAGAAGCTCTTCTGCTTAGATTTGGTCTGGCTCTTTGATAACACCATGAGTTTTCGAACCTTTGCTTTTTATATGGTAGAGAAAATGAAACAGTTTCCATTCATTTTGGAACATTCACCTGGGCTTTCATCTCAGCAAATAAAACAGCAATTACTTGTACAACAAAACTCCAGCCTTTGTGTCACAGTGTGTCTCCCATGCACCTAGCAGACAGAGCAGCTCTGTTGAGCTCTGTGTGTGCTGAGTAAGAATAACCAAAGCATCTGGGCAAGACTCGGCTTTGGCCTGGTTGGGTCTTATCATGAGGCAATATCGGCTTTGTAGTTATGGAGGTCCAATCACTAATGCCTCCTAGCTGGCACTGAGGTTTATTCCTCCACTATTTATCAGCTGCATCATCAATAGCTGTTTTCTATATCCTTTGCCTAATAAAAAGTTGAAAATGTCCTCTTCCACTTTCTTTCTTACAGGCCCATATTGCTGGTCCTTTAAATGTTAATGTATTTATAAGCATGCTGTGCCATTAAAGCATGCACCACAGTACTTGAAATAAAGTGACTGCAAGTTCTGTTGTATGTTTATAAATGCATCAGAAAGTACTTAAAATTATATGAAAAGCTCTCAGTTGTTGTTTTCTTCTTTTTTAAAGCCTGTCTCCCTTATTCTGTCAGTAAAACAAGACAGATGTGAATCAGCAGCTCAGCAAGTTGATGGAATGAGCACTTACGAACCAGAATTTTAAAAAGTGGGCATGCAGGAATAGGTTTTTCATGACCTAGCAAGGCAGATCATGTGGTCAACATCTGGGAGACACCATACATGGACTCTGATTTAATAAAGTAGTCACCCATCTGCTGCTTTCTCAGAGTGAGGAGAATAAATAGCATGCCACATCCCGCACACTCCAGCTGTCCCCAGCATCCAGTGCTCTGCAGTTCTTCTAAAAATAAAAACAGAAACTTTATTTCAACAAGGATTGTTAGTCAAAAAAGAGAAGGAGACAGTGTGCAGTAAAGAGAGCTGTTTAAGAGTGCCTGTAAGCACTTCAAAGTGAAGAAGAAAGTTGTGTTTTGTTTATAAGCTCAGTATGAAGGAACATTGTGCTGCTGCAGCAAAGAAAGCCAACAGAACACTGGGTTGCATCAACAAGGGCATCTCCAGCAGAGATAGAGTCATTATCTCACTCTACTGAAAGCTTGTCAGACCACACCTGGGGCACCATGTTTATCTTTGAATGGTCCTTGTCATTCAAAAAAGGCTTGTGGACAGGCTGGAGAGGGTCCAGAGGAGGGCATAAAGATGATCAAAGGAGTGGGAATGACACATGAGGAACTGCTGAGAAAATTGGGTTTGTTCAGCCTTGAGGAAAGAAGGCTTAGGGGAGACATTACCACCATGTTCCAGTATTGAAATTATGACTACAAAGAAGATGGAGATTCCCTTTTTTCAAGGAGCCATAAGGAAAAGATGAGGGGTAATGGTTACTTCTGGGGAGATGCCAACAGGACACAAGAGGAAACTTTTTCATAATGTAAGCAAACAATTATTGAAATAATCTCCCTGGGGAAGTGGTGAAATCCTCAAAATGGGACTCTTTTATGACTCAGCTGGACAAGGTACTGGGAAATCTTGTCTAGACGATGCTTTTGCATGGACCAGAAAGACTGGACCAGATGATCCTTGTGGTTCCTTCCAGTCTGGTATTCTGTGATTCGATGATTGTGTGACTCTATGGTTGTTTGAAGATTGTCTTCCAGCACTGTCATACAGCTGGCGAACAATTACATCACATGCCATTCTGTCTTTTTCAGAAGGTATTCTATATTTCTCCTATGTTCTAGTGCTGGTGGGTTGATATGCAGCAGTATCTATAAATGGATCACTGAGTCCACAGTCGATTGCAGCTCAGTGATGAACACTTTGCTGCTTTGCTCGCCACAAATTTCCTAGCATGAATCAGTGAAGCAGTACTCCTAAATGTGCTGCAGTAGTGTGAGAAAGTTATTGCAGAACTTTAGAGGTGGATCCTTCATTCACGTAGAGAGGAGACAGGTCTGAGGCAGTAGTTCTTTCTATGTTTCCACAAGGGAAAATTACAGGCAGACCATTAGAAAGAATCCAGACTGAGGAGTTCAATAGAAGTATTAGGTATAGTAGACAAATAATCATTTTCCACTCCAGTTTGGGTGGGTATGGACTTGATTTATTTCTTTTTAACCTTAAGATCCTTGAAAGTCTAGAGTATAAGAGAAAGTATTCTGGAGCAAGTCAGAAGATTAAGCAAGGTATATTTTTTTATGACATCTAGTTCTAATTTTTTTACTGATTTAACTGATTTATAGAAGAAAATCAATAATATGATAACAAGCATATTTCTAAAATACGCTTTGGATCTGCATTGCTTTCAGGGCAAATGCTATAAAGCTGACATTACCCATCTTCCTGGTGCAATACAGTGTCTTGGTGTGTGTAGCAGGACCTCTTGCTTTTTGAGGTCTATCCACTCTGCTGTCAAACGTATAGTCACAGTCCACAGAAATATGCATGCACTTACTTCAGTTTGCTTAGCTCAGGGGTGAAAAGCCTAAAAACCAGCACAGGTTCAGCCCCTGAGATCACACCCCTGATAGCCTTGTGCTGCCAGATCTGAAGATTGTTCTGTTGTGTTTTCAATATTACTGTTGTCTGGAGGATTTTGAATGAAATACACATTCGTTATATTTTCTAATAGTCGTGTAGATGTAACCAGAGTGATTTCCTTATTTTCTCCTCTACTGAAATGTCCTCATAGATATGAATATGAAGCCCTGTTTCTATACCTTTTCCGGCTTTTTCAATCTGAATCATAGAAAGTGCAAAACAATGCCAGCCTACTGTAACAGACTACTGTACCAGTTTAGACCTGAAAACAACCTAATTATGATCGCGTGGTGCTGTCTGGAACTGGTGAGCCTCTCTGATGCCTCACTAAACACATCTTTACCAAGTCTGGACCCACACTGTGCAAAAACTTTGGGGCTACATGGAGAGAGAAAATGAAAAATGTCACATGATGCAGGAGGGGGAAGGCACACAAAACCACTATTCAGTGTTCACAGGGATGTCTAAACTGTATCATTCCTCGGGGGCTTAGTATCAAAATTTCTCCAGCAGGTTCTTCTGTAATTATCCACTTATCTATTTTTATATTTTATCCAACAATGTGTGTGTTTTACATTAGGTCATCATTAACTCAGGCTAGTTTTTCCAGGAAGTGTATAACACGGTTTTGTCATCTAACTGCATGCCTCATCAGTTCAGCTACCATAAAAAACTTCCTGAGAGACGACAAGGGCTGCCACTACCTCACACCACTGCATAACTGCAATGCAGACTCCAAGACAATCAGAATGAAGAGAACTCAGACGTGATGGCCTTTTATTTCCTAGATAAATACTTTAGCTACTAGCCTATGCATGGTAAGTAGGTAGTGTCTCCAAAATACAATATCACATGAAGCTGATAACAATCCTGTACATCTATTCCCTTTGCAGCTTTACTAGGGATGGAGTTCAGATTCCTAACTGTTTTTATCTACATCCCCATGAAGCATTGCTTAGATATTTTTCCTTTATTTCCTAGAAGAGATGCTTTGAACAAATGTAAGCAATTAAACACAACAGGAAGACTCAAGCTAAAGACAAGGGTATGTATTAAATTCAGTGTAAACACAAAACGTAGATGTCCTGGAGTGCTACATGGACTTAAATGAGAACCTAAATCTAACACAGGTGGAATTCTAAAAATCTATCCCCCAATTCACCCTTATGAGTTATGAACATGTAATGGAAAATAGAATGGTATTGTCCAAGGCAACACATAATTCCATTGAAGTATTTTATTCTAGTGGAAGCAAAACAACTAAACCTCTGACAGATGTTTAGAGGATTCTGTCCTTCTACAAAAAAGTTATTATTGACATTGTCTAAAGGTACTCATATGCCACCCTTGAAGTGTGAATACCCTGGCTAGAATTAACAATACATTACTCTGAAGCATAAATATGAAGGTGATTAAGAGACCCAACCTATTCCAAGTCTTATTCACCTCTGAGTCTTTCTTACCAGGTCACTTGTTGTTTTCTCCAGTTCTATTTAACATCAGACATATAAAAAGTATCATCTGAACTTTGTTCGTTCCCTGTCTTCAAGGATTTCTTCTTGCAGCAAAGATATTTGCCATCTGGTGAACCTCCATACGCACAAAATTATAATTAAATTGCCCCTGGTCCCTTGCATTCTGTTTGTCAGAATGTTCTCTGAAACAGTCACAGAGTGTGTTATAAAGTTGGATTTTATTAAAGCAATTGGTTTTGTGTCGTTTTTTTTGTTTTCTTCACTTCTGCTAAAGAAGTGTCACTATGAACAACATTCCAGCCTGTTTTCAAGTTCACAAGAAGTAAATGTTACATTTGTATAAAATTCTTTTGCAGCTATTCCGTTAATTCAGGGTCTTTAAATCTTATTGCTAATTCGCTGTTTTGAACCTTAGTCCTGCACAAACTCCTTCCAGAGATCCCCAGAAAGGCATTACACCTCTGAAGGCAGGACGTTTTTGGAAGTAATTTTCTGCCTTGACGAAAACCTGAAACTTGTTGATGAATTAGCAGTACATAACTTTGTGCAGCCCTGAAATGTAAAGTAGATTATATAATGATACCTGGTGTAGAGACTTCAGTCCTGGCTATGAAAGCTGAATGAAGAATTCATAGTGAATGATTTATTCAATTATAAGGCCCTCCATCTCTGTTCAGAGAATACGAGTAGAAAAATATATTGATTTCCCATTGTCTATTTTTACTTTGGAGACTGATTGTGATCAGCATGAGATAACTATTTTTTACTTAATGTTTGAAGTCTGACTCATGCTGGCTTTATCAGAAAAATCATAAAGCATTGTTTCTCTCCTGCCTGAATGAATGCTGCTCTTATAACCTAGAGGGCTTCATAATGAAACCATTTTTCTTTCTTTCAGGCAAGTAAATATAACAGCTAAGATATTTTAGATTAATTCTATGTGTTTTTCTTTGTAATGCAGAGCTCTCTTGATACAAATACGAGCTGCCTATTGTTCTGAACTATATTGCACTCCTGCATCTTTGGTAGGTCTAGGGAGGGAAGACAGGGAAAAGAAAGTTCATCCCTAAAATTTTTCACACATTACCTCAAAATAGTTGCGCCTGTGTAGTCTTTGTTGTAGTCTTTGCGATAAGACCTTGCTTAATTGCAGCTGTGTCACTGCTGTGATAAGAAGTAGTAAGAACCTCATTTCCCTGATTTAGTTTAAGTATCACTTTCTGTAAAATGGAATAACTGCCTTTATGGGTCACTGCCACAGACAGAAGTAGTTTCAGTAGCAAATGGAGACATTTTCCTGTCAAGCAGACTTCTGTGCCCCAGGTTTTGCAAGGGACTGTCCCTAACATCAACGTCAGTATAGTTTCCTCATTACAAACCAAAAGATACTCTTAGGTGAAAGCCCCACAAATAAAAAAGTCAATTTTCTGACCATGGTTGCGTCCATCACGCAAAAGGATGTGCTACATGTCATCTGTCTGCCAGGATTGCTACCGAGTGCATGAATGGGTACTGTCCTTGCTGAGCATACAGTGGGGCCTTTGCCAAGGTCATATTCCTGATTCTGCACGAAGAAAAGCTTTTCCTCTTATTTCTGCTTCCACACCCAGACTGCATCCCTCGGACCAACTTCCTCTGCATTTTTTGTTGTCACATTGCTTGTTGTCACTTCTTTCCCATGGAGTAACTTCTGGTAAATGCAATCAGCCCTGAAACCTGGGGCCTGCTGCTCCTCATCCTGTGCTGAATACACCATCAGCTTGACCCTCTCACTCTGTCCAAAGAGCATCCTTTAATGCTCATAATGGAAATGCTTTAACCAACCCGTGGTTAGGGCTCCATGGAGTTGAAACCTTGGAAGTTTGTCAAGATGTATGGTTTATATGATATAATCATTAACATTTTTTAGTAACAGTAAAGGATTTTCTAGGGACTCTGCAGCATAGATTTTGCTGCCTAAAGGTCCCCAAATACTGTGAAGAACAGATTCTCAAAACCTTTCTCTGCTCTGCAGAAATGCAAGAGCACAAAGAAAATGGCACACCCATAAGCTGGAATAATTTCCCCTATTTCAAGGCAGACTAAAGAAACACAGAACTTGGTATTCACAGGACTTTGCCTCTTGTTCAAAGAAATGCACAAACAAAAGCTGTCCTTGCTCTATTTTTCTCACTGCTATTAATGCACCTACCACATTGACACTGGTTTAGTTGCTAGGAATTAGTAATACATTTCAGGCATATTTTAAAAACTAGGGAAAAAAGGTCTTCACATACACTGAATAAACAACTTTTGCATGAATATCCTACACTTCAGTTGCCTCAATACAGTAGAGGTTTATTGACTTACTGCAAGCTACATTTGAATGATTGCTTCATATATTATGATATGCAACATTACATCCTGTTTCTTTTCTATTTCTATAGCCCAAAGACTTATTGGAATTGGTGTGTCTCAGTCTCATAAAAAATACATGACTTTAAAAAAAGATTATTATATAAAAATCCACCAACCTTGAGAAACTGCAGAGGTGGGGGATTTTTGTGCTGGAATTCATTTTAGTTTGCTAACATTATCCCTATGTATCTTCAGTTTGAAAGTACAATCTGGCAATTTATAATAAAGAGCCATGAAACAGCTTTCCAGAAAGGAATTAAAAAAAAAAATAATTAAAAACTCCCAGAAATCTGGATGCCTGATTGCAAGTGAGAGTAATATACTTCAGAGCTGGTGAAGAAAGAATTCAAATAATAATCTCTGGTATATAAGGACTCTGCTACTTAGTCAATAAAAGATGGGTAATCTTCTCCCCAGAGCTTTGCAATACGAACAGAAAATAACCAAAGTAAAATGTTTTACATTATGCTATTGTGTATGATTATTGAGCAAGCCAGCCAGGCAGATGAGAAGCAGCACTCCAAAAGGGAAACAGTGTCACTAAGGGAGAACTGTCAGACTACTGAGTGGTAGGGTACTGAAGAATTGGAGGGCAGAGGTAGGGCTTAGGCCAGAGCAATAACCAGAATCAGTAGTAAGGCAAACCACCATTGCATTACAATGTAAGAACCCCCATCCCAAAGCATTCACATTTGATATTTTAACCTAAAATTTTAGAGCCGAATTAGAAAAGAAGTACTTGTTTTACAAATATGTATAAGTGTACCTATTCAGTGCAGGTGTTGGATTTAGAAGTTAATAACAACCTGAGATAACTATCTGAGAATCAGCATTCCAAAATACAGTCTCTGTACTAAACTAAAATATTTCCAAAGTTTTGTTTTAAATGCAAAGCTCTCATTTTGGCAGGGACTACACTGCTCTGTAAGAAAGTAATTCCTAAGGCTCATATTCTTTGTCAAAGCCCTTAAAATGTTCTGAACAAGTTCTAGTGAAATGTCAAAGCTGGGCCCATACAATTAGGTGTTTGTAGAGGAGGTTGAAGCTGCCAAATTAAGAAATAGATCACTGCCTAATTTCTTGTATTTAAGCTCTTTCAAGAGCTGCTATAAAGCTTTGAACAAAGTATGGATTGTATTTAATCTTGTATTGATCTTAAGTAATAGACACATCAAGGCAAAGTTGTGGTACAACAATGGCTTACCATGCCTCCAACAGCCTTGGTCCATGTTTATGTTACTGACCCATTCAGTTGGGTCAGTATATTGAGAAAATCACTCTCTAAACTAAAGTTAGACCAAATTAACACTGATGAATTAAACACTGTATAAAATAGACTTTTTATAGAACAGTGTGAGTGACTGGAAGTTAGCTCAGGTGCACACACGGTAACCCTCAAAAGAAACTTATGAGCCAAAATAGATATGAGCCAAAATATAAGTGACCTTATTCTGTAAAGCCTGTTGTCTGGAGTAGACACACTCGAAGACCATCCTATTTAAACTGGGCTGCTGTGTGGTAAAGTCACCTACTCAGAGAACAAACATTAAGAACCATAACTTTGGGCTTGTGATACACATAGTGTGAAGGGTCACAGGTTCTTCCAGTCATCTGTTATTAGGTTTGCCTCATGTTTAAAGATATCTGTTTCAAGGACAAGAGACCAGAACACAGACTGGAGGTGCAGGAGGTGCTTCTGCTTTAATTCTTTGTTCCTCATCCATCAAAACGAGGAATTTTAATCTGACCACCTTGAAACTGCAGAAGGAAGATAGGTGTCTAGATTTGTAGACATGGACGGTAAAAGAACTGTAGGGACCTTTATTGGTGTTGTAATATTAAAAGGTTGTTAGCTTTTGAGTATATAGGAAATTTGGCAAAATGTGTGAGTTACTCTATTTGATTGAAAGGCAATATACAAAAAGGCAGGTGAGTCCATTAGAGACTTCACTCACACTGTTCAAAATGTCAGTATTTTAACAACATTTTAAATTCAACTGAGAAAATGAATGAAAATCAATGAGCCATTTCTCATTAAAAATGTATTAAAAAGCTATCAAAGAAGTTCAGTAACAGGTTGTCGTGGCTTAACCTCAGCTGGCAATTAAGCCCCACGCAGCTGCTCAGTCACTCCCCGGCAGTGGGACTGGGAAGATAATCAGAAGGGAAAAAGGTAACAAACCTGTGGGTTGAGATAAAGACAGTTCCATAGGAAAAGCAAAAGCCACATGCAAAAGCAAAGTAAAACAAGGGATGAAATCACTGCTTCCCAAGGTCGGGCAGGTGTTCAGCCATCTCCAGGAGGGCAGGGCCCCATCTTGGTAAGGGTGACTTGGGAAGACCAATATAATCACTCCAAGTGTCCTCTCCTTCCTCCTTCTTACTCCCATTTTATGCACTGAACAGGATGTCATCTGGCATGGAATATCCCTCTGATCACTTTGGGTCACCTGTCCCAGCTGTGTCTCCTCCCAGTGTCCCGTGCACTCCCAACTTCCTCACCAGCATGGAGTACAAAACCAGAATAGGCCTTGGATCTGTGCAAGCCCTGCTCAGCAGTAACAAAAACATCATGATATTATGAACCCTGTGTTCAGCACAAATCTCAAACACAGCCTCATACCAGCCACTGTAAAGACAATTCTACTCCCGTCAAATCCAGTACAGAGGTGTTTCATAGTTAGTGTCTCTTATTCCTCAAGACCCAAATACTTCCCCAAAACTGAGTTAAAGCTTAAAACCCTCAAAAATCTTAGAAAATGGATTAGCATTCTTACTATGGAAGCATTTTTATCCCATAAGATTGCTCACATGTATCCGATCACTTGTGTAGATTAAGTAGAAGAGCAAGCAAAATATTCAACCAGTTCAATTCAACAATTCAGCAGCAAGTGCACGAATTTGGTGTCTGTCAAGAAGACATCATTCCCTTGCCAAAAAAGCTGAACTTGCAGTCTAACTATTCCTCTCAGGGTTTGTTTATAATAAGTACAAACTCCTTTGGGAGTTGGTTTTGCTGCTGGAATTCAAACTAGAACAAGCAGACGCTACAGTGAGATAAGGAATACTCCTGCAATGTTCCACAGCTGCATTGTATGTCTGCAGTGTGTAATGTGAAATATACTTCAGCCTCCCAAGCACAGGCAATGAGCCAACAGAGCTCTTGCATATATCTTTGTGCCTTTGCTGTCTGAAGAATGTGGTTATGTGCTCCATTGAAGAAAAGGATCTGTGAGGGTGTGGAACTACTTATGGGGAGCTACAGGTAAGGAGCAGACAGGAAAGTCTGTTGCAGTCATTCAGTCTGTGGAGTCCTTAAAGTGGAAAGGGCACACAAATGGATTGGAAATTTCAACACACGATGCTGAAAACCTCTGAACCTGGGCCTTTATTCTTGTCTATATTTAGCTATTTATCTGTGATGTTTTTGATAGCTCAAAGTTTATTTTTTGTTCATACAGCAACAACTGTAAAGGAAGATACCTCATTTTTCCAGCTCAGGAAAGCAAATAAGACCTGTAGCAGCAAACGTTAGCCCTAATGACTGATGCATTTTAAAAAAAAGTTGATTTGTTTAGGTCTCTGAATTTTAATGAGGTTTGACTAGAATTTTATGTTATTTACGTGATTTCGATTTCTCTAATATTGAATCTTTTGCAATATTTTAAGGGGATGAGGGAGTTTTACAGTCAAAGAACACAATTTCAGGTCGTTTCATAACTAGACCTAACAGTATGTAACAGTGATATAGAGTAGACTTACCTACAGATATCAGACTTGTTTGTCGTAAAGAGTGTCTGGATTAAACACCTTAATGTTTTCTATAACAAAATCAACTTTCCAAGAAACCTGTTGGAGTGCCTTTATTTTGGAATCTGTTCCCATGGAGGTGGATTGGGGAAGCTTATCTGTACCAATAACATAATTTATGTACTGAATATTAGCTCTCCAGTTTTAAGTAAAAACCTAGCTTCTACCTACATCACAATTTGCATAATTTGAGTAGTCATTTATAAGCTGCTGATTATTATTTTTGGGCTTCCACAAAAACAAAAAAAAAGAAAAATAATGACAGGAAGAGTTATGTAAGTAAAGGAATGTAGGAACATGACTGCATTAAACAGTAATACCTTACCAGTGAGACAGCAGTAATGCAATTCAAATATAATCATGTTTCTATCAGAAGTCAAGGTGTTCAGAAAAGTGTTTTCTAAGATAAAAAATGTGCTAGGTAATATTCTATTACAAGTATAAATGACAATTTTTTGTTCTCCTTATAACACAATCTTACCATTCTGTAATTGTAATCTAATCATTGATGTTCTAATATTTACTCCTTTTTAAAAAACTTAATATTTCTGCAAAGGATACAGAGCAGGTAATGAGTCAAGTTCTTATTAAGTGGCACAGAGGAGTTTAAGTCAGTCAGTTCTGGAATGAATTAAGTGATAGAGAATGTAAATAATAGATAGTGATTTTAAAGATAAATCAGGCCAAGAGAATTTTATGAAGAACAAAGAGGTAGGGAATATCCTAAATGCAAAACCAAAGAAAAATAAATGAATGTGCAACCAAGGTATAGGAAATCTAAAATTTTTTAAAAAAGAAAACACAAAAGTAGTAGTTCTACTTTTAAGATTCACAAAGAGGGTCTAGGAGGCCTTATTTTTTAAGTTCATTCTGAAGCAACCTATAATTACCACTCCTTTCAAGAAAAAAAGTTGAGGATAACATTAGAAATCAGGTGTTTTCCAAACCACTCAGGAAGGCATCCCCATAAAACAAAGAACAAAATTTATTATTTAGTGGAGAGTATCTTCAACTGAAAAGTGATCTAAAGAGAAAACTGGAAAACAAAAATCTAAATTAATCTTTCAAGACATACAGTAAATTCAAAGCAGTATTGAAATATAGGGACATGAGAATGTTAGATTACAAATTATACAGAGGATAGTAGAGAGCATTGTTGCTAAAGTTTATCTTGTTCAGCTCTGTATCTGAGAAGGTAGCATGGCAGTCATGAAAAGTGTGTGTGAGGGAAAATCCTTAAGTGAATTGAATTCACCTGATTAATGTACCTAAATTTTGACTAAGCCTTATGTGTCTTAAGTGTTTCCTGAAGTATTTGCTTAATTTATCCATGGAAAGAACCACTTTTTAAAGACCTTCAGTAATAGAACCTGAGTGATCAAGCTTAAATATCTAATTTAGACCATAGATTTTCTTTCTGGAAGCTTTAGATTTACTAAATTATTTCTACTGACTAGAAAAAAAAAACCAAAAGAAAAGCTTGGCCAAATATTTATGAAAAAATGCTTTGTGAGGCATTTGAACTTATACATAAATCAAACAAAGTAGGATTTCACTTGAGATTTAGGTTACACTTGTTAGTGCACAAAATTCTGATGTTATCAGACTTCTTAAATCTGTTTACGTGCACAGCTGAGGCAGAATTACACCAAAGATAAAATGTTGACCATAAACAAGTGATGGAAGTGGGAGATACAGTATAACTCAAAAACAGAGCAGTATTTAACAGCGAAGTAGAAGAGTTCCCTCAGTCCATGTGGTTGTCACTTTTGTAGATAAGACTTTTTTTTCTAAGCACATGTTGATTTGTGGAGTCCAAATGCAGCCTTAAAAACAAGTACATTTCAAAGCAAGTAAACAGCAAATAAAGGCTATGTATTGTCACCCTCACCAAGTATCTGGTGGCAATTTTTTCTCAGGAGATACCAACATGTAGCATTTTGCAATGTGTATTCAAAGGTATAGGTACTCATGAAAGTGATTTTATCAAAGAAATTGGGCTGTCAAGGTATGTTAGCTTCTCGGTAAGTTCACCTTGCCAAGTTTCCAAGCAGAATTTTTAATGGGACCAGCAGGAGGAAGTGAGTTTCTTTCTGTCAATCCCTTCTTTTCACTGTGAACTTTAGCATTCCCTAGTGGAAGTAGAACACAAGAAAAAAATTCATCATATTCCTTAAAATGCTTTAAGCTATCAATAAACCATCAGAACATGAGTAGGCTGCTGATTACATAATCAAACTTGCAATGTATGTATTAAATCTGTTTTTAAGAAGCCCTGTTCTCTGAGAAAGTATAACTAACTCTTTTTTTCAAACATGTAAAATAAAGAGTTATGTTAGGAACCCAGTTAAGTTTCTACTCTGTAACACATAGTAATACAGTAGTTAGCTTTAGTAAACTGAAGTAATATAGTGTCTAAAACATGTCAGTATTTTTAATACCTATTAAAGCAAAAGCATAGCTGGAAAGTAAAAGTAATTTAGGGTAAAATATATTCTGATAACTAGTGTGTGGCAAAGCTAACAAACAATGTTAAGTCTTTCATGTGATACATCACACAGTATCCATATGGCGATGCATAAGTTCTATTAGTGATTCCAAATAATATTGAACTGATTATTACAGCCATGTTAGATTTCTTTCTTCACATGTTTTCCTGGCAATTGTTCTTGTGTTCTAAGAATACAATGGTACCACCGGCTGGACTAGGTGTTCTTGGTGTGCTGTTCCCAAAAGAATACACTTTATGTTTTTAATTAGATTATTTCAGGATCATGATGCCCTAAAGCACTGAGATGGAGAACAAAGAGATGAAAATAAAATTAAGGTAGAGCTATACACTATAAAAAAAAAGACAGGGTGGTGTGAAAGACCATCTTCTGATACTTAAGGAGAGGCTGGGTTAAAGTATGCTGAGTAGACAAAGTAGTTGTAAGAACCGGATCAAAGGAGGAGACTTCATTGAGAAAGGGTCTTAAACAGAAATCTAAGGTAGCTTTGAAAAATAGTAGAAGAGTTTTGTGGACTCTGCAGATTGCAGGTTGCAAATTGCTCTGTGTCTATTTTGGTACAGAATTCCCATTGCCCTAGGAGCTCCACACAGAGAACAGAATGCCTCTCTGGGCTCAAACATCGTCTTGTTCAATTTATTTTCTATGAAAAAGCATTTGCGTGAAGACCCTCAAAGTCTGTAATCTAAGAAAAAACAAACACACTTTTACTGCAGCAGCTTAAAATGTTTTTAAACATACTTTGTGCAATTCAAGTTGAAAATTATAAGATGAGGCAGATGCAATTTAGTTCATTTCCCTTAAAAAGAACCCTAAAAGTAAAATATATTGCTTAAGCAGCAGGCACCTTTTCCTTTTCAAGCTGCTTCTTATGCCTCAAGCAGGATGCTTATAGTGTGAGCATTTTTATTATAACAACAACAACAACAAAAAATCCGGAAAAATGCCAGCGATTTCAGCAGCTGTGAGTCAAAACTAAATATCACATGGGTGGGATCGTCATAGTAACTGACTCAAATACATCAGATACACTAGAAACAAGTCCACTCTTCAATTTATCTTTCACCTGAAGTATAAGTTGTGATCACTTTCTCTGTTTAAGCTTAATAAAGAATATTAATTTGATATAAATATGAATATATTATTAATAAAGCAATATACAATAATATCATGATCTCTCTGCTCATAGGCATTTAATATTCCAAAGACATAAATTTTATTGTACAAAGAAAGAAGAGAGGAGCTGGTGCTTGAAAATAGAGGCACAAAAAACTGTCACGAGGTCCCTGCTTCACTCCAGAACAGGGTTAAGCTCCTCTTTTGTTTGCAGAAGGAAATAGACCACTCGTGGCTTCTGATAGTCAAGATGAAAAAAACAATCACCTTCAATAACAGATCTTGGGAGAGCAATGAAATCATAGTAGAGGACAAACACCACAGCTCCGGATGTTTTCATGGGACAGTCTCTGATGCATGTGGGCTCTGTGGGCACCAGTAGGCAACAGTGTCCTCAGCCAGCCTGGGACCTCCCTCCCCAGTGCTCAGGACCCCATTTCAGTCCCCCAGGAGCATCAGTCCCTGCTCTGGCAGTGTTGCAGCTGTGGTTTCCACCCCATCTTTGCCCCTATCTTCCTTTGCCAAGCTTCGTCACTTGCCATGTTGGGGGCTGTTGATTGACCAACCTGTGCCCTGCGGGTGAGGCCACGGCCAGTGCTGGGACACCCTCAAGCCTGGCTGCCCAGCTCTGGGGAGTTTGCTGGTCCATGCTGTTCTGGACAGACTGTCACAGAGAAGGTGAGCAACAGGGTAGGTCACCATGGTCAGCAAGTAATAAACAATAATTCAATGCAAAAATGGAAGATGGTTTTGAATGCAGGATTTTTACTTGGTTTAATTTTTTCAGGATTTTTACTAAAATCTGATGAATGCAATGAAAGGTATGATTATTAAAATATTACTGGGCCTACCTAAGGGGAAGGACTACCTGTTGGCTGGAAAATAGCATTAACATTGAAAAGGGTCATAACTGCATTTTACTAACATTGGGATACAAGTCAATACACAAAAAGTGAAAGGAATTGTACTTATTTAAAAATTACCAGGTGAAGAAAAGGATATGGAACAGCAGTCCCTTGGAAAAAAGATCTAAAGGCAAGGGTGGAAGAAAGCTGCATTAAACCGCATCCAGCTGTAATGTTACTGAGAAGAAGGCAATCATCCCACAGGAGTATACCTGGCAAGACACGCGAATGAACATTTTCTGCTTCATCTGGCAGAGGAGAAGGCTTGAGCTGGGGTGGGGCTACAAGGCAGGCAGTCTAAAGGAGAGCAGTGCAAATGACCAAAGGTTTAGAAAACATGCTCTGTGAGGAATGATTTAAAGAGCTGAAATTTCTTCCTCCTTAGAAGACTTGAGGGAGATCAGGATAAAAATTCTTCAAGTACAAAAGTCTGCTGTAAAAAAGTGAGAAGGTATTCTATGCCTGTAGAATAAATTGTAACAAGAAACAATGAAGCTGAAAATTTAAACTGTGAAAAGTTAAGGAAAACAGAGTGCGGAGTATTTTGTTTTGAGTCTCTCTGCCACTGAGGTCTTTAGAAATATGCTAGACAGCCATCTGTCAGCAATGATAACATGTATAGTTAATCTTGTCTTCAGGGATGGACTGTCTCTTAGAGACCCTTCCAACAGTTTTTTAACATAGTTATTGCCAAATCCCAGCAGATCTTTAATGGGAACATTGGCAAGATAGTATGTACTGCAGTATCTGCAAAAGAAATACACACCATCTAGAAATATGATGTACTAAATTTTCAGATTAATTGAGTAGAACTCTCTGCACTTAGCTCTTGATGTTGCTATATTTTGTGGGGGGGAAAAAATGACACAGCATATTATTGGTTTACAATGGTAGCTTATACTAAATTACCAGTGCAAGCTTTTCTGGAGAAACAGAATTTCAAGGACATTTGAAGGACAAAGAATGTCAGATAAAAGGTTTGTTACTGCTACAAAACCCCATGACAGAATTTATTGGGAAGTTTCAAAGACAACTTCAATGACACATTGTGAAATCTAAAGAAAGGCTCATAGCTACTATATGCTGAATGGGATGAAGTTTATTTTTTTGAACAGTAAAAAAAGAAATTTGTGGAAGGAACAGCTTTAGAAAACAAATTAAACTTTTAAAAAAGTAAAGCATACAGCACAGGGGAGCTGAGTGTCAGTTTTTTGAAGAGACTGACTACTGAGAATTCTCTTTCCTTTTTTAGTCAAAGGCAAGAAGGCAGATGGCTCAAGTTGGATTCCCATTTCTGCTCTTCTTCTGGTCCTCAGATGAGAGACTTATTAAGCTCTGCAAAACAAGCATTTTGTTCTGGTTTTTGGTTTTTTGGTTGTGGGGGGTGTAGATAATACAGAACTGGAACTGGTTTTGGCAAATATATGACTACTAAACTGCGCTGTTGTAGTTAAACTCAAGGGAAGACCTCGACTTGAGAAGGCCAGTGTGAGTTACATACCAGCTAAATATTTTAGAGGACTGTTTCAACCACATTTGGCAAAGTGATGTAATGTCAGAATGTAGAATAATGTAGCAATTTACCTAAAAGAAAATTTAGGTAAATTCTAAGAGGCTTTGGTGCCACACTGAAGGACAAATGGACAAGACACTGTTTAACAGTAACAATTCACACAGATTTCTACATCAAAAAACAATTCATCCCACAACTTGAAAAATTGCTTTGAAGGCATTAGTTCCATCAGAAAGCACAGCTGCAATAGCAGTGCACAATTGTAATGGTGCTTTATAAATGGCAGAACTGTTGAAAGCTCACATACATGTGGGTCATTTCAGATAAAGCGAAAATGTTTTAAAGGAAGGGATGGGACACAGGGCAGCAGTTATTCAGTGCATCAAGAGTAAGACCAAATGATGAAGTCTATAAGATTCAGACATAAAGAGTGCAGAAGGAAGTGGTTGGGTTAAAAAAAGACAAAAGCAACAGCCCATGTGTATGGTAAATCTCATTGGAATCAGCAAGGTGGCACAGAGCCAACAGCAGGACGAAGAATGCTCTGGATATGTGCATCTGATCTGGACAGGTTGTGATTCCAGATGGCCAAAAGACAAATCACATCCAGTTTCAACATTTTAAATGTTTAATTTTATTAAAAAGTCCTAGCGGAGCTTTTCTGAGCAGGAAATGGCATGATCACTGCTATGTGCAGCTCCAGGTGGGAAAGAGTGCATTATTGTCATTTTTATTTTGAGCGAAGTACTCCTGGTGTGGAGCAGCTGCATGGTCCCTAGGCATCCTGAAAGGTGGCACTCCAACAGGATGTCTGGAAGCACGGCTGGCGTGTCCCAGGAGGGGCTGCTCAAACCAGCTCTGCACAGACAGCTGGGAAAGTGCTAGTTCCCATGTTGGTCACTAGCGTTCAGAGTGCCAGCTTGGACGCCAGTCTGTCAGAATTTAAACTGCCTCCACAAAAGGTATGAACTTTATATATGAAAGGAGTAGGCAGCCTGCAAGGGACCCAGCAGGGATGCTTTCCAAAATGATCTAAGGCATTGGGAAAAAAATAAAAATAAAAAAGGTTTTTATTACTAACATGTAAGTACAGTTTGAAAAATGTAAAATATAAGAACACCTTCACTGGATAAGTTTTCTAAAAGCAGCTTCCTACCATTCAGAGGAAGCACAACCCATTGCGTGCTAGATATTTAAATGAGCATCATGATCCTAAAAATCCTTAGGGATTTCTTAAAGGGAAAATGTTACTGAAAAAAACTTAGTTGGATTTTTTTGTGATCCATTCCTTCCTACGCTTTCTAATCATGTTCTTCTTCCTGCTAATTAAAGGCCAATATACTGCAGCTTAATAACTGTCCATGATTCACTGAGAAAGAGAATGAGCTGTCTTATTCTACATAAAATCATCCATGAACCTCCATCCCATCATCCTTTATTTTTAGAAGCAGGCTTGACAGCTCCTCTTCTGGGCCCTGCTGGCAGCATGTTAGATCTTGCCCCTCTGTGCATTGCACCTTGGACAGCACCAGCACGGAGGATGCAGAGCACAGGACATTTAAATGGAGCAGGGCAAAAAAAGGCCAAGGGTCCAGACTATTAAACCTCACCAACTGGCCACGTCTGCCTGAGGAGATTTCTAGAATTATCTTTAATTAGTGGTAACAATTCTGTTGTCAGAAAGAAGGGATGCATATGAGATTTGAAGCCCTTAGCCCCAGATGTGCTTTGCAGCTGGTAGGTAGAGCACAAAATGCTTTTTCAAAAGCCGATAGCTACCTGTGGAAGGGCTTTGACTTCTCCCTTCCCAAGACATGGCTGCCAGATGCCACAGAAAACAGCTTGGGAGTGTTTAGGCAGCAGGGAATACATGCTTTGGCTTCCTTATAGGGATTTGCTTTAGCTGTTTTATCAGTCTGTAACTTGAGCAGGAGTTGTCAGGAGGTTACTGGGTCTGAGGAGGAACATTGTTCTTGCATATAAGCACAGAATCTCTGTGTCTTCCTGTGACATAACTTTACAGACCTCTTTTTATCTAACCTATTCAGTGGTAGTTCATTAAAAAAACCCAAAGTATCCACACCACAGGTGAGAATATTCACTGCCAATGCTGCATAAATATAAACCCACAGTACTCCTTTGAGTACACAGGACAACCATTCAGTCATATCCGCTAAACAGATGTGAAGTAGCAACAGTGATTTGTCCGCCTCACCTCAGTTACTTAAACATAAGCCATGAATGTCTTACTAGAAGCTCTTTAGCAACAAGTTGACCTCTAAATTAGCTTGTGGATCCATTAGACCCAGAACTTTGTTTATATTAGAAATGCCAGAGAGGTCACAATTTGCTGTTCTTTTTAATTATGAATACCATGGATTGCAAGACAAAGTGGAATAAAACTGAACAATAAATGAAATTAAGGAGCAGTTAACATCGATCAGTTCATGTCTGTTGCCAAGGGCAATCTTGGTGCACCTAATTTTAAATTCTGTTGAACAAATTAATGTGTAATTTCCTTATCATGAACAGTGCCTGATCAGAAGAAGCTTCAAGAGGTAAGGAGTGCTAATGGATCTTGAAATTGGATCCTAGCCATGGCAATGATCTTGGAGCTGAGCATCACCATTAATGGATGGTCTGTAAGTACAGTGTGAAGAAATAACGCATTGGTCATAGACCCTTCTTCATGCTGAATTTTCTTTATCAATATTTCTTGTCTTTAGAGCATCTCTGCCTTCTTTCAAGATTCTTTTAAAATTCTTTACCTCTGTTCCTTCTATTCCCTTGCACTCTTCCTTCTTTGGTTTATTTTTAAAGGCACCTAAAATACACTTGAAGAATTTTAGGAATCAGCTGTGTCTATTTCTGTTGCAGCAGCAATCACAACTGCAATTTTTGTGTGACCAGACAAGTATATGTTCAGGCATGCACACAAACATGCCCGACTGCTGAACTGTCTTATTGTATCTTATTTGTGATTTGGTGAAGGATACAGAGCAAAGGGATGAAAAGGGAAGATGCTGTTAATTAGCACCTCTCGGTACAAAATCAAAATAATCTCTTCCTTTTTTTTTTCTTTTTTTTTTTTTTTTTAATATGGGACAGAAAGCCACTTACACTGGAAATGCATGTGTACTTCAACCTCATGTTGTTATCTTTGTAGAGTCTATTCAGTTAAACTGGTTCTTGTGGCTGAAAATTATTTTTCCACCACTGGCAATCTAAAGGGCTTTAAAACTTCATATGCAAATTGGACTTTCCATAAACCCTTCACAATAGTTATTTTCATGTAACATAATATCTTCAAAGAAACTACTAAACAGGAATGACTTCCACAATTCTTTTTTAAGCAAGCTTGTTTTACAAGCACATTTTCACAATATCACCATAAATGGTTTTCCTACTGAGTAAAGCTAGAGCAATTTTCTTCTGGTTCTTTCTTCCTTCCTGTCTTCCTTTCTTCCTTTCTTTCTTTGCAAGGGCAAAATGCCTTTCTAAATGTCTCAATAGAAAAGGCAGAGGTTTCAATAGAATCCAAACAGAATTATTTGATATCCTGGATACACAAACCCACCCACCAAGAGCAAACACTGGGAAGACAAATGGCAATTTTGACAGAAGTAATTTAGGAAGTTAACTTGCATCAGTCCTAGGACATAGCCAGCATATAACCCAGAGCAGAACTGGAGGATGAAGGAAAAAAAGAAGGAGAGAGAATGCACAAACGTGAATGTTGAGGGCTGAGGAGAAAAAGACTGGTAGGGCACAGAAATGGCTTTGATTCACACCACAATGATTAGCTTTGATTTTCTTTGTGCTGTATGGTTTCCCTGTACTGCAGAACTTGATCAAACGTTGATATGATATCTATTGTGTATTGAGAAGATGACCCTATTGGCCAAGCATGATTCACAATACTTATTGAAAAATTAATTTTTGAGTTCTTCACAGAAGGTGTCTTTTGTGATTACATTTTGCTGTGATGTTAGTTTTAAAATGTTGCATATAATATATAATAGACCAAATATCTTCTTTACCACTGGTAATGCTCAGTGCCATCCATGAGTATCGAAGTTGTTTTACACATGGTCATAACTGAGAAGCTGAACAGTACTCTTTTTCATTAATCCATAATAACCATCCTTTTTGATATATTCTGTAAACATTGCAGTTCTGGTGATGCACTCTTTGGTTGGTTACAGATTAACACCCTTTGGTTTGAGTGAAAGAATCCAAAATGATACAAGAGAAACTTCTAGCCCAACCCTTCCCCCCCTCACCATAGCTAATATGGGAGGATGATGTGCTGTTGAAAGCAAATATCTCACAGCTGGAGAAACTGAAAGCCCCTGAGGCAGAACAGCACAGTTCTGCATGGAACAGACTCCTGGAGGGAGAGGAATGTACACTAAAAAAATCTGTGTAGACATTTGCTAGGCATCTAGGTTTATATTCCTGGTTTCGTAGAATTCCTAAAATAATCCATCTCTAGTTCAACAAAAGGCTCCTGAGTTCACTTAGAAAATTTTGTCTTCACAGAATCATAGAATATCCTGAGTTAGAAGGGACCTACAAGGATCCTCAAGTCCAACTCCTGGCCATGAACAAGATCATCCCCAAGAGTCACACCATGTCCCCAAGAGTATTGTCCAAATGCTTCTTGAACTCTGTCAGGTTTGGTGCTGTGACCACTGCCCTGGGGAGCTATGCCACTGTCCAACCACCCTCTGGGTGAAGGACTTTTCCTAATATCCAACCTAAGCCTCCCCTGACACAGCTTCAGGCTATTCCCTTGTGTCCTGTCACTGTCATCAGAGAGAAGAGAACAGTTGCTGCCCCTCCTCTTCCGCTCACAGTGAAGTTGTAACTGCAGTGAGGTTTCCCCTCAGTCTCCTCCAGGCTGAACAGACTAAGTGACATCAGTCACTCCTCACATAGCTTCACCTCAAGGTCCTTCACCATCCTCATGGCCCTCCTCTGGACCCTCTCTAATAATTTAATGACTTTCTTACATTGTGGCACCCAAAACTGCTCCCAGCACTCGAGCTGAGGCTGTCCCAGCCCAGAGCAGAGCAGGACAATCCCCTCCCTTGCCCGGCTGGCAATGCTGTGCCTGATGTCCCCAGGACAGGGCTGTCCCTCCTGGCTGCCAGGGCTCTGCTGACTCCTGTTCACCTTGCCAGGTGAACCAGGACCCCCAGGTGCCTTTCTGTGGCTCTGCTTCCCAGCATCTCTTTCCCCAGTCTGTCTGTACATGCAGGCTTGCCTCATCCCAGGTGCAGAATTCAGCATTTTCCCTTCTTGAACTTCATCTGTTTGGTGACTGCCCAGCTCTCTAATTTGTCAAGGTCCCTCTGCAAGGTCTCCGTGCCTTGAAGGGACTCAACAGCTCCTCCCAGTTTTGTATCATCTGCAGACTTGCCCAGTATCCCTTCCAGTCCTGCATCCAGGTCATTTATGAAGGTGTTGAAGAGCACAGGATGGAGGATGGGGCCCTGTGGAACCCCACTAGTGACAGGCCACCAGTCTGATGTCACCCCATTCATCATAGCCCTTTGTGCCTGACCCATGAGCCAGCTGTTCATCCACCCCATGATGACTTTATCCAGCTGAATGCTGGACATTTTGTCCAGAAGAATGCTGTGAGTGACAGTACCAACAGCTTTACTGAAATCCAGAAACATTACATGAACTGGCTTGCCTTGATCAGCTTGGTGAGTTACATTGTGATAAAACAAAATCAGGCTTAATAAGCAGGACTTTCCTTGCATGAAGCTGCGCTGGCTGTGATCAATTGCTTCGTTGACTGGATAATCTAAACATGAAAGTCTTAAAGAAACCTACAAAAAAGTTGGAACTCAGGCAAAACTCAGACTTACTGGAAACAACCAATAGTCAGAATACTAAAGAAGACTATAACTTGAGCTAATGAACTATATTTTCTACCTTTCCTGCCAAACTAAATGCAAGTGAATATTCTATAACTGAGTCAAACACAGCAATTAATAAATGTTTCCCCTGCATAAGAATCCAAATTGAAATTTCTTATGGATTCCTGAAATTCTTCTAACAACTTCACACCCAACATTTCACAAGAATTTGTGAAACAATTGAAGACAAGTGTATTATTCTTTGTTTTACTAATACTTATAAGAAATAGTGGTGGGAAAATTTTCATAGACCTACTATATGTATTTGCGGAATTTAGCAGTGCACAGATTTGTTTTTTCTCTCCACATCACAGCCTTAGCTATTGTGTTGAGGTTATGAGAGGCTCTCCTGAAGCCGGCTGTAAGCTGATCCTTGTTAGCAATAGCAGAATTACTACAACATTATTGATGACAAAATACTATTCCAGTATTGCCATCCCAAAGCCATATATACCTCCAATGTGGGCTTTTTAACAGTTTGGCTTCTATTTTTCTCACATTTCTTGAGCTTGGCAATGTACACTAGGCATCTCATCAACGTGGTATGACTTTTCAGTGCTTCATTCTCGCTGTGGGATGACAGATTCTAGAACTTTCCTCAGTGGCTATACTTCAGGGAATTCAGGATGACATTTCAGTGGGCCTTTCTCTTTGCTGTATTTGCAGCAGGAATTTTTTCATTATTTGTCAACAATGTAGAAAATGCACGAATGAGGAGCCACAGAAAGAGGAAAGGACCTGCCCAAAGGGTCGGTCCAAGACAAAACCACCTGCTGAGGAGCAATCCTGATATGGTCAACAAGAGATAAGTTAAACATCTCTACTTGGATGTTTTTCCTTGCTGCCGAATTCTGGGAGCTGCTTCAGTGAAAGGTTGGCTTTTTACGGACAGATTGAGGTGAAACAGCAGGAAACATATTGTTTTCTGCCTAAAAGGATTTACAGCTAAATGGAAAATAACTTACCAAAGAAATTTCGTATCAGTAAAACTTTGCTTGCACAAATGTTCATGTAGAACATGTTTATGTACCAGAGGGCCACTGATCACAAGTAACAACTTCTACATTTGATCTCACTGAAATGTAAATACTCTGAATAAGACATTCCCAAATCCATGATTAGGAAACTCTACACAACAAAGCTATTACTCAGCGTCTGTCATGAGTTTACTGGTTAATTTAAAACAAAAGGAAGAAAAGCTACTTGCAGATGACTGATCAGTTTGGAGCCAACAACTTGCCACCTGTCCTGTATCAACCAATCTCAGTAATTTAAACCACCTTGACTCTATGCTCAGACTATTAAAAAAAAAAAAAAAAAGGTACTTAAGGGCTGGCTCCTCAAAGAGGAAATTATAAAGACCTGAAGTGTCCAGAAATTGTTAGCTTCAATTTTCCATACAATGTAAACAATTAAGTACCAATAATGGGATTTACAGATGCCACAACATGGAGAAGCTGCTACTTACTGTAATTAATTGAAAATGCTGAGGACACAGGTGGGACTAAAACCTGTTATTTACCAGGACCAGAGCAAAAAAAGTGCTCTAGCTGCTAACTCAGCCATCAGAGACAGCAATCCATCCTTGGATTATGGTGTTTTAACAGGCATCCTAAGAGAACAGTAGCGTTATTCCTCTGAACATTCCTGTAACATGTTGCATGCCCAGCTCAGCATCTTTTTCAGCTACCTAACTTGGATGTGTGGCTATGTCAACCACTTCCCCACATTACTCAATCTCAAGTTATTTTGAGACAACACACAGAGATAGTTTCTCTTTAGGGAATATGTTTCTACAATTTATTTATTCACAAGCATTGCAACCCACATCTGCAATTAGCCCTTGTGGTGTTCCCCACTGGCCCTTTAAACTGCAAAACTGTAAGATATTTCTCAACGATGAAAATATAGTGACAGAGCCTGCAGGTGAAATGGTTTAAATCCTCACACAGACGAAAAACAGTCCTGCCCTAAGCAGCTCACTGACATTAGCTTTGTATATGCCCAGCATTATAAGGTTGGGAAGCTAATTTTCACAGGTTAAGATTACCTGGCAATTGAGCAGAGATGTTGACAATTTCAGCAGGAGGCCTGTAGGTTAAAACACTTCTAGAAATATAATATTAGAACCTTTGGGTCCTATGAACTTATCAAAATGCACTCATTGAGGGGCTTTAACTGGTTGGCCAGCATTCCTCTTCCGAGGACCCAGGCAGAACAGTGAGGTCTGACCAGAAGTACATGATTCCACCCATCACTACAGGGACCCTCATATTTTGGTTGAAAAGAAAATAAATATTATAGTCCTCAGCAAAATGTTAATTCTCTTCATTTTATGCTATTTCTAATCTCCAGGAATACTGTCTGAATATTGCAAAAGAAATCATCAGAGATGAAAAAATTCTTGCTGTGTGTTCTCCAGATATGGAAAACTCAACTGAGAAATTATCCCCACAAGATAAAACATACTAAGCAATCGTGAACTTGCTGGTTTTGGCTAATTCTTCTGTCATTTTCAGGGCCTTGACTGTATCAATCTCATTCCTGGAGAACAATTCTTCATTATTCTCTTTCATTTTACAGCTGATTCCCATATATCTACATAGAGATGCAGTTCCTCTAAAATTGTCTTCTGATGTGTATAACAGTTAATGAGTACTCAAATAAAAACACAGGTGCATTAACCAAAGAGTTTAACAAATGCTTTTAATTATGGGAACTGCATGCAGTGCACTCAACAACTGCGACCTTTGGTTCAGGCTCTGAGAGTCTTGTTACAATAGAAATGTCCCAGCAGTGGAAGCAAACAAGGGTCAGCTTTGTGCAAGATCCCTATCAGCAGCTGCTGTCAACAAGTCAAGACAGAATTAAATAGAGCAGCTAGAGTTTTAGAGTTGGCCTGACCTTGTACTCCTAGTTACATGGTCCCAAGTATTAAAAAAAATTAGTAATACCAACATTAAATGATCAACTGGTTCCCTGTAAACAGGATAGTTTTTTACGCAAGCAGGAATAAAATGTGTCATTTACTAAGGTTTCACTAACATTTTAATTGGAAGAAAATTCAAACTAAAACTTCATAATGAGGTGAATTTTAAGTTCATATATATGCCATGATCAAAATTTACATCTCATAATCTTTTCTAAGGTGAAGTTTAGATTGGGTGTATTTTTAGTATGTATCAGGCAGTGTTTGACAGAAGGTGCCATGATGGAGGTGGACATTAAAATATTGTTTATTATGAAGTGTTCATTTTATTGGATGGAGAAGCTTTATAGTTTGTTGGCAGTGAGGTACTAACAAAACTAAACCTTCTGGGAGAGATGGAAATACACGACACAAGCTTAATGGAGCAAATTCAAGTATTTTTAGCTTGAGGTAAATCTGGCTGAAGCCTGGGAAAAGTGGGACAACCCTTCAGAAGGTCAGAAGTTTGCAACATATCATTATCTGACATAGATCTGAAGGCAAAAAGGTCACTCCCTCAGAAGAATAAGAGCTCCTGGTTCCAGTCTGTCCTAGGACAGCACAAATGCCAAGCAGGTGCCTTCCCGGCAGCTGTTGGACCACGCTGGTTCTTATGAGCACCAAAGCTTCCAGTGCTTGGAAGGGTCTGAGCATGTTTGCAAACTCTGGGCCATTGCAGGCTGCTTCCGTGCAGAACCTGAATCCCACTCTCCCCAGCATGTGGGGCAGCTCCCAAGGTGTGGGGCAGCAAGCAGCCATGGGGTGCACAGACATGGCACAGGTACAGCAGCTGCTGCGCTTAAACTTGGCGTGCGCCTCGGTGAGTATCCGGGGAATTTCTTCTTCGTTTGAAACTCTGTACTAACTTTGTGCTTGACCCTGAGCAACATTTATTTAACCTCTATGTGACTCAATTTCCCTGACTGTAGTGTGACTATACAATAATACTTCCTCAGCTTTAAAGACTATTGTGCATACAAATCTCTGGAGCATGTGAAATAATATCATTATTATTATTTTAGCCATTTTTCGAATTTGGAAATACAATAAACCCCTCATCTGTTTTATTTTTTGTGGACATATGAGTTCTATTTAACCTGTGTCCTGAAGTAACCCTATCATTTGGTGATGTCTGTTTAACCAGCCATTTCTTTATTTTGAATTTATATGTCTGCAAATTCCTACATTTTATTGATGCTTCAAATACTAGCTTGATTTCTGTTCTCATGTCATACATGACAACATTTTTTTTGCTAATTCTTACATCATTGTCAATAAATATATTTGACGTATGCTATCCTGATGTATTTGAAAAAGACATTAAATAGAAATGCAGCCAAAGACCTGCATTTGACAAAGGAGAAACACACAGGAACTAGCTTTAAGAGATTTCAAGTTCTTTCCACTCTCACTATGGAAAAAAAAGAGCAATGAGGATGCTCTGTATCAGTACAAAGTTGTTTAACACCCAAAATCTGACTCCTTAAATAGGATTCAAGCTTAGACCGGAAGAAGATTGCATGCTGAGTTTTGCAACAGTATTACAAATTTCCTACTTGACAATCACTGAAAATAAATAAATACCAAAATCATAGCAAACATCTTGAAAATGGCAAAGTTAAGATGCAGATACCTTTTCTTTCAAACATGTTACCAAGTTTACATGCAGCAGTGTCAGTATGAGGTGGACAGTCTTTTGTACTCTTTACAAGAATTCAGTCCCTTAACCCTTAATCAAGAGGTATTTTTTCTGAATTATGATGAGACAAGCTGTGCCCAACTCACTCAATATAGTAGTAACATTAACAAAAATGTAAACATATACATCAATAGATATCTTTCTGGTTTTCTCCCCAAAACACCATCTGTATAATCACAAACCGTTTCATGAGCGCTTTGATTAGGGGTGGTTTAAGTTCTTTGTTTGTTGTAAATAATTTCACAACAGTGTTTTGAAAAAGTGGCCCAGTACTTCATGACTGAACTGTTTGCCAGCTCTTGGTACATAACTAAAGTTTTATGCATGCCAATATGAGATAATCTGAACTTTTGAGAATTCTGTGCTTAATTCATGAGCCAAAAAATAACCAGAAGACAGTGATAGTGAATCCATGGTCACTTTTCGTCATGGTAGATGGTTTTCTAAAGGTTCTATATGAGGATCACTGTTTAATATGTTTACAATGATCTACAAATATCAAAATGAGTAACAAGTTAAAAAATGTGTAAATAATCCAAATCATAGTCACCTTTGGTTAAATCTGGAGAGGCCAGAATAGAGCACAAAAAGGACTGAATCAAGTTATAGAAATCGTCAACACAATGGCAGAAAACATCCCTGTTGATAACTGGAAAGCCACTTGAAGAAAATATAGTGCAGTAAATAATGTTACGTGTATAATCTTGTCTTTAACCATAGCTTAAGCAGTATTCTGTGTTAGTGATTGATAATGTAAAAATACAGACTGGTCAAATGTCTCATGGAAAAGGGAGAAAGGAAATGTTATGGACTGCACATTGTGAACTTTGGCTCCATGCACAGCTGTTCTGAAAGGAAGCAAATAAGTTCCTGAAGTGCATAAACATGGGAAGGTAAGTAACACAGAAAATGTCTTTTATATTGTCACTGATATTCTTGTTTTAGACTGGTATCTTATCAGAGAAAGCATACTGCAAAAATAGACAGGTTGAGTGAAGATAGATAAGAACAAGTTATTGGTATAGGAAAACATCTCTACTTCAAAGACTGAAAGATTATTATGCTAAATGATTAAAGGGGAGTGTGATAAAAGTCCATGAAATAAGATTGAATTGAGAAAGTAGTCTTTACAGGAAATCACCCTTTGACACACAAAAAGTAAATGTTTCTAAAGCAATAAACATCGTTTCTACCCAACTTGTGATTACATAAGGGAAGTTGTTTCCAGAACATGGCTTTCACTATTGAAACTGAGAAAGCTTGGAAGTGTTTGGATGAACAGATGATGAATGGCTTAGTAACGGAACTTGAACCTATTCACTCTCGCATTTCAAGTTTCCCTTTTTTCTGTGGTATTTGGGGTTTGATTCAGCCACCTGGGTTTAAGCATGTGCATATCCCTAGTGCAATTTGAGATCCTGAAGGATTTGTTATGTCATATTGGCCACAGGATGAGGTCTCTGTTACAGTGTGGAGCTCCTTGTGTCTCTAGACTCTCTAGACATCTACAGACCTTAAGACTTAAGACCTTAAGTCACTGTCTGTCTGATCTACAGCAGCCACAGGTCAACTGTACTGTGAAAGATCATAAGTTTCTGCTCAGTGTTTCCACAAGAATGACCAACAACTTGGTGAAGAAAAAGCATTCATAATGAACACCAAAAAGAAAATTACTGCAAACCAACCTGCAGTCAAAACATTGCTTTCAACAATATACTCAACAGAGAACCCAGATTCTGAAACACATGCAGTTATGAAGGTTAATGACAAACCTAATGCCTGCTGGCTTGCAGATCTGTAAGATTGCATCAGGTACCTGATAATTATTTTCGGAATATACTTCTAGGAAAAGATTTTGCATTCAGGCCTGAGGGGGCATATTCTACTCACTTCAAACCAATTTCTTCCTTAAGTTCTGTTTAGCCACTGAAAGCCTGTAAGGACCAGTTCATCTCATTTTTCAATGAGGGCAATGCTGAAAAAGGAGGAAATGGAAAATGTCGGTTTACTTCAATATGAAAATATAATTTCTGCAGAACAAATGAAGAAAATATCATACTTGTTTAGAACATAAGCACACTATCAGGAATATAAACTCACTGCTTCAGGAATATTACATTTATATGTGTAAAAAACCTGTTTGTATTTGAAAGAAAACCTTATTAACTTAACTATTTTAGTTAAAAATCCAAGAGGTCCTACATCCTAACGAGAGCAAATAGTGGCATTAATCATAAACAATGGAAATATTTGAAGTCTGCAAGAGCATAAACAGATTTCCTTTAAATTGGTAAGGTTTTCCAAACCTTCTGTCATGTATAGGAGAAGGTTTAATGGCCGTGTTACCTGAAAATGCACATCTATAATGGGGAAACAGACAACTTGTGTAGCGTCTGTTCTGAGGTAATTTTCTATCCCATTGTCATTAAGTAGAAGATGAATCCTTTAATTATACTTTAAAATTCAGTCATGCTGTTATCCCACTAGTTAATTCAATTAAAATGAACCCTTGTTAATTCAATCAAAAGGAATCAAACCAACTCTTGAACTGTTTTCTTCCTTGTGTTTTTCTTTTGGAGGAGGTCTGAGGGGATAAAGGGAAGAAGCAAGAGCTAACACCAGAGTGCTTGTCCCTGGACCCTGACAAAGCAAACCTTTCACCTTTCATGCTTTTACAGCAGCTCACTGTAGGAAGGGGCCCTTCACTATTTCAGTAGCTTTTCCACATGCTCAGAGTTTTGTCTGCCACACCCTTGTCCATGTGCAAGCAATAAAGATACCATCAAATTTTTAGATATAAGATTTAAAATGGTGATGGGGATGGGGGGTAGTTTATTATATATGACATGCACTTTTGTTTATGCATTCATGAAGGCCATGTCTGCAAGATCTGTAATGGCAGCTTGCACACGCTGTACAAATATGAATAAATGAATAATTGTTTTGATAATATTAAACAGCATGTGTGATGTAGCAGAGCAACATCTGTTATTAACGGTATAAACAAAAGGAGTTTTTACTGATTGCATGTCATTCTGCATACGGGAACAATGTAATAGGCCCAATTTGGTAACTCGTTGCAGACAGCAGGAGGGATTGTGTAGGCCTGCTGTGAAAAACAGGAACAAGATTAGAGCAACAGTTCTTTCAAATGTGGAGAGCAAAAAAACCCTATAAAAGTGCTAGAGGAGGAAAGTATAAAATGTATATAGAATTGCTTGAGCTCATAGAAACCATTTCTCTTTTTGAATGTTATCATCTTCCTATTACTTTTTCCTGTGTCCTGCAGTGAGCTGAATAGCAGTAGCTAAGTAACCTGGATTTCAGAGGAATCTGTCAATGTTAAATACTTTTAGGCACCAACTAATGTAATAACCATATAGTTATAATGTCCTTTATGACACTAGGAACCAGGAAGGATAAAAATCAGTATTTCCTGTTATAAACATATTAATAAATATTGATTCAAAGAATGATAATGTGTACTGGGGATTACACAAAAATGCAGAAAATTAGGATGTAGTTTTGGCTATATAATTGAGCAGAAATAGTATTATCTCACTGCTGTTTAGAGAAGTGGTGTGACTCACCATGACTACCTTAGTCCTCATTGAGGCCATCGCTAGCACTTTTCTGATCCCAAAATGAACTTTTTCAAGAAAATAAACCAAAATAAAAGACACCTCTAAGGTTACTTTTATGTTGGTTAAGATCTGTGAGCCACTTTTCAACGGGGAGAAATGAACCCAAGCGTAAATAGAGAGAAGTCAATGGAGAACACAAATGAAGCTGCCTGTTCTGGATGCTACTTACCATATAATGAACTATATGGTGAAATTGGACCTTCAGTCCACCAAAGTGATTTATAAATCAGTATGTCACAGTGTCTGCCTGGATATTGCCTCTTTGGTTTTGCTGCATTAGCACTATTTTGCAACGACTTTTGTATGATTATTTATTTCCTACTATTGATTGGAAGACCCCACGTGTCTCTGAAATAAACCTTGTTCTGAATCCATACCCAAGCTCCTCACTCACCACTGCCCAGTCACCATTTCTTTATGTGACTTATCAACAGCTACCTTGTCACTTGATCTCTGTCATATATCTAAAACCGTGCACGGAATGAAATCTCCTTTCTTAACTAAACATATCAAATGGCTACTCTTCAACAGCTTTCTGAAAAATCACAGCAGAACATCAAAACACAAGCAGCAAAGTCCTTGGGGAAAAGAATAGGACAGCTCTGTAAAAATGGAGGAACTTCACTGCCCCTGCCATGACCAGCACTGACTCTCTACATTTCTGCATAGCACCACAAGAGTTCTGCTCCTTTCATCTCACTTCCTGATGGTACAGACTCGCAGTCCTGAGCTTGCCTGCTTTAGAATGCAAAAATGAATAGGTTCTCAGTTGCACAGTGTGTCTGAGAAAAAAAAAAGAAAATGCACGTTCTCTGACTTGCACAATTCTTTGCTATCATTCAAATATCTAGTTGTTTGGATTTTTTTGAACGTGCATAAAAATGTAAATCTCTCTCAGTTATTTCATATATAACAGAAACTTGGAAATTTGTTGTATTCTCACTTCTGAAAAAGGAAAAAAAAATGCATTTCATGCCCATTGTTTGTCTTTTCATTTAACTTTTTAATTATTTGTGTACAAAACTAAAAGCATCATATTGAGCTCATGACATCACCGTAAATACAAGAAAGCTTTTCCAGTGAACATTCTGAGAATTATAATAAACAAGTGCGAGTCTTGCATGGGTATGAATACGAATGTTTCCTTCTATTTCTCCTTGATGAACCAGAGTGGTTTCTAGAGAAAGGTATAGGACATTTTTATGAACATTCCAATATGCTAAACATGACCATTAAAAGATTTAGCAACGCCAGTAGAGGGGTACCTTCAATAACTATCAGGTAATATTTTACCTGAATCATCAGTGAATCTTGAAATCTTCCTAGGACAGACATCAGTAAGCATTTTCATCTACTCCTTAATCCAACATTCAATACAGAACTGACAGGTCAAACAAAAAGTGTACAGCATGCAGGATTGGGACAGCAATCTCATCCTTGAAGCAAATCCAAAAGTATTTGAAAGTGGTGTGAAAGAGGGATGTTTGATATTTTGTAAGCAATTAAAATCTGTCTCTACCTGGTGCCAAAAGGACAGAGTAGTAAATCTTTTACTGTCAATCAGAGTTAATCAAGCATGTACCATGGGAGGATTTTTAAATTATCACAGCAGGTTTTTGTTCTAGTCTTGTCTATTGATTATTAACACACCTTATCTCTCAAAGATTCAGTATTAGAAACAATGCCCTGTACTCTACTCCATCCATTCCATACCAAATAAAAACTACGCCATAGGAAGGTCCTAAAATCCCCGAGCATACCCAGGAGAGAATTTCTTTGGAACAGCAGAAGAAATAGAAAATCTGACCATTAACTAGCTTTTCAGAATTTTATTCACAACCTTCAAAGCAGGGTTTTAATGCAGCTTTTATGGACCTTAGAGGAAATGGATCAAGACTAGTGATAGCACACTTAAATTTTGTGGAAGGTAAAAACCAAAATGACACTCTACTTTCTGAAATCAGGATGCCAGACAATCTGTGCTGATAAAAAAGTGCATTTTGGTCCTACTGGAAAGAAGAATCTTCGTTTCTGAGAAAGGCAATACAATCCCGCTGAACATTCTCCTCTCTTAGCATGGAAGAGAAACATAAAGTATCTCCTGATTCACTCATTTCTGTGTCATTAAATGTCTTTGCAGGTCATAGAGTCATAGCACGAACACTTTGGGAACTACCATGGAAAAGAAGGCATTTTGACATTTGAGATATGAATGACACAAAAGATTATTTTCACTAGTATGTCTCATAACCCAGGGGACAATTGAGTGCTACAAAAATACTGATATATTTTAATATACATGTTGATCTTTAACAATTCTTTTCTAAACCGTTGGTGGATACAACTACCAAACACTGTGGTCACACGATTGGTACAAAGTAAATGTAGCTTCAGAAAAGAGTCACAATCCACACTTTCTAGTCAGAATAATATTTAAAAGATGGGACAAATAAATAGAATCTGACTTGTGAAATCAAACAAATACAAACTCACTTAGAGAGTACTTTCAAGATCCAGTATCCAGAAAGAGAATTTTACAGGTAAAACACTAAATGCAAGAATAAAGCACAGTTATTTTCATGCAGGTTTTAATAAATATATTTGATCCACTATTGCATAAAAAATTCACAGCATTTTCACTGACATAAATATCTGTGACCGGATTTGCATAAAAGAGAAGGAAACCAGGAGTTGTTATGGCAGCAAAGAGCAGAAACATGGTTGCAAATCTTTCTTACATCCTATGTTAATTAAATGTACCACAGTGTGTGAAGTAGCTCTCAGCAAACTTGTATTTTAAAATTCTTGAGTGTAATTGAAAAACTCACTGCAAAGAATGCAAACGGCTGCTGGACAGATCAAAGAGCATATGAAGAGTTATTTAGCAGGTTTGCTAATGGAAAGATAATGGCTTTTATGAAGATGATGGAACAAAAATAAAGCAGCAGACCTGAGGATAAATTAAAAGATGGAAAGAGGCCTTGTAAAATGAAGCAGTAACACAAATCCATTAGCTGTAAACACTGGATAATATTAATCCTGTAAATGGTACTCCACGTCCATTTTGCGCATCATCTTGGGTGAAAGGTGGTAGCTTATAGCAGAAAATAGGTTTTCTTTTATTTTAATGGTCTTCAATAAGGCTGTTGGCCATATTGACAGCTGTGCCTTGGTAGCAGCTGGTAGCTAGGCAAAGTTGTTTAATGTTTGTAACAATAAATAATAGATTTGTATGGTTTAGGACTAAAAGATTTTTTTTATAAGTACCTAGAATAAATATTCTAAAATGTTGAAAAATATTAATTCAAAGGTAATTTTTTATAAAAATGAAGTTTTATTTTAAGGAAAGGACAGAAAAAGGGTGAGGCCAATTTTCCACGCCACATTCTCAGAATCATTAATCATATGCTCACTCAGAACCATAAGGTAAAGTTAAAAAAATATAAGGAAAAAATTTAAAAATTATTTATATTAAATAGTCATATTACATGAGGGAAATGCAAAGGAAGAGGGTATGGAGCCTGATCTGGCTCCTAGATGTTTTCAGTAAGAGCTGGTCTGAATCAATTGTTTGTTAAAAACATATTAAGAAACACCATTGAGGGCAGTGGAGTCCATTACTTTACTGTGAAATTTTATGGGGACAGGTTTTTGTTCTTCAATCAATTAAATTAATCTTGGGAAATTAACCTCTTCCTTCCTTCCTTCCTGCCTTCCTTCCTTCCTTCCTTCCTTGTGCTTGAAGGTAGGAAGAGAGAGATAATCAACTGTTCTGATTTATTGTTTAGTAAATTAATTTATTATGTCAGGCTGTTAGACCACTGTTATTTAATGGTCTGTGCAGTTATTACAGCAGCATTTAAAAAAAAAATTACCCCACCACCACCATGTTTAAAAGAGGTAAATTGAAAAACCTTAACCATAACTGTTTTGCATTAAAATCAAGCTGGTCACTCTCAGCCACACTGATCAGTTTAGCTTTTTCAACAAAAAATACCTGGTACTGACAGTTCAAAGGAGGACTTAAAAGTTTTAATGCAGCATTGCACTTGAGTTCAGTCCTGTAGACAGTACATAATCAGTTTTTACAACCTGCTGTGTTCTTTCAGATTCTGAAATGCATATAACATGTCACAACTGGGTTTATTTTTATAGATAGCAGTAGTCAAATACTTTAACCCATGAGGGAAGAAAAGCCATTTTGTGCATTGTGTTCTGTAACACTGCCAAGAAGCAAATAACTTCTGCAAAATCTTAGAAAAGCTTTCTGCTATTTCTTTTGTGAAAGAGTGTCTCATCCACCTGACCCATAAAAGGTCCTGGATAAAAACGAACTGGGGGCTGAGGAGGCCCCTCTATAAAAGAGGGGTTCAGTATTCAGTAAGATGGACATCTCACTGGAGCTGACAATGTAACAACCACCTGGTGCATTGAAAATTCCTATTTTCTGTTTTTCAAAGGCCTTTTTAGACAGTTGCATCTCCACAGGTTGACTTTTATGTTCATACATGGACCATCTTAACTGATTAACATTGCATTTGGGTGATCTGCCAAATCTTTCAGAAGGCCAACTCTGCCAGAAGAACCTGTCTCTTTTTGCTTTTCTGAAGTCCCAATCAGTAATTTAGAGAAGCACATCTTCAGGAAAGTCCTGTTTTCCCCCTAGTTTGATTCACTGTCAGCTGCAAAGTCTGATTTTACACTGAGAACTCATTACACTCATTAATGGTGTACAAAACAACTATTTCATGTTGCAAAATTTGAGAAATGGAAATAAGTGAAAGCAGTTGGATTATATGGCAATCTCAATATGTTTTAGGGCATGTCATTGCATGAAGTCAATATTATGATATAACACCTTGGCAATATCTTGTCCTGTCTTCAAAGGAAGTTTGATAAAATAAGCTCTTCTCTAAATGAGAGATAGAACAAAGGTAGGAAAAGAAATTATGTGGTTCTCTTTAAATAAACTCTTTATTGTGAGGATGAAAGGAAATCTCTTCAAATACTAAGATAGGTTTTCTAATTTTAAAAGACTATCATTATGAAATTAATTTCTAGAGAGGAGAATTATTCTGTCAGAAACTATGATTTAAAATTACTTCAATTTAAATGAAACATCAGCAGAGATTGCCCTGTGTTTCACGAAGCTGATTTTGTGGTATTTCATAACACTTTTTCAAGTTCAGACAAGTTAATAAAGAAAACTGCTTATCCAATGATGGCCAGCCACAGATACCTGATGTGCTATTGTAGAGCTGCCAACAGTTTCAGAGTTATTCTCTAAAACATCACCTGGGCTTTCTATGTTGTCAAGCTATGACATGCAAAGGCATTGTAAGTGCTCTGGGTAATAAAGTTTCTAATAGTGGCTCTGAAAATGCCATCAGTCTCTAAATATTTAATGCACAGTGGCAAAAAAATAAAAAGGGAGAGAAGTTTTTCCCCTTATAAAGTTGGAGAGAAAGTTAAATGATAAGCAAAAGACAAATGTACCATTCTTCTGGACATAATCTCTGCTGATTTAAGTTAGTGAGAATAAATATTTTAAAATTATTATTACATGTTTTAATAAATATGTGTACCTTTCCATATATGTTTATGGGCATTTCTGGTGTTAAGGTATGGAATGGGGCTGAAAGGAGCTCTCATTATTTTTATGTGCACTGGAATAACTGGAAAATGATATGGCATTCTTTGATCTCCCAGACATTTGTTTCACTAAAAAAAAAAAAAAGGGGAAAAAAGAATGGGGAGCTGTTACATTTGGTTTTCTGTCAGCAAAACACTTGATTTTCTGGAATGTTTTTGATTTTTTTAAACCAAAAAATAAAACCACATATGTTCATTTCCATCAATATTGATTGAATGTATGCCAGAGAAGATTAATTATTAGGAAAAGACATGCATGCTAGATTTAAACACAATGTGAATGTGTGACATCAGGGGTCAGATTCAGTCAGGCAGAGAGCAGAGCTGCACCAATTCATGGCCAAAGACAGCACTTCTTCTACCCCCTGACTTTACCAGGCTTTGAGGAACACCTACAGTTTCACTGTCTTGTATAGTTCATAAAAGAGAGAAAATCCTTTCCTAATACCACAGTGTTTCTCAGCTTTACTGTCTCTTCACCCTGGGATATTTTCATTTCCTAGTATTGGCACTACACCATACCTACGATGACAATTTAGTTTATTTTGAAGACATGGCCAGTCATCTGTGCTCAGTGCTAAAACACAGCCATTCTCAAGCGTCCTTTGAAAGGGCACAGAAACCTAAGACTCCTTGTAGCGGTGGGTCAAGCCCAAAGGCTTCTGTCCCCCCTGCAGAAGTTGTGGAATCCCAGGGACTGAAACCCCCTGGGGTGGGGTCCAGGGTGGACTGCCCCAGGAAAGGGCTGAGTTCTGACTCCTGTCCCTCAGTCCCTAAATGCATATCATATCTCCCTCTCTCCTGCCTTCCTCCTTCCCAATTGGTCCCTGACCCTTGTCCCTCCCTGACCCTTCCCCGTGCCATCCTCAGATTGGTCGATACCCTCAGAATAAAGTCTGATGTCTGGCTGGGCTCTGGGTCTCTTGTCCCGAGCCCAGGCAGATGGTCACTGCGTGCCTCTGTGTCTGATTGCTCTGGGCAAGGGAACCTCCCTCTGTCCCCTCCGGCTTGTGGGTGCAGGGTGGTTGCTGAGAAGGACGGCGTGGCCTCTGGCCAGGGGACCCTAACCCCGTCTGCGGTGAACCCAGACTCTGGGGACACCGACAGAACACACCAGAAGGCCGCACCAACCCTGGTGGCTGCCCGACCCAGCCCAAACCAACGGTGATAACTCCTGACTTACTAAACCCATAGAAACTCAAGTGAAGTTTAGTACTTAGTTACTAGTTATGTAGTACTTAGTCACACTGATAGTAACTGAACTCATAAGAAAGCATGCCAAAATCTGAATGGGTAATAAAGAAAAAGGAAGAGATTGTCCTATCTCTCTAAGGGAAAGACATGAAGAACACCATAGGTTTCACCCACTCTGTGGGTGATAGCCCAAGAGGCCACCAGCATTAATGGATTGGCTGATGGGTGCCCATGCACATAGCTCAGTACACTGCTCCACAGTCCTTGCTCTCCTGGACCCTGCATTTGTCACAGTGAGCCTTGGGAAGAGGCTGCTCCTGTGATGGAGGGTGCAGAAGTTTCCTGGTCAAGCATCCAATGGAAACAAAGGTTTATGAATTCTGTTGATAGCAAAATAGCTCATTTCCTAAAAATATGTATATGCTCTTAGATCTTCATGCTATAGGAAGCAACTTTCTAGCAAAATTTCTTTTAAGTTTTGACTGTTGAAGGCTTCTAGTTGCAAGTGCTTCAAAGGGTAAAGATTTCCTGAACTGCTTTAGTCTGTGTCCACTTATATTTTCATCCATTTCTACAGGAAAATGATGGGCTGTAAGTAAAATGTGTCATAATTCAGAGAAAATTAAACAGCTTCTCTATATGGGAGACATGGAATGTCACATCTCCAAGTGTGGACACAGAATAATTTCAGGTATAAGGTTTTGTATAGGTTTCTTGAAAGAGCTAGGAAGAGCAGTCATCTTACTATATATTTTCTCCAAAATTTAGATGCCTAGACCAAGCCACTTGGCCAGGTCACTCCTCTGCCATCACTGGGGAGACAGTCACTGCAGGAAAGGAATTCTTCCATTTGTCTTTCTCCATTACTTAGACAGGAGGTCTAAAAGAGCAGCGTAGACAAGATGACAAATGGTAAATGAGCTAATCCTCCCCCTATGAGGCTAATAACAATGTGCTCTAACAGTGTTGAGAAAAGTGTCCCTTGGTGAAAATCTGGAATCACGGGTTTTTTTCCCTGGGGAACCTTCTGTCTATTCTTAATGACAGAGAACTCTCTAGTTGCTGCCTATTGTCTTCCTCCTGAGTACACAAAAAGGTTATGTGCATGTTATAAAGCTCCAGAAAGGAACAGATCCTCTGAAATGTGATGGCTTTTATGGCATCATGTTGTTGCTGCTGCTTCCCATCTTCAGGTGCACCATTCATTTCAGATCACATAGTGCTTTGCTCCAACCTGTGTAACAAAACACAGGAACACAAAAATAATGTCACTAATGCTGAAATCTACAGTGTTAATCCGTATTTCAGAGAAATTCTAATAAATCCTAGCATTTATGCCAAAAGAGTGATTTTCAAAACTGTAAAAAAAAAATATTTATTAATCTCAGGTATCTGCAACCTGAATCAATCTTTTTTTTTTTCAAATTGGAATGCACACTCAGGAATTTAATATGTGATTTCCACAAAAATTTTCTTCGTACTGAAAGAGATGCCACTTTGAAAAGTTGAATTGTGTGTTATAAAACCTTCTTTTAATTAGCTTAATGCTTTCTTTACTGGTAGCATAACTGAGGAAAAGAAAAGTTATGTGAAAATACAGCTTATAGGTTATAAATTATTAACAAACCACCTGAAGAATATTTCAAGACAAGTAGTAAAATAAAGTACTTCCTCAGATGTATATGTATTGAAAAACTGATTTGTGTATAACAAGTCCTCAACTGATTTTATTAACTTCATATTTTTCTTTCCTTGTAAGTCCAGTAGACAATCATAGGAATTTGAAATTTTTACATTGTGTGTACATCCTATGTAATGAACATCCAGAACTTGCATTTTCAAGTCAGCACTAATATGCATAAAAACAATTGGAAGCTCACTGCAGATAAAATGAGACATGGAGCATCTATTTCTGTTCATGCTTGAAAGCCAGGTAAGGACTTGAAATTTAAAACAAAAATATTACTCAGGTCAAGCTCAGCCATGTCCATTTGGGTGAGATAAACGGGGCTGGAAGAATTAAATTAGGCATTTTAACTGCAATGCAAAATCACATTTATGAATTCTCTGCTTTGGACACAGGTAAGCCACGAAACTGCTATGAACTGAGTGACAAAACCAAGGCTGGTGTCTATAAACAAAGAGGCAGACAGACAGGTGGAAACACTGACAGGCAGACAGAAAAATGTGAAAGAGAAGAAAGAATAACACAGCAAAACAAAAATTATATCAAGAGATATAATACTTATGCAAGAGATGCACTCTTAGAAAATTTACTAAAACAGCACTTTAGCTACTATTGGTAACTAATTACTTGACATTTAACTTTCTGTGGTGCCATTTTGTGATAATACAGGGGATTTACAATTATTCCTACTGCCTTGTATGGGGAAATTAATGCATGCCAATATATGTGGTCAAATCCCCCAATATTTGTGGCAATTATGAACATTATAACATCTCTTAATCCAGCCAAAAACTCAATATATTTTTCATGCCATTGGATTCCCAAGAAAAGGAAGACTTAGAAGCCCTTACAGTATTCCCACATTCCCTGAGATCCTACAATTGCACAAGCAGAAATGGTGTTGCATACAGTTCTGATATAAATATTTTCTTTATAAAAATAATTAAACCAAATTAGGAGCTATATACAGTCTTTGAACTTACAGTAGATTGCCCATGAAAACAAGAGAATTTGTGGCTGCAAATGTTACCTATTACTTGGATTCATTCTTATTGCTCATTATAAGGAACTTTTAAAAATTACTAATAAATTTTAAAACTTCGACCAGTTGAACTATGTTTTTACAGCCTGGACATGTGCCTCTAACTGTTGTGTTTGTTTTCATTTGTGCATGTTTTTTTTTAATCTTTGCCAAACCAATTAGGGTATCTTGAAGAACAGAGGAATGAGGTCAGGGAAAACATTTCCTGGCAAAATTAGACAATTCTGAACATTTGCCCAGTGAACATCACCCATTTTGTGCACTTCAATGAGGAAAGGTTCCTATCCAGAAAATAATGAGTATGCAATTAATGGTCATCTCATAACATATGCACACAAGGGATTATAAAAAGGCTGGCCAAACTTCTGAGTTCTTTTGGTTCAAACTTTGGATTACTTGAATTTGTAACTTAATCATGCTCTTATAACACAGCTTGTTGTTGTTGCTATTTGCAAGTCTTCATCTCATTGAATGTTACTGGAAAATAATTTTTCTTGTAACTCAATGCAGCTTTCAGCTCCTAGTGAGGCTAATGCAAGGATCACAGTCATGCCATCTCTTCTTCACAAATCAAGCAGTGCCTTTCTATAACCCCAAATTCCTATTGCTGATAACATAGTGGTTCCAGTTTTGGCTGGATTCAGCTTTTCATACTGCTGTCCTGCTGTTGGCTCATCGTTCTGTCAGGTTGTCTGGCTCCTTCTTCTCTCTCCTGTTGCAGCTGGGTTGGCTTCAGGCTATGATAATTTTGCCTGCAGTCCTTACCTCCTGCTGTTCTATCAAGGACGATAATGCTTGAGGCTGAACCTTAAATTTCTAAGCCCTTTGTTCTGCAAAGCCTTAAGGCGCATTTTACTGCTTCAAGAACCAAATCACGGAGTGACGTTTTTGTATGATTTTCTGATCCTGGGACGTGAACTTATTTGTGACAAACGCAGAGCAGAGTTGCTCTAAAGACTGTACAGCCTAGATAAAAGTAGATTTGTTTTTTAACAGAAGGCTTTCTAATGTCACCTTTCATACGCACCGGTTCTCTTATAGAACTTTTTTTTGCAAGGACAAAGCTGGCTGATACTACAACATAAATAGACTGTATGCATAGGTCCTTTCTTGCAAGTGCAGAGAGAAAATCTATAGTAGGTGATACACCATTCACAATTTTTTGACTTAGTAAGTTTTCTCAGAAGAGTTTTTAAAACATGCACTCACCAACTTGCAACTAAATAATTAATTGTCAGAGGACTGTGCTCTACTTTACCATTTCACATTTGGAATGTTAGCCACTCAGTAACCAAGTAATGTATGTCATGTAAAACCAACATCAAGAGAGAACCTATCTTTCTTCAGTATCATATTTGCACCGGATCAGTAACAGCTTTGTAAATAAAAGTGAAGAGTATAGTGTTAGTTATAATAATTAGAGCTTTCTGAAATGCCATTTCTTTTCCACTGCGTCCATTGTCCTTTGTCTGACTCTCCTTTTTCGTTCCTTTGCAAGGGAGAATATTTACAAATCCTTACAGTTCCATATATTCCTACAAAGCAGTAAGTTCAGTCATTAACAAAACGTCAGATTTAGAATAGTTCCATGGAAATCAATCAAAGTATTTATATGATTAATGCTAAAAGTGATTAGGTACATTGATTTGGACTGAAAAGCCATACGTTTTATTTATCTGCAGATTGAACATTGCGTATTTTTATTGAACTGACTTATACTGTTTTGATGTTCACACTATTATGTCTTATTTCAGTGTTAGCAATGCAGCCATAGCCATTTAAAAGTACTGGAGTATTCCAAAGTATAAAAATCTTTCAAATTTCTTTTTAAATATTCCTTTGGGCTTAAAAAGTTCAGATGATCACAAACAGGAGCAAAAGCAATGCTTTTTACAGAAGAAATATGTCAAGAAGAGAAAGAATGCAGCTCATTACTTTTATTTAGATTTAGAAGTGGGTCAAAATACATACTGCCTACACATACTGAGCAACTGATACAGCCTTTTAGGTGTAGCATTTTTAGTATAGTAGAAAGAAGGCATTTAAAGATAAAACTCTTACATCACCTTGACTGCAAACACAACTGTGTATGTATGTTTGCATTATGAAATAGAAGCAAAGGACCCTATGTATACTATATGAGATGTATATTATATATAGGTACAGTTGCTTCCATGTCAGGTGTCTTAAAACACACTCTAAGGAACATGGTTCATAAAGGTAAATTATTTGACTTATGGTTTATATAAAGAAACACAAATGTTGCAAGATTGAAACTTCATTCTCTGCTTTATTGTAATTAGTGAAAAATCACATAAGGACCTTTGCAGAGGACTGATGTCAGTCTGTGACTTTTCCAAAGTCACCCTAGAAGTTTGTGAAATAAAGCCTCTGCTGCTCCTACATACTGTCTAGGACCTTCCTACACTCTTGCTACATGTACTCAGGGCTACTAACCACCTTCTCTAATGTTGATCAGTAACTATTGATCAAAATTCATCTCTATAAAATGTACCAAGTTGTCATTGTGTTGAGTGATAAAAACAAGTTTCACATTTCTGTTGGATTTATAATAAGTACCAAAAATGGTAGAAAACACCTCATGTTTTGTCTTGAGGAAAAAAGGCTCCCTTTCCTATAAATTCATAGTTCAAGGCCTTTCGAATGCTCCAAAGTTTCACCGTTAAGGTACAACAGAAGCCAATCTTTATTTGAGAGATAAAAATATATGTTTATCTCACCTTCTAATCTTGTTCTTTTGGCTCCAGCAATCCACCCTCAGCTGCCAAGCAATCTGAATGTACATCTGCCTCCAAGGTGTATCTGCCTCCAGAACTATACGGAAAGTGGCCAGCTGTGATGACATATAAACCAAAAATACTTGGAGAAAGTGAGGAAGAAACAGTGTCTCAACGATGCTTTTGCAACACATCATCTGTGAGGGGCCAACACAGAAAGTCTGGCTGCTAATCACAGCTGGATACAAGCCATAAAGTTTAGCTATAAATGCAAACTTTTCTGAAGCCTGGGGACATTTGGCTTTGTGCATTCAGTAAACAGAGAAGGGCTAGTGCTAAGTGTGTTTTAGCTTGCATAAATTAGGGGGGTGTTCTGGTGCAGATGTTTTCTTCAGATTTGTGTCCATTAATACTGCTGAATGAGGACACAGTGGCAAATAATTGCAGGTTGAAGGCTACCAACAGAGGTTTCCACAAGCCTACTTGTTCTGTTTTATAGCTTTTCTTTCAGGATATAAATTTTGGTTGAAGAAGAGAATGAATGGTTGGTAAAAGGAGGGGAATTTCCCCTTCTCTGTGTAGTCACAGGGCCTGATTCCACAGAAGGCTGTGGGATATATTAGCAGTCAGTAAGGAGAGTCAGAGAAGCTACTGAGAGAAGAGGGCTTCAGGGAGCTGTTCCTTGGCACAGAAAACCAATTTCATAATTACCAGGAGTTCTCTGTTACTCAGACAATCAACATATTATCCAAAAGTCCTGACAATGTGGACTTTTGCAGCAGACAGGGTAGGCAGTGAGAGACTGAATTAAAAGCCTTTTATTTTCATTGTCTTTTGCCTACTCCATTTGAGTTTCCTCTTTTTGAAAGTTAAAGATGTTTATTTATATTCTAATGAAAATTCAGCACATTTTAGGTTGATCTCTCTCAAAGTTAGGTAAGTTGGAGTCGCGTACAGACATTCAGTCAGAAGAAATGGGACACAGAGAAGGTGAACTTTGTTCTCATGACAGGACAAAGAGAAAACCAAAGTGTTCATTTACTTACTGAGCTCTGCACTTCGCTCTGGAAGGATATTATTTTTCATTGTTCAGCATTCATGCCAAATCTTCATTCAGCTTGCATGAACCAGATAAACAAGAAAGTTTTATTTTGTCTTTTACTTTTTTATTTTGTTGTTTACATTGACATTTTTTGTATACAGATATTCTTCCAACTCACACACAGACTGCTTGGGAGAAGTTGGGTTTTAGGATGTTTGGGAGCAGTTCCATCTCAGTCTCTAGTGGCAAAACAATCTTTCATTAAAAGAGCCATCTGGGAACAACAAATATCTCTTTTTCCCCCTCTCCCCCCACTCCTCCAACAATGATTTATCCAAATCTAGAGGACTACACATCCAGCAGATGTGTTTGTCTGCACTATATAAATCCATACTCCTAAGCCTAGACTGAATATGTGTCACCTTTATGTCCAGAAAATGCCACATCCCACAAGACAATTTGTTTCCAATTCTTTGCCTTGTCACTGTCAAGCATCTGAACCCTGGTGTTCAAATATATCTTTGCACCTTCTGTCTCTCAGCCTTCTGATCATTCAGACCCCTCACCATTTGGTTCAGTGTGAGGTACCATACACTTCAGATATACAGCCTGATGGCTTAGCTGCAAAACTTGGCAGTGTTTCTCCCTAAGGTACACATACTAAGATTATAAATATCTCACGCTCAGGGAAGCTGGATGGGAAAGAGTATTTGTGGTGGTCTCAGAAGCAAATTAACCCACATCTAGAAAGTCCCACTGGTGAAATACTTCCCTTTTGCAGAGTGGTTTAAAAATGCTTTTTTGAGCTTTGTGACCTTGGGAAAGCCAGAGCATAGGTAGGTGAGCAGAGCAGGTGGAGAGGAGGAATCTTGCTAGCTCAGTGAAGAATAATTAAGATATAGAATAATTTCCTCTAGTCTTTTTTGTTCACCAGAGGGCTGTGGTATTGTCTGTCTTAGCTAGAGGAAAGGCACGAATGTAGCACATATCAGTCAAGATGGTGACAGTAAAATATCGATGGTTGAGCAAATGTCTGCAGTAGAGTCTGAATTACTTTGGTCTTTCAATCAGGCAGACCCAGTGACCCAGCAAGAGGGGCTTGGTTTCAAGAATAATCATGTTCAGGAGCAGTACCTCATGTTTCTTCCAGTTTTCCTTGCAGGTCTCCACCATAATTCTATGCAAAACTTCACAATGAAGAAGATAAAATGGATTTTTAACCAGTAAGTCTTGAAATACAAGCCAAACTAAAACAGAAAACAAACAAAAATCCTGATATTTTCTGTTATAAAGGGGTATCTTTTCTTTAAGAGCACTTCAAGATCCGGTGAAAACATTAGTGTGTATAAATTGTTAAGGCACATGAGAAATACATAATAAGGTATAAAGAAGGACAACAATGGAGTACTGGGGTAGTGACTACAGTAAAGATCTACTAAAAAAATTTGACCCCTTCAAGTTTCTGCTAGTGGCTGTTTTAAGAAATATCTGATATAACTCATTGGTGCTTGCATTGAACAGGATATTTGTATTTTGTATCTTAGCCTTTGGAGAACCTTGTACAGAAATGCCTTTTGAAAAATTTAAGAGTAGTACTTAAGCGGGAGGGTGGGGTGGTGGTTTAGATGATTTGGAAACTCTTCCGCTTTTGTGTCCCCAACTCCTATTTTCAATTTGAGCTCAGCTAGGTCTGCCTTCAACATTAGAAAATCTCATGTAAGATCTTGCCTTCTCAGTTTCTTTTTGCAGACTGTTTTGTTTTTACAATTTGCTCTTCCCCAACCCAGAAAGGTCTTTGAATCTATTTTATTATTTTTTGCTGTTGTTTTTGTTTTTCTTCTATTAGAAAAATCACTCAGATCTTCTTTAAATCTAAATTTCCAACAGTCATCTTCTAAATGTAACTTGTCTTCATCTGTTCATAAGATTTTATAGTTTATGCTCTTTCTCTGGAACAACTCTCAGCACTTCTTAGCTCCCAGAGCTTCTTCTCTGCCAAAAAAATAACAGCACAGGTACATAAAGGTAGATTACTATCCTAGATCTGCAAAAATAAAATCAACCCTCCTCTGTCCTTTATCCACTTCTTGACAACTTAGCACTCAGCTTCAACTGACTTTCTTTGAGGATATAGGGAGCCTCTTTTTAGAGCTCACTTATTATCTGTATACCAGTATTGAAATCACAGAGTATCCCACATCCTGCATACATGGAAACCCTCAGACTCAGCACGGATTCTCAGTGTTATCCATGAGCCATGATCTATGTTACAAGATCCTTTCTGAAACATTCTGCCAGTGTATTCTATCAAAAAAACTTTCTTGATTTACCTTTGACACCTACAAATGAATTACTTTCCTTAGGCACTGCAAGATCTATTCTTTATCTGTTAAAGAAGTATTCCTGTCTACCTTCTCCCTCAATCACTAGCAACTCAATTTCTGATTTATTCCTGCATCCTGGGTGTGAAAACCTTACAATAATAAGCAACAGGAATATAATTTATTTTTTTTTAATACTCCCGTCTTTTTTCCTTGTTTGTGTTTCATTTTGTGAGCAAAAAATTGGTCATGCCAGAAAACTCAGCTCCTCTGTTCTGTTTCAGATCCAGGCCACCGTGTCGAGAAGAATGGGAGTGGGCTCAGCAGTCCTTCCAGCTGTCCTGTTAAGAAGCTGTTCAATTACTTAGAGGAGAAAGGCATCAGTCCTGAGCAGGCCTCATATGTATATGTTAGTCATTGCCAGATGAAGCTGTTATACCATCTGTTCTTCTTTCTTATGACTGCAAATCTTTTTAAGACCCTTCCTCAGGATGACACAGGCAATGAAGATACTTATAAATGCACAAATTATTGTATAGCATACTGAGCGTGGATATGATAGATCAAATTTGAATCCAGTAAATGCTTGATATTATACTTCTGAGACAAGATTTCTCTGGCCTGTTTTAGATACCTACTTTAGATTTAGATAAATGTGCCCCAAGGTGCCCTCTATGAATTATAAAAAGAGGCTACGTTGAGTACTTCTAGACATCTGTGCTGTCAACTCTAAAGTTGGGCAAGATGAATACCATCCATAAGGCCTAAGAGTAGTAGGGCTGCCTGCAAGGAGAAAAAGCAGGTTTATCCACTGTTCATTTAATCTTTAACAGTTCACTGGAGCACAGAGGGCCAGCAAAACTTGGGTTTGGTCCATTTCCTCACAGTCCTGCTTACAGCTGTGGCACCTCACCCTCTCCTAACTCCTGTTCCACATATTTTTCCCTAGCTCCTTCAAAACTGATGATGTTTCCGTGCCGCACCATAGTCAGAGACCACATGTACATCTCTGTTAATCCTGTTCCACTACATTCCTCTTGCAGCCCCATGCAGATGTTCTGTTGGATTTACCCAACGCAAAGTGTACTTGAGGTACCAACTCAAAAAAAGGAGAAGGCAAGGATCAGTCCCTTCCTTACGCTTCAAGTTCTAATATTCTGCAGTATGTGGGACACAGAATGAAATTGCAGTGCTAACCATGCAAAATTTTACAACTACAGTTAATTTTATACATTAGTAGACCACTGGAAAAATACGGATTGCTATGCAGATATTCAAGCTAAGGCACAAATATTAGGAGGAAGATACTGTGAGTCATACACAGAATCTATAGAAAAGGAAAAATCTTCTGTGTTCAAGACTTCTGTATTGTAACCATAGTATTTCTTCATATTTCCATCTTCACACAAAGCTACCAGCAGCTTAGACTGAATATTGTAATTATTACAATACTCCAAAGTATGTCTCATGTTTAACAAATTTCATGCAAGTGATTCAACCCAAAAACAGGACAGATGGCATTTGTACTGCCACTGTATTCTGCGAGCCTTAATTCCTCATATTCGTGGGGGCTGTAGTGATTCCTGATAAATCAAAATAATATCTCACCTCATGGCCTCTCTCCCACACTCTCAGATTTCCTTCCCTTGGTTGGGATTGTGTGAGATCCCACACATCTCTGGGATTGTGTTAGCTGGTCCTGCCCACATTATGGACAAATACTCCCTAAGTCCTATACCCTCCGGTCTGAAGGTCCTAAACCCTAGGATACTCCAAGTTTGAGGTTAGGTCAAAAGGCTTATCTAAGAGAACGAAAAGAAGTAACATTAAACTGAATAACTTTAATAAATGTCATTTTATTTGATAGCGATTTTTATATTAATTCTCAACTGATTTCAAGTATGTTCTTGTTTTGCCAGTATTATTCAATGCCCCATAATTTTAGACATACAAGTCATTGTTTCCAACTAGCTTGATCCTGAATTCACACAGCTATTAATCAGTTTAATATGCTTCATGTTGCTAATTTGAAAAGCACATAAGAAAGAAGTCTGTGCAGTACAGATATGACAATTAGTGAAACAATCCTTTTTCTAAAAATTTGCTTGGGTAGTACAAATTTTACCAGAAACTTTGTCTCCTTGCTCTAAAGAAGAGTAAAAGAGACAGTTGTTCTCATGCCAACTACTTTTGGTGCCAGAGGTAGTGATAGAAATATGTTGCCTCTGGAGGTTCAAGAGTATTTAATAATCCTCCCCCCCCATCATTATTTTCCATTATTGGTCCCTCTTCTCTCTTCCTTGTTATCATCTAGAAAACAGGCAAGTGTGCAGACGCAATATATAAAACTTTAAAAACCAACATGTCCATAAAGAACTGGTTGTCTGCCTGAAAGAAAAAAAAAAAAAGAGAAAATGAAAGAGGCAATGAAACTCTGAGCGAGAACAACTTTGACTCAAATTGTGTCATGCTGAGGTGCAGTGTAAGATTCTACATTATACATTACATAAAGTTCTGACTTCAGTTAAAAATTTAATGTATTTTTACAATATTTGTGTTTGATTTCTCTCACCACATGTGTTTTAGAACTGGTGAGATAAAAAAAAAAAGGCCCCGAAGAGTTTGAAAAGGGGGAAATAAAGCTTCCAGAGACCAGAGGAATTTGCTGCATTCAAGAAATTAAGAAAAAATAACTGAACAAAGTTTTTTCCTGGATTACTATGATGAATTTTGTCTGTGTCCAGAATCTAGAATCAGATCAACTAAAGACTGAATTTTTATGAGATCTTTCACAGAATCAGAGCATAGGCTGAGTTGGAAGGGACCTGCAAGGACCATCAAGTCCAACTCCTGGCCATGTGCAAGATCATCCCCAAGTCACACCATGTGTCCAGGTGCATTGTCCAAATGCTTCCTGAATTCTGCTGTAACCATTTCCCTGGGGAGCTGTTCCAGTGCCCAAACACCCTCTGGGTGAACCTTTTTCTAATATCCAACCGAAACCTCACCTGACAAAATTTCAGATTGTTCCCTCTGGTCCTGTCACTGT
>VZRL01005280.1:372340-468728 GCA_013397895.1 Origma solitaria | reverse complement strand
TCTTTCAAACCAAGACAATGCCCTTTCCAAAAGTCCCTCTCCCTCCTTTTTGTAAGCTCCCTTTAGATGCTGGAAGGCCACAATGAGGTCACCTTGGAGACTTCTCTTTCCACACAGAACAACTCCAGCTCTCCATAGGAGAGCTGCTTCTGATCATCTCTGTGGCCTCCTTGGAACTCACTCCAACAGGTCCATATCGTTCTGCTGGGGGCCACAGAGATGGACACAGTACTTCAGGTGGCATCTCATGAGAGCAAAGTAGAGAGGGAAAATTCCTAAGACTCTAGCCATTTCTAAGAGAAAGGTGAGGAGAAAATTGCTTGGCTTGCTTTACCTTGAACTCTAGTGACTTCCTGGCAGAAAATGCAGGGGTGGGTCTGGCAGGAGGACACAGCTGGCCCAGCAGGTGAATGTGTGCCTTCTCCTGTGCATTGTCCAGTGGGGATCATTAAAACTGATGCAGCCTTTGTCCTGTTACGGGATACAAAGGTACAAAATGCTCTGCAGAACTGGGGCTTCGTTTCACAATTCTGGGTAAGTGCACAGTCTTCTAACATCTCCTTCCTTATATGCTTCTGCAGAAATTGCAAACACTGCTAGGAGAAATGTCTTGGGGAAATGTATTTTCATTTCAATCTGTCTATGAAAAAGGATATGAAGTTTTAAATGCCACTATGGATCACAGCAACAAGAATTCCAGCCTATGCTAAAAATTTGCTGAAGAATTAAGCAGATTCTGATCTTCCAGCATCAGGAGTAATCTTCTAATATATTTGCATAGCACTGAAATTAAAGAACTACATTTATCATTTCTCAGTTGAAGCAGACACATCACACTTGACAACAACGGAATTAAAAGTTGAAGATCATCTGATTTTATTTACCCTACACTAGATGCTTGATCATATTAAAGACACAGTTTTCAATCATTCATCAAGATAAAACCTCAAACTTTGCTTTTAAAATCTTTTTGGTATCAAATCCTTGTGAATTTCTGTCATTTAAGCTGAGTTTTATACCATCCTGCACAAGGATGAATAAATGTGCATCAATTTCCTTTTGAAGCTGTGGACATTGTTTTTTTCCAGACAGGAAACCTTCCAAGACAGAACTTGATTCACAACCTGAGTTTAAGTATTCAGCATGCTGACCAGATGAATTTTGTGGCATTCATGGTGGGGCACAGGAACACTGATGAGAGATGGGTCTTATCTGGAAACAGGAGCAGCTGCACAGCACATTCCCCACCAGAGCTTGGGTAGAGGAGCTGGCTGCGTCTGCTGCTCTTCCAGCTCCAGGGAGCTGTGAGCTCTGCCTCAGGCATTGTCAGCCTGAGAATTCAGACATCCAAAAGCAGCCCTTTTTTGCAACATTCAAATATAAACTCCACAAACACATGCAAAACGCTTAGTATTTTCAAAAAATGATGTGGTGCTAGTCTGAAATGATGATGAACACGTCATTCTGCCAGCAGATGGCAACCAAAACAAAGAAACATGATTACTGATGATAAATAATTCCACATGAAGTCAGGTGCATTTTATTCAGGGGAGCTAATGGTGTTGCCACCCACCACAAGGCAGAGGGGTTGTGGGCCAAGGACAGGCCAAGAAGAGCTGTCTGCATTAGAAAAAGCAGAGAACAGAATGACATCCCTTCTGCCTCTCCCCCTGGGATGAATTCCTAGGAAGATTTTATAAGAAATCCCCAAACATTCTTTTTAACATCTGGAGATGGCAAACAATTGCAGTTCAACTCTCCACAGCAGATGTGGTCCTCATGATGTCCCACACACAGGAGCAGAAATAAAAAGATCTGACGGAGGCTCATACTTCACACATGTGGGGCAGCAGCTGCAGCAGGTGCACAGGAGCAGATGAGGAATTTCCAGGTCTAACAGGCATTAGGCTGGTGGTGGTATGAGCAGCAGAAGAGCCTAGTGACAAGTGAGTGGGAGTAGAAAAAGGGGGGGCAGCTTTCAAAGTGAAGATAATTGAGAAAAAACCTGTCGGTAATAAAATGAAAATTATAGAACCCCTCCATTTATCCCTGGTTTCATGATGAGTCCGTAAAGGCACAAGAGGCAAATTTAGCCACAGTATATAAAAATGTCTCATCATGGAATTACATAGAATTGGGTTCAACAGCCTTAATTCAATCCATTGAAAAAACAGGTAGAAGCCCAATTCGTGTGGCTCATACATCCCTAGAACAGAATCTGGTGCTTTATTTGCCTCAAAGGTGAGCCACAGCTAGGATGTGGACAGACCAGCTGTACCACAAGAAAGGGAGAGCTGTAACATCACAGCAGCCAATTGCTGCAGGTTGACTGTTTCTGTTTCTGCTTCACTGAAGGTCAGTTTCCACATGAGGTCTAGTGAATTCACTGCTTTAGAAACTTCAGAAGCCCAGAGAAAGACGGAATCTTGAACTCGTGACAAGAGGGAAGTCTTTGGGTCACACACTCCACTAAGAGCATCTAGGAATGCTGTCAGCAGCAATTTTGAGCTTGCTAATGAGACTGACAGGACTAGGCTAGCAGGAATTAGGAGAGGAGCAGACCCAGCGGGAGCACCAAACTCAAACACTAAGCTGTGGAACACTCAGTGCTTCACAGCACACACAGCAACATACTAACAATGGCAAACTGAGGCTTCTCCTTTAGGTTAGCTTCCTGAGCAAGCTGGGTGAGCTGTTTCTTCAGGTCTCATCTTGCACATTAGAAGTGTGCTGAACACACTGCATATTGTCAGGGAGGCAGCGACTGACAATTCCATCTCCTGCAGAATACTTGTGCTGTCCTGCTATGCACCAGAGCCATGCACAGAGAAGCAGGCATTGCAGTTCACCAGTTAATAATGACCTTAATAAATGTGAGCCCCCAAACACCCACACACACATAACTACTTAATTCTTGGATCTGCCAGCAGCATTATATACCAGAAAACTTCACAGACATTATTTTGTGTGTGCACTGAGCTTTGATTAGGACCTGAAGCCATTCCAAAAGAACTGCCAGCAGCTTTACAGATTAAAGGAGATGAGGAGTTCCTTTTAAGTTTGTAATAAGAGGGATCCATCTAGTTCAAGTCTTCACCTACCGACATGTTCCATTTTCCCTTCTTCAGTGTTTTTTTTCCCAAAAATCTGCTAGATGCCCTCCTCTCACCCTTGTAAGAGGGGCAGTGCTGAGGCAGGGCAAATCACATCCTCTCCAATGCTGCAGTAACCAGATCAGGTGTCTGCAAGCTCAGACTTGGAAAGTTTTGATTGCTAGAGACTGCTCTGCATACCACTGCACACAGTGTTTCTGTTGCTTTTTTAAAATCCCCCATTCAGTGTTTTGTTGCTCTGCTTGATAATGAATTTATGGCCATGCTATTTCTTTGTAATGCATTTTGCCTACCTGGTGTAATTACTGATGCTTGCTAGCTTGACTCTTCAGGAATTATATCTGCTGTGTTCTCCCAAGTCTTTCTAAATATATGTTAGAGTAGCCAGAACCTTGCATATGGCAAAGGAAGATGCACTTGACTACCAATATCCTTCTTGGCTGCAGTGGTGAAGGACCAGAAGTAGGTACCAATACATTTTTCATCATCTTTGCATGTTAGTAATGAACTGATTAGCAGCAAAAGTGGCAGTATGCTCTGTATGTGAAGGAAGGTCTTTTAGCATTTTGTCACCGAATAATCTATCATAAATTCTTGTAAATCCATCAGATTATTTAAAGTAGTAAGCAGAATATGAAAAACATTATCCAGTAGCAATGGCCTTTCCCTAAGAGAATTTGGTTTGCTTGCTAGTGCTTCTCTTTCTTGCCCGTGCATTTCCACCCATCCTTCTTTGGTCATGCTTGTCCATTCTCTTATCTCCTCCCTGTTTTTCACCTTCTTCTGGGGGATCTGTAATGGTAATCCTATAGTTTTGTGCTTTTAACTTTAAAAAGAAAGTTTCACAGAAGTGAAAAGTTTTAACTTTTTGTGCTTTAAATTTCTCCATGTGACCGAGTGGCTTGTTACCACTAACAGAAGACCCTGCTTGCCCATTCTGGTCTGAGAGTATGGAGTCAAAAGATGCTTCTGGGCACTGTGTCAGTACACTCTCAGCAGCAGCTCACTCTTTGCCATGACGCATTCTCAGATTACTGCAGTCCTCTGTTGCTGGACACGCCTCTGCACCATCCCTACAGACTGCCCATTCCTCTCTCCTGTCTCAGTCTCCATGTGCTCCTGCTCTCTTCTGTTATTTGCTGCTACACACTTAGGCCAGAGCTTCCCTTGGGCAACGGAAGAGCACCACACCAGATCTTGTGCAAGAACCCCCAAAACCCAACACAGGCACTTAGAAAATGCGGCTGCCAAACCCCAGGGCACACTGCAGCGACGCCTCTCCAACAGAAGAGACACTTCTGAAGAGCCACTTAGCTCCTAACAGCTTCAGTCAACTGGAACATACTAATGAGAACCATTTCTCTAACATTTACATGTCTTTCTGGAAGAGGGAGTGGAAATGCTTTGGGAGTTCAAGCCATTTCTCCCTTAGTAAAGACGGAAACATACAAAGTTATTTTGCTTGTTTTAATTGATCACTGGTTAAATTGTAATACATTTCAAAGCAAAATATTCTGTTCAAGGACATGGTACCAAACATTAAATCTACTTTTAAACAAGGCTTAATTTGACTATTTTACCTTATATACATATAGGTATACATTTCATTTCACCAGTAGCAAAATTACACAGTACATTGCATTTCCTGAAAGATGGCAAAACCAGGACTTGAGTTCTGTCCTTACGCACACTCCAAACCAGAAAAAAAACCACAGGTATTGAAAGTACAATCACAACTACAGGTAAATACAATAAGGACCTCAGAGCAAGCCAAGACCTTATGAGAGATGACAATCACTTCTAGAAATCTACATTGCAAATATACAGTACATTCCACTAAAGAGTTTTGGGAGTTCTCACGATGCCTCTTAATCCCCTTTTGGTAATAAAAGCTTCTGTGACAATATGTATCCTTCATAAAAATGACTGAATTTGTATTTTTGGAGCATATGTTGGAAGCTTAGCGCAGTCTAAACTGCAGTCCATGACAAGCTCACCCAAAGAGAGAGTAAGCAAGCATTGCAAGATTGATCAAGTTCAGAACCAGAGCTCAGCTCCTCGTCATTGGGCTTCTGGATATGAGAGCTGCTCTACACCAGGGACAGGCTCAAAGGGTGGGAAATTATACATTCCTTTTACAGTTGTCGCAGGTCAATCACCTGCAAGTTCTTAACAGAAATTGTCAACTGACTCATACAAGATTAATTTGAACTTATTTACAAAGCAGCCGTTACATTGCAATTGTTAGACAATTAAGGACACAGCTGAGGAGCAACAAGGTTTCCACATTTATGCTATCCCTGAAACACTTCTGAGCAGCAAAGAATGCAGCAGCCAACAAGTATGCAAACACATTGCCACTGCTGGAGAAACTGCAGTCTGGCCTTGGGAGGTGGAATGGTACACGTAACACAGCAGCCCCAAAGGCCTGACGAGATTTCTCTTACGCTCAAACTCCGCTTTGGTTTGTGCAAAACATTAATCTTGTGCATGTAGCTTTCACAAAGGAACTGTTGCTCTGTGCTTGGCAAGACAAAATGGGAGAAACTGTCCAGAATTATCAAGAAAATGGAGGTAAACAAGGCATTTTTTCACAAGTACTAGTTACCCTCAAGTACAACACCAAGGACTCTGCCATTGTTCAAAGAAAATGCACTTCAATCAGCACTGTTGGAGGTTTTCTGTTCTGTACTTGCTGAATAAGCTACCATTGATTAGCAAAATAGCTGAACTTGACCCAAATAACAATGCCAAGGAACTTTTCCTTCCAGGCTTTATGTCTAACTAACTACTAACACTCTTTCCTGCTCCTAAGGAACTCTGACAGGACTAGGAAACACCAAACAGGCATGCCTGAGGTTGAAGACACCAGCTGATTTACTCCAACACAGTTAAAATACATCACTTATCTCTATTAGGCAGACTCCAGCCACACACACTCTGAACACCAATTCTTCTTCACAGATTTCTCTTTTAAAAGTTATGTTGCTGTACTCCCCAGATCTAAAAGCAATGCAAGACAAGTAATTTAACAAAAAAATAACTAGTGGAAACCTGCCCAATTATTTTATAAACCTGCTTTATAGAAACTTCTGTGGAAAAAAAAGGCTAAGGACTTGGTACTCCCAACTGCTAGTCAGTCAGCAGCACTCTAAAAGGGCTGGGAAAGCAGGCTGCAAACCAGGTTCTCTCTGCTAGTCTAAACCTGTTTTTAGCAGAGGTAGATAGCAATAGGTCAGTGGAGAGAGAATTAGAAAACAGTATTTCAGTGCTTTGGAGCCCTGGTGTCCTTCTCTACTCTTCCTTTAACCTATCTTGTGCTGTTTTCCTGTGTTCTTGCAATAATCATGTCAGCCTACATAGTTTTGGATAGTGAGCCCAGGTAGGCTGCAAACACTGCATGGCATTAGTCAGGTGGTGTTATCAGACAGAGGAACAACCAACATGGGCCAACAGGCACCACAATTTGCTGCAAGAGTCAAGGAGGTGCTTCACAAGAGAAACTCAAGTGCCACATGAAAAGCCTGCCAGGCACAGTATCAACCTGCTGGCAACACCCAGTTGCCTCAGCTTCAAGCTTTGTAGCCAGCAGAAGCAGATACAAAATCCAGCTTTCAGGGCACAGCTTCAATACACCAAAACTTAACTGTGCAATTAACATGAACGGAAAATACACATTTTAAGCAAAGAGAGAATTCAGCCAAATCTCTGATTAGTCATTTTTTTCCAAAGCCTGTTCTTAAAGCTTTTCAGTTTGTGGACACTAAGAATATAGCTACAGTGAAATGTGTGTGTAATCATTTGAGTGCACTCCTAGTCCACAGAGCAGACAGATAATTAGTGACAAAGTACAAAGAATGCTAAAGGTTGAAAAGCCCTCATTCCCAGATTTTCTACCATTTTTAATTACTGTCTTAAGATGAATTAATACAGAACTGCTAGACTTTTTCTTCCAAATTACCCTCTTCTATAAAAGCAGCATTAAGGTTCAATACACTTTTGTATGAAACGTACTTTAACTTCCCTCTTCCCAGGTTCTTGTAACTAATATATAAACGTTACACTAAGAAATACCTTTAGTGGTCCTCATGCTGCTTTCTTTTCCACAGGAAACAAAACTTCCGTTTATTATGTTCATATATTCACCACTTGAACTTTTTTTAATTTCCAAATTAGTTTGCTTAGTGAACCTTAGTGAAATCCCCATTGTTTGCACATTCTTGTATGTAACACAGATAAATGGCACAGTTACAAAAAATAAAACTAAACACCCTACCCAAAATAGTTACATTGTCAAGATTTAATGGTTTACCAAACCAAGCCTCTCCCAGATTCTTAGCAGCAAAACTCAACAATGCAGAAAGGAGCAGGACAGAGAAATCAGCCAGTTCCCGCACTGAGAACCAGAGCTGACTAAGCCGTAAAGTAAGCTGAGCAGTTCTGTCTGAAGACTCAGTATTACCTAATGGCTCTTGGAAGAATCCATAGCCAAACTTCTTGATTTTCCATAACTTTAGAAAGAGCAAGCTAATTTCAAGAGATCTTCAGTTCCAGATGAAACATTTGCACTCATGTTTTCCCTGCTTACTTAAAATCACATCTGAGGTTCTTCTCCGATATTTCAAGAAAATTTTGCAAGCAAGCGTAGAGAAATTTAAAAAATACTAACATAGACATCATCCAGAAAATGCTACCAAATGGACAAAGTAGAGGAAGATATTTTCCTCCCAATTTTCATATTTTAATTTTTAAGCACATATTTCAAGAAAAGAGCAATTAAAAATGTATGCCTCGAAATTAAGTTGCCTGTATGTGCTAAATGAATGTGGGTTTTTAAAGCACTCTTTCCTTACTCTAAGCAGCTCCCTCAGAAATGCTTGATCTCTCAAATGTATACAGGACTACAGTCAAAGTCATTATATATCTTTGTCTGTCTTTTAAAATCTATTAATAGATAGTGTTTGCCCTAGAACTGTAAAGAGTCATGCCAGTCTCCCACAAACCTATCCCACCAGCAGATGCCTTTAATTTCCATGGATGCAGAACACATAAACAAAGAACTAATGAAGTGTCCAAAGGAAAAAAGATCAACTCCTACTTTAAATCAGACAGCAAGTTACATACTTTGATGAAGAAATCTACTGAGATTTAAGACTGCTTCAAAGCAGAAACTGAAATACAACAGCAGCTATGCAGCTATGAATAATACATAACCTTCCTGATCCATAACTGATCATAGCTTCATCTTGAAAAAAATAAATCACAGCAGCTGAATATATATGCAAATATACACAAACAAAGCCTTTGATCAGAGGTTAGTAAGTAACTGTGTTATATCAGAGCTAGAGCCTAGACATTGCAAGTGTTCAGCAGTCTCTAACCCATCAGCTTTCAGGATGGTGCAGCAGTGGAAAATCTCATCCAACACTGATGGTTCAGACAGCATCAGTATCTCATGTTTCCTGTTCAGATGTTGCTCAGCTGAACAGTTACCTCTGCTAATAATACAGCTTCCCTCTCAGTTAAGCATGCAAAATGTATAAAAAGGCAAGTGATCAAAATATCCCCTTGAATGCCCAACTGCACTGTATCAAGAGGCTGCTCCTGAAGATTTAATACCCCAGCACTAATTTCCAACATTTTCAAACTTGATATGAAAATTGCATTTTGTTATTACAGAGTATAACAGTCACTGGTCATTTGCATCATCCACCCCAGCACTAGTGAAAAAGAGCCTTCTGAACAGGGTTGAGAAAACATGGCAAGTTTTGTTTCCAAGTTGTGTCTCCACTCATCTTGCACTAAGCAGTGCATGGAAATGGGTGAGCAGAAATTCAACAGTCTACCAAGACACACCATGTTTTCACATACAGTGATGCCATGCGTTATCTCAAAAATACAGAAGTTCAAACACGCAGCAAATGTGTTAAAGCACTTTAAATGCTCTCCAGATGATAATGACTGATTTAATACTCAGACAAATCAAAGCACAATAAAAGGTTTGTGCTTACACTTCAAGTTTCAGAGTAACATTGTTTCTACCAGAGTATTTGAAGTGCAATGAACAAATGTTCCACTGAAATCAGAAGCAAGAGACACCATCCAAAGAACTAGGAAAATAAGCATAGGTCAGAGTACTGCCTTCCAAAGGTTAATAATAAATAACAAAACAGCAGGAACATGCAGACTTTAAAGTCAAAATTTCTTTTTAGATTCATGATATGTTTAAAAAAAAGAAATCAAGGACAACCCTGTCTGACTTTCCCACATGTTTCATCTTTTTGGCTAAACAACTGTTACTCTATTGTAAGGAACACAGATATTACCAGAAAACATTATTTACATAATGATTATCAGATTGATTATATAAAATACAGATGAAAATATACACCCTTAGGTTTGAGATAAGCCAAGCGAATTCACTTCTGCTAACTAAAGCACTTTGAAGAAGGCGACAGGCACCAAATATCAAAATCTAATCACAAAACTACTCAAAGTAACAGACAAATTTGGGAAGGTAGAGGTACAGCAAAGATCAGTTAAGCTGGAATGATTTATAACTAATACTAGCCTATCAGGAATTATTTAGCTTCATTAAAATTCTATTTTTCTTATACAAAACCTTTACTCCCAGACTGTGATTTCTAGAGGTACTCAGCAGCTTTTTTCTTAATGCATCTATGTAATGCTTTGTACTCTACATCTTAAAAAATACATCCCCACATTTAAGTGCATGACTAGAAACTGTGCTGAAATCATGGAAAAGCGCTTCATAATCTTAGGCGCAATAAAGTCATAATGGTCAGCTCCAGTTTCTGGAAGCAGTTCTGTGAAAGGTGAAGTTTCAGAAAAGGGACTTTGATCCCTGGTTTTCAAACTCTGACCATGCATCATTCAATTCCATGAAGATCATTTTGGCATATTGCTCATAAGGTTGTCCTGTGGCCTGGAAACAAACAGAATGTATCATAAGCATAAAAATATTAGGAATTAGGTGACTTAGAGAAGATACCACCCCTTTTACATTTGCTGTCTTATTCAACAGCTGTAGACTACTTAGTGACAATAATTTTACAGACACAGAACTCTCTCCAACCTTATCCAAATCTTGCCATGAGTACTTTAAACAAATCCAAATCCTTTGTTTCCTTACATTACATTCAAGCTTTCAGTATAATTCATAAATAATTGAAACTCAGATAAAAACAGTTTTCAAAGCTGTTCTTCTCATAAATAGTTTTAGTTATTATTACTTAATAATAAAATTAACTCATTTTTGGAATTTCTTCCTGAGAGATCTTGCAGTAGTGCACAAGGATAAAATCTAAGTCCTATTTGAGACAACTTCTTTTGAATGGGATTCCCTGGAGAAAAATCTTTTGCTGGTTGTAAATGATGTTAAGATTCAACATGACTGACACAGCACTTCCTGTGTGTTTGCTTCCATACTCAAAGACAGCACACTCCTGATTCCCTGCTGGTTTCACAGAAGCCCTGACTCTGGGCCAACACAACCCAACCATCGTGGTTAAGATCCAGTCCCAAAAGACAGTTCTCTCCAACATAAAAGGGAAGCCCCAGAGCCCCCTCCAGTATCCTTTCTTCTGCTGCTTAGCTTGTACCAGATACAGTACTTTATTGACCCTTTTAGGGAGTGCTTTAATGAGTAAGTGGCAGGAACACAAGAACAAGGAAGATGAATATGCCTTAACGAGAGCTGTGTTCTGACACTGATGTATTAAGGGGCTTACAGAGAACACCTGAAAAACCACCACAACAGTGGAAGAAATCACATGTCCAAGAACACTGAAGGACAGAGGAAGTAAAAAAACAAAGACTGTCTTGTTTTTTCTGTTATGGACACAAGACAACAGAGGATTTAGACTACTGCTCAGTAAACCACCAGTGAATGCAAACCTGAAAATTCAGACCAGGTATATCCAATGCTTATCTTCATATCTAATGCAATAGCTCAGAACAAGAAGCTACCTTGATATATTGGGATGCATTACATATTTTTAAAAAGACAACTGCAATGTAATATTCATTAAGTATTTTTCATCTGATAATTTGTTCATTCTAGTAAGTTTACTTTTTCAAGTAAGAAGGGTTTAGTAAATGAGGTTCAGCAGATTTTTCCTACCACTTTTGCTGTGGCAGCCTCTGAGTCGCCATATTAGTTCTAAAAGACTAATTCACAGAAATTAAACATTCCACTAATCAGCATTAAATCTGCCAGCCATCAGTCCGAACCCAGCATGACTGCCTTTGGTGCTCAGTACATGCCTTCACGGGATCTTTCATTTGTTAATGCTTCTCTGTTGAATTCTGTGCTGTGTAAGGATAACAAGAACAATCCTGTACTACCTGGATGCAGAAGGACACCACATACAGAAGACAATGAAAGCAAAGTGAAGAGCATCTAGGATGCTGATTGAGAAGCAAGGCATTTGCCAGTGACCAGTGTGGTGTGGTAAAAGCAGTTTGTATTCCTTCTGAAATGAAGATCAGAGGAATACACTCACCTTATCAGGATGAACCACAAGCACTGCTCTCCTGTAGTATTTCTTTACTTGTTCAGGAGTAACTAAATCTGCCATGCTGACTGGTTTCCACTTATTTTCCCCTTCCCAAAGCACTGTATGAAGAGTGGATATTAATGCTCTGATATTTCTCTCCTTTCCTTCAATCCATTCAAGAATCTGGGAAAAACAGAATATATAGAACTGAATGCAGCACTGTATACATTCTCAGCCTCTACACACATAATCTTCACTTGCTGGAAGACTATACGATCAAGACTCAAGTACAGTTGTCCTACTGCACTCACTGCCCAAATTCACAGAATTTAGACATCCGAAGTGATATTTTGCATCTGCCACTAGGGAATAGCTCATTGTTTCTAGTTTATTGCAGAAATGCAATCACTGCAAGAGAAATTACTGAGATAGTTACCTGTTACAAACACCTGTAAAATTAATGGCAAGAGAATTGTCAGGAGTAATTCAAAACACGTTACACTTAGATATTACATTTAGCTTGTCCCTGTGTCGAGGTTTGACCCTGCCTAAATGCCAAGCACCTACGACGTCTGCTCTCTATGCTCTCTCCTGTTGCAGCTATGCAGAGGAGAGGGAAAAAAAACTAACACAAACACACTGGACTCATGAGTTGAGATAAAGACTGGTGGGAGGACGCAAAGAGAAAATGGCAAAGCAGGCATAAAACTTAAAGTTGCTACGTGATTTATTAACCTAACAGAGTCGGAGGATAAATCAGAGGTAAAAATAAGCTCTTAAGACACTGTTTCTTCATTCACACCCCTTCCCTCTTAAGGCACCGCTTCTTGGCTCACCCCCCTCCCTCCTTCCAACTAACCAACAGCTCCAGGGCNCGGTCAGGGTCAGCCCATCAGGGAGAAGAGTCCCCTGCTTAGCCATGGGGTCCCTCCCACGAGAGACAGTCCTCTGCAAACCTCTTTGGCGTGGGTCCAATCTCACGAGCAGCACCTGCCCGATTACTGCAGCACAAGATTTTTTTTTTTGGTCCATGGGGTGCAGATTTCCAAGCCAAGGCTGAGCCGAGGCCAGGCTGTTTCCATCCCGGGAGCAAGGCCTTTCTCTCTCCTGCAAGGCCTTTGCAACTCTCAGTCTCTGGGACTCCCACTGGATCACAGCTTCCTGCAGGCATCATCTGCTCCGCTGGTGTGGGCACCTCCCCACAGGCTGTGGGGGTTTCTCTGCATCCCCTGGACTCCATGGGCTGCAGGGGGACCATCTGCTCCCCCATGGTCTTCACCACGGCTGGCAGAGGGTTTTCAGCTCCGGTGCCTGGAGCACCTCCTCCCCCACCTTCTCCACTGACCTTGGTGCCTCCATGTTGTTTTCCCTCACATATTTTTACCTCCTCCTCCTCCTCCTCTGGCTAAAAAGAAGTGCGAGCTCACATTGTTTTGATTTCTTCTTAAATATGTTTTCCCAGAGGCGCAACTAACATCTCTAATTGGTCCAGACTTTGGCCAGCAGCATGTCCATCATCTTCAGAGCCATCAGAGATTGGCTCTGCTGGACATAGTGAAAGCTTCCAGAACCTTTACACAGAACATTCAGGAGCCATCTTTGTACCCCACCTTACTCACTAGCAAAAACTGGGCCAAGCAAAACCACCACATCCTGTCAGGGCACAGCCACTGAAATTATTACTTTATTTGTACAAAAGTGTAAATATATTTTAAAACTTCTTTTGTACAAGCTTTGTACAAAACATCTTGTCTATTAATATTTAACATTTACTTAAGCAACCTGCAGAGGTGCACAAACTAATGTGTTCTTGGAGATATCCCCAAAGTCAATTAGAGTAACTTTGGAGACTTTAACAGCAATGTTCAAGCCATGATATAGGGATACAGTGTTTTCATTGAACACTTACACAGTATGAAAATCTCTACCCTTTATCACCAGTAAGGACAGTAACTAAATACCTATTTATTTCCATTTCTAATGATTTGTGTTAAAAGGTACCCATGCAAGCCATGCACTCTTGCTTCAGGCAGGACACTTCGTGAAAGCAAATTTCAGCATCTCTTTAATGTTCTTTTACAAACTTTTCTAAAGCACCATAAAGACTACAAAACTGAAAGTTTATTAATATGCGAAGTTATCAATGACTAAGTGCATTAAAAAAAATCTGAATAGCAAGGAACACTTCCCAAACTAGTTATATAGCCTATCTCCAGAACTGCATGTTCTAGTAGTTTCTTTGGACAGCAGAAGCACTTGTTGACCAGTAAATGAAAGTACATGGTAACCCTGAGGACAGCTATTCTCACATGCTTCATTTTTAAAGCATATTTTTGTATTATCAGCTAAATCCATCTTTTTTAAACCATGACCATTAGTTTCTCTGTTAGTCATTGTATCTTTCTGCTCTGTTATCAGCTGTTCTAAGCATAAGATCAGATTTTCACTTAAATCAAAATCACTGTTAAACCAACCTTCAGTTTCAAGGGGTCCATATCTTTAGACATCTCTTGTTTTCTCATCTCAGCAATTGTCTTTGGTCCCTTTTTATCAGATTTTGCTGAAAATCCTTGATTAGATAAGAGATCCTCAAAGTCATTTTCTGAAACTTTTGGTTTTTGACCTGTGGAAGGGGAAACAACATTAAATGAAAAGTTACACAGGAGAATATATTAACAGGGGAAATACATTGCACTTATATACACATGGATGGCATGTACCACTACCATGATAAATATCCTTCAGTGACAACAACTGCCAGAAGACTGAGGATAGAAATAAAAAGGGTCATTAACAAACTTTCACTTCAGCAGAGCAGACAACCTCACATGCTAACCTCTGCCTAAATACTTGCATGGCCTCCTTTTTAATAAAATGGAGTCGATTTGAGGGAGCACACATCTATCCATGATTTTGGAAATGGTTCCATTTTTCCACTGTAAGTTAGCTCTAAATGCTATGCAGCAGTTTTTCAAGTACCCATTTACTTAATATTCTAGTTGAAAACATGTAGTCCACATTGAGTATGTTAACTAACACAGAAAAATGAAGGGATAAAAAAACAACATGAATATTTATTACAGAACCAACAAATTTCAGAGAATGAGTTGAGAACTGTGCTCTGAAGAGGCCTCTGGATGTTATCTAGTTCAATCCCCACTCAAAGCGGGGACAACTAGGTATATTTGTTAGGTCCTGGTCCAGCTGAGGTCCATTTGTTTTCAAGGCAGAGGAATTACAACATCCTGTTGCAGCATTTCATCATGCCAATTGAATTTTTGCCTTGTTCTACAGACTTTACCATGCTGCAACCTATGCCCACTGCCTCTCCATCCTGACACCTTTTTCCATATGAAGAGAATAATTTTAACTTAAAGAAGTACCTGCTATTCACTTATATGTCAGTTTAAGGGAGGCATAATCCTAATACCAACATACCAGAAAATAAAGCTTTCCAAGAAAGTTCATATAGAAGAGGCCAAGTCTGTTCCTGTAACTCTAGGTTTGCCTATTCAGTTGGAACATCTTAAGGGACTGTATGATCCCGCCTGGTCCTGTCCCCATCTCCCTTTCAAACACAAGAATTTTCAGTAATTTTAACCTCAATCTTTCTCAAGAATAGCTACTCTTCTTCAGCTAGGAAAAACACTGCATCACTTTACCTGTGTATCACAGACTAACATGAAGCAACATTATCAACCATCTCTCCCCAGATGGATCAAATTTACCTTTCTAAACTCAGTGATTCAAAACAAATACCCATGTGGGTGAGTGAATATAGCCTTGAGACTTTATGCCCAAACTCGCATATACTTAAGCCATCGTCAGCTTGTCTGTTATGTACTGGGATAGCTTTGGAAAAGCAGGATACCAGACTTGCCAAGGCTTTTTCTGTTTTCTACTAGAAACATCCTAAATGTAAATAGAGCTACGAAGGTGGAAGAGCTTCTGCAGGTAACAGCACACCTGACTAACTTCTCATGGGACTTTAAAAGTAATATGCATTCAGAAAACTTACCAAAGCTTGGGGCTCTGACTCCTCTTTCTTCTCGTCCTCCAATAACACTCATGTTTACTGTGTAGTTGGGCTTAGCTGCTGTGCTGGACTTAGTCTGGGACTGCCATGAAGTAGTTTGTGGTTTGTGGGATTTCTGCCACTGATTTCCCAGCTTCTGAGATGGAGCAGTCTTCTGATTAAATCCACTACCCAAGAGTCCACCAGTGGACGAACCTAACAATAAATACTAAGTTAGTTGTTCGGTTCAATGGCTGTCACCTGTTTAATACAAGACAGTTTGGTCTTGACGTATAATCACATAGCTCCCAGTGATACCACCATACAAGAGAAAACATAACAGGAAAGTGTGGGAAAAATGAAGTTAAGAGTCTCACTAACAAGTAACCTGGATGGCAGGAGCTGGAGGCATTACTAAAAGTCTTCTCTTACAAGTCAAGGTCTCAACTGTCAGTTTTAGCAGAAACACACAGTCTTACCTGAAGGGTCACGCATGTGTCAGGCCAGGAGATAATCTGGCCAGGAGATAATAAAGCGACAGTAGTTCTACCTCCCACTTAATTATACTCCTGCTAATAAGCAGTGCACAATAAATAACTAATTACAAGAAAAGGTAACAGGCTGAGAATATTTTCAGATGAATGCTTTCAAAATCTCTAGTGATTCCTTGTACTGCTGTTTAAGGAAGATGAGAAGATTATTCTACAACAGCATGCACAGGGAATATTGCACATGACTAAGAAAAGCACTGCAGCCTGCAGGAGATACTGTAACCACCCCAATGTGGTATAGGCCAAGCTTGTCTGAGTATACACAGCAATGTAAACTTGGTTTGCTGCTTCAAAAATGGCTCTTCACACTTCAGCTCTCCTGATACCTCTCTTTTGTAGCAGCTGCTCATAGTTCTAACTTGAACTAGAGGATGTCTCCCCAGGGCCATATACAAGATACCATAGTGTATCTTGAAATACCACACCTGATAAAATCCAGTATTGCAATACAACACATAATAAAATCTAGGAATGCACTGTTTTTTCATGAAATCACTCCACTGCAGTAAACTGAGTCTTCAGTCAATGATAACTTGTGAAATTTACAGGGAAAAAAATTGTTACTAATCAAGGATAAATAACCCTGAATACTGAAAAATTATCTTTCTCTTCTATTCTTTCAAAGCATCCTACATTCATTGTTCCAACAAATTCTTCCTGTAGGATAAGGCAATGCTTCACTGTTCACAGAAACTTTTCAACACCACACTCCTACTTTGTGATACAAGACCATTTCTAAAGAAGAGTGTGACAACACCAATCAGCACAGAATACTGTTGGTATCCTATGACTACCCAAATACACCACTATTAACTACTTTTTGTTACTGTTTCTTTTGTGTTTATACAGGATTTTTATTTAAGCATCTTGCACTCACATATATTTTCTTCCAGAACAATGTCTTGTACGTGGAAGCCAAAAAACTCTTATGAAAAATACAACACAGTCTGAATTCCAGTTCTTGTGATGCCTTGAAAATTCACTTTAAGCCTGAGAACACTAGCTAGGACAGTGACATTGGCTACTTTTTAATGCAGTCATTTTTCCTATTAAAAGCTAACTGAAAGAGTAACGAGTTGACCTAAGTCCTGCTAAAATTAGGTAGATTTCTTTCATTGGATTCAATGTGTGCAATGTGTGCATCTTCATGTCCAACATAAATTGACTTTTTTACTGCCACACTATCTGTAGATTTACCAATCTGTATTAACCTGAACTATTAAACTAGAAAATTTTTGAAAATTGTTCATTGCAAAGCAGCCTCATTGGTACTGCTTCAAGACCAGAATTTTTCAGTGATTACACACAAGCAACATCAAGAAGTCAAACACTGCATGTTACCTAGTGTTTCTGTAAGAATTCCACTGGTACTCAATTCAATACACAAGGTTAAATGCCAAGGCAACAGGGTAAAACCTCCATCAGCTCCAAGTTAAGGGAAATATACATTTCTGCAATTCAGCAACACTAGGCTGTTCTGAATTGTTCCTTGTACTCTGGGCAGCTGGTCACATTTGTTATGACAGTGTGGGTTCTGAAATGCAAGGACCTCAGCTCTTTTCACTGCCCTTCATTTTTCTAGCTCTTTTGAAAATGCTGCAGGGCTAATTCCTGAATTTCAAGCCCATAAAACACCCTGGAACATGTGTTACTCTGTAATGTGTCTTATCTTCTATAACTCCTTGTGCCCTCCACTGCAAACTGACAGAGGTTCATAGTGCTTTTGGTACTGGTGTACATATATAGGCTTGTTTTGTGCTCATCTTATGAACATGGTAGATGTGAGTAGCAGAGCTGTGAAGGTTTGCTGAATTCAAAGGCAAGTACTGAATTAACAGGAAAACAACTGTCACTTTGGAACTAATAAATTTAACTACTTTAATCCAGCTTTCATTTTAAATCCTTCACAAACAATATTAATTGATGCTCGGTAAGAAACCTCATGCTCAGTTGACTGAATCAGCAACTCCTGGCTTCTCTTACCATCCTCTGTACATTCTGAAGCATTCTGAAGCATTCATTATTTGTAGTGTTTCTATATCATAGTTGTGGTTATTATGAAATATTATTCTGGATGTTTCATACAGTATCTGTAACATTCAATCTTGTTACTTACCAGCTCTCAGCAAATACCTCAAGCTAGTTATAAACAATTAAAAGGAAACACTATCCTTTATAGGTTATCAGTAACATTTATTGGTACAAGAAGCAAATCAAACAGTAGAGGCACCAGGTATAGTCTGTCAAAAGTAAGATCTTACCTGGAAGACCAGATCCCAGATTGGCAAGATCAGCAAACGGATCAAAGTTCTGAGATTTCACCTGGCTGAAAGACAGACCTGAAGACACACTGGACTGGCTTCCAGTGGTAAAAGCTTGGCCTGTATAATAAGAAGACACATCACAGACCTGGTCTGCTTGGAAATTGAGAGAAAGAATAAAAGTAGTATCTCTACCTCATGCAAACCTCCCCAGCATTCCACTTCACAACATCTTTTACCATGACAAGAATCACCATTACTATAAAGAATTGAAACTATTTAATTCCTGGGTCTTGAACCTAAATCTGAAAAACTACACAAGTGCCTTACCAAAGAAGCATTTAAGCAACAAAGCAAAAATGCGTGAACACATGTTCAGCATTTTCAGGTGATTAAACCAACCAAGTCTGGAGTATTCTTCTGATGGAAAAATTCAATTTCATTATACCTTCACAAACAGGCTTCAGCTGTGGTGATGCTGCATTGCTGGTTGTTGAGGAATCTGCCCAAGAATCCCATCCACTTAAGAGATCTGGGTGGCTCGTAGAAGACGAAATTTTAGGTGGCTCTGGTGCCAAACTGCCTACAGAAGAAAAAAGAAACGTTTTCATGTTTAAGAAAACCATCATAATGATATATATTTTGCCAATACCAACAGAACGTGGACTACATTGTCAGATACATGGCTTGCTTAAATTTCTTGGTAACAGTTGTGCAGTCTTAAACAGAGCTCAGAAGGGTTTTGCCACTGGAATTCCAGTTTTAAAACGTCCCACACACTTCCTAGGTAAGATATTTTCATGCACAGGCAATGCTATGAATTTAACAGCTTAGGTCTCCTGACCAAAAGGACCAGCTCGGGTACAGATCTAGGGCATCTGTGCCTGACAACACAGCAGGTAAGCAAGCAGAAAGCAGCAGTGCTCCATGAATGGTGCTCTTTATCACTCAGAAGTCTGGGTGCTACACAGGTGAAGCCACGAAAAACTGCAGGTTTTCCTCACCCTTGTGAGAGGGTCTTGTGACAAATGAGCCTCTTGGACAACTAATACATCCTTTTAGGTGTAACACGTGAATGAACGCATACAACTGAGGTGCCGGATAGAGGAAGAATTTTTTTTTCTGGGTAGAGGTTAAGAATCTCTAGGTCCACAGATAAAAATCACTTTTCTCTGCGCAAAACAAAACTACCATGCCATCTAAATGAAAATGTCATATTTAAAAGTATCTAAGGGTGCTTCCACTCACTCCTGGAAAATGTCACATCCCACCTAAAGGTGTAACTGCCATCCCTGACACCTGCAAATGATTCCCCAGTTACTCGCTCACACACACTATGAGGTGAGACATCCTCAGAATGAGACATGCTATGTATGGAAGACTCAAAGCTGCATGCCAGCTGTGAGCATTCTCCTTGAGCACAGCTTGTGGAGACTCACAGTGAAGCAGGACAGCTTTTGAATGTAACCCCTACTTTAATGCTATGACAAGTGTCAGTGCTACAGGAAAAGGTGGTATTTCAGTAAAACCAATACATTTAGTGGTGCTCTAAGACACTTCATAGACATAGGGTTTAGAAAGTTAACCCAGCCATGCTTACAGAAGCAGTGACATTTGGAGGCTTTCAATGTTTCAACTACTACATCACGGCCTTTCACTTCTCTCAGCTTCTCAACTTTATATTCTGAATATGGATATCAAATCCTCTTAATTAAGGAAATAATTAGAAGCAAATTAAATACCCCTCTAGTACCTCAGTCTAGTAATATTATTTATAATTAGATCTTACAGCTGCCAAGTGAGCACATCAAACACTATGCAACAAATATCTGCTGAACACCTGTATTCCAGCAGTATTCTCTGCTGCATGTGAAGGAAAATACCAGAATAAAATGCAAGTATGCACAATTTCCAGCCCTTTCTCCAGACACCAAGCTTCATCTCCCTGCTTCTGAAACCATGGGAGAACAGTACATATTTGCCTCAACACTCAGGACCCCAGCTGTCTGCTACACAGCAGTGTCACTGGCTATAAACCAGCACCTATTCATCAGTTCAGAACTCGCTGTATCATATGCCACTCCCAAAAGTTAAGCACACTTTGAATTAATATTGATATTGATTTTTAGACTAGAAATTATTTTGTCCTACAATCTCTGCTATTAAAAGTCTTTATACAGTGGCATAAGAAAATTAACATATGAAATTAACTATTATGAAAACAAATTGAGAGAAATAAGAATAAAGTAAATTACAGTTGAATGCATTTGAGGGATTGAGAACATACTATGAGAGTCAGCTGTTTTATAACAGTTGGCTTAAGAGCAGTCAAGTTCATCACCTCATCCACTCTGAACTAAGCAGGAAATAGCCTACTGCTACCTACAGCAGTAAATTCACTATTAATAGTAAAAGCTCATATTCAACCACTATACCTACCAGAAAAATCTGAAACAATGCAATGTACACTATACTGAACAGATAACCTATTCCTCCTGAAACTGTTTATTCTCATGCTATCTTCTTTTTAGTTCTACAACCCAGGCATTATGTCAGATTTTAACATCAAGAAATAGTGTTATCAACGTGATACTCTGACTTCTACATATTCTAAAAAGGTATGACGAGACTGTTGCCTTTTCAGCTGGTAGAAATATGAAGCAGACACAGCAGTAAAGGGAAAAAGGATATTACCTTGGTTTAACAGCATCCTAGGTGCACAACTCAAAGGTGGAAGTACACCCAGAAGCACGCCCCGTACAATGCGTATACAATTTTATGGACCTTGCAAATTAGCATATCTACCTAAAATCCCCCAATAAGAAACTTAATAAATGAAGTAATTGTTCCCCTATTCTAATCGTCACCCCTAAATGAGACTACAGCCTAGTTTACAAAGTATGTTCCAGAGAGAAGGCTCTGTCCAAGGTTGGAGCCTCTAGTTTTGAGGTAGTATAGAGTCCTTGGCCTCCTACTGTGAATATTTGGTCTTCCCACTTTGCAAAACCCCCAAACTAAGCTAAATATCAGAATTATATAAATACAAAAATTATAAACGTGAAGCTAGGTACAAGGAGTGTGTGTAGAGGGTATAAGGGAAGGAAAAGGGTATAAAAGTGTATAAAAAGGGTATAAAAAGAAGAAAAGACAAAAAAATCATCAGGCATCAAGACCACATACCGAATCCCTGTTTTTCTAACTGGCACACTGGAGTTCTTACAGACACATTAAGATAAAGGAGCAGAATACATAAAGAAATGGTAAAACATGAACTATTGCCCAATATTCCAAAAATGGAAGCAATTAACATCATAGGCATGCAGATCCATACCTGGTTGTCTGTTAAGTTTTTTAATATGCATATTGGTAATCCTTAGCCATACAGCAATGAACCACTGGAGGTCAGGGCAAAGAACTGTATTCTTTACTAACACTGCTCAAACAAAGCTAAGATATAAGAATAAGTTGGTGGTAATCAGATCACACTTTCCAGCTTCCCTAAATAAGAGACCTGCTGCATTCTACTATATCCTACACACAACTTCACATAAGGTTTTCTTTATTTAACTTGTCATGTCTACAGGAAATCCTTTAATCACAGACGACAACAGGATTTTCTGTGAACCAAGAGGCTGGTTTAGTATGATGCAAGGTTCTTTTAACCTTGTCTAAAGCCTGTCTGAGTACACAAGTTCACAGAAACTAACTTCTACTCAGAAGAAAACGAAACTGATCGCTCAGGTTTCTTTTGATCACCTTCCAAATCTCCTGTTATCTCTGCAGGAAGTACATTTCCAACTCAAACTGCATTAAAAATGATCTGCTACTTGAAAAATCCAAAAGAAAATTAAGTTACCTTCTTAATACACAGCTGTTTAGCGGCAACAGCACATTTTCCTGTTGCAGAACAGAATGTCTTAAGAGACCAGATACTATATAAGAGCTATCTTTCATTTTAAAACTCCTATGATTTTAAATTTCAAGCCAACATTTGAGAAATACAAGGTTAAAATTCTAAGTCTTGAACTTGCGTTCACTGTAACAGCTTTACTCCTGGAATCTATAAAAGTTTAGTAATCATTTATGACTAATTACTAGCAAAGCTTATCCATCACTAAAAATTGATTCTAGACACTTATTACTGCTCCAACAGTAGATGCATCAAATCTCACTACTGCAGATTATTTTGAATGGTCACTGCCATTACTAGTAATTTATTTTTAGTTTAAATTTTTGTTCTCACTTAAATGATCTCATGTTTGCACTTTCTTTGGCTCACTTAACACAATTCTTCCAAATAAGTCATTTGAGAACATGTTCTTATTCATCCTTTCTTCTCCAGTTACTAGTGATCTTATCCCTTCAGAACTCACAAATTCACATTAAAAGCAATATAACTAGTAATATTCCTAATTTACTTGATAAAATTGATACCTGTAACTGGATAGAATGCTAAAGGCTCAAATACATACATCATTTCAGCTAAACACAGAAAAAACCTCTCATTTAAAAGATAAATATAAAGGAGTATGAAATGTTACTCCAGTCTCTCCACTTCCATACAGTTTTTAAAGACTGCATAGCAATAGAGAAGTATTGGGAAATCACTGTAAAACAGCAGGCTGAAGAGAAAATGGGTACATTTTAAGTAATTTTTCCTATGTTGACAGAAAGCTCCACAAATGATAATAAAATAGCAGGTATCCTAATGCACTTACCAGGGTACAAGCTATCAAGCAAAATCAGGAGGAGTAAGCATAAAACCATAGGCATTGAAGTCAGATGTAAAAATATTCCTTTTTACTCTGTACTTGCTCAAATGTTATTAACGTGGATGGTGGCCTCCTTAAGGTTGCAGATAAACATCTAGTGGAATCCGTATTTTTTCTATTTTTCGAACTTAAATTTAATATATAAAAGGATTTTCTGTCTCCTCTCTGATATGAGGGTTCTGGTACTATTTCACTAAGAGAAAAGAACTGGGAACAATCTTATAAATGTGTAAAAATACTTAATGTTAAGAAACAAAAAAAGACTGAGACAGACTCTTCTCTGTGTTGCCTAGTGGAAGGACAAGAGGCAATGGGCACAAACTGAAACACAGGGAATTCCATTATAAAACACTTTTTTTTCCTGTAAGATCTCACCAACATTGGCACAGCTGCCTAGCTGTAGAGTCTACATCCCTGGAAATATTAAAAATCAGCAAGAACATAGTCCTGAATAACCTGCTTTACTTGACCCTGCTTTGAGCACGTCAGCTAGAGAATCTCCAGAAGTTCCTGCCTCTCAAGTGAATTAGACTTTGGCTGAGATCATAAAATATGAAGAGTTGCAAGGGAACCACTAGAATCATGGAGCCCAGCCCCCGGCTCTGCACAAGACAGTGCCAAGAATCACACCATGTGCCTTAAACTGTTTTCTAAACACTTCTGGAACTCTCATCAGGCTGGTGCTGTGACCACTTCCCATTGTTCCAGTGCCCAATTAGCCTCTAGGAGAAGAACCTTTTCCTGATATCCAACCTAAACGTCCCCTGACACAACTTCAGGCCACTACCTCAGGTCCTGTCACTGGTCACCACAGAGATCAGATCAGTGTCTGTCCCTCCTCCTCACAAGGAAATTGTAACCACCATGAGGTTTCCTCTCAGTCTCCTCTTTTCCAGGCTGAACAGACCAAGCAACCTCAGCTACTCGTCATACGGCTTCCCCTCAAGGCCCTTCACCATCCTCATGGCACTACTTTGGACACTCTCTAATGGCTTAATGTCTTTTTTATATTGTGGCACCCAAAACTGCCCCCAGCACTCCAGGTGGGGCTGCCCCAGTGCAGTGCAGAGCAGAGTGGGACAATCCCCTCCCTTGCCCGGCTGGCAATGTTGTGCCTGATGCCCCCCAGCACACACTTAGCCCTCCTGGCTGCCAGGGCACTGCTGACCCATGTTCAACTTGCCATGGACCAGGAGCCCCAGGTCCGTTTCCATGGAGCTGCTCTCCAGCCTCTTGTTCCCCAGTCTGTCTGTATATCCAGGGTGGCCCCATCCCAGCTGCAGAATCTGGTGGAGATAATGCTCCACAGATCAGTATTGATCAAATCTTCTATTGAGCAAAAAATTTATCATGTTTGGCAACCTCACACAGTGACAGCAATAGTGGCATAAAACTGGCAGCTACACAAGTATACAAGTGAAACATACGGCTGTTACTATCTACAGGACAGAACAAAAATATTGTAAAGGAGGCAGCAAGTGAAATCTTCTCAGCAGAATCAACCACAGCTGGAATATTATGATTAACCATATGGTAGAGAGGGCAATCAGCTGGGCAGCCTTTTATTTCAAAGAGGAGGCCCTCCTCTCAGTCAGAAAAATACTGCATTTTTTCTCTCCAGTTTATCTGTGGCTAACACTCAGACTGCATCACTCAGAAGCAGGGTCAACTAGAGTAACTGCTAAACAAGGAGGGGCAAGTCAAAGCTGCATGCAATAAGCTCTGGGAAGAAATCACTCTGGATTCAGGCTCAGGTGTGTGATACCACCATTCCTAGCTACCTGCACATTGTAAGTGGGAGTCTGTGTGAGGAGAGGCCTAGGCTTCTGCATTTGACAGAGCCAGTTCCAACAGACTCACCACAGGCCACAGCTGAGCCTCCCAAACTAGATGGTGGCATCTCTTGGAAAACATGTTAGAAAAGGCAAGAAATGCTGCCCAGCAGCTGTAAGAAAAAGGAGAGAAGCGTGACAGAAACAGCCCTGCAGACATCAAGGTCACTGGAGAAGGAATGGGAGGAGGCACTCCAGATGCCAAGGCACAGATTCCCTCTCAACACATGGGAAAGATCACGGTGGAACAAATATTCACACTGCAGCCTATGTGACCCTACACAGGGGTGGACATGTCACACGTGAAGCCATAGCCGAGGGAGAGCAGCTTGCAGAGCAGCAGGTTCCTGGCAAGAGTTGCAACGCTGGAGAGAATCATGTCCATGTAATGATCTCTTCCTAAAGGAGGTACCCTATAGAGATCCATGTTCTTAAAAGACTGTATCCTATGGAAAGGACCTATACAGAAAGAGAGGAATGAGAGAGCAGCAGAGAAGAGATCTTACAGACAGATCACAGCTCATATTCCTGGGGAAAGAACCCACACTTTTTCCTTTCAAAGTCAGATTTTAAAAAGCTGTAACACTAGTGGCTCTACCACTCCACCATTTTTGCAGATGCCTGTTTCTCTCTAAAGAATGATGGGAAGACTGAACACATCACGAAGTTTTTTGTTTAAAGATTAATAGATTTTAAAATAAACACATGAGGAAAGGGCTTCGCCAAGAATACATCAGAGAAATGAAACAAATAAGATTAGAGTATTACATAACATACTTTCTAAGTATATTACCAGAACGCATTCAGGTCAAGAAGGTGCAAGCTAGCCTCAGTTCGCACTTTAAGAACTGGCTATATTATAACCTGACTGTTCATTTAATTTTCAATGTTTCCAGAAAATCTTTAAAATCTGAATACAGTCAACATAGCATACTATCATCTATAAAGTAAGTTTGCAGATGTTTGTGTACCCTCAGTTAAAAGATCATTGAGAGGAAACTCCATCTCCTAACATATGGTTAGCAATACTAGAAATCTTCTCACATCATAAATAATGGCAAGACATTATACAAGAAACACTTGCTTCTTGGTGCATTTGCATCTGCACTTCCAGAATACAGAGCTAATTAAAACAGCAAACACAACAAGTGGATGTATTAAGACACTAATCCACCTTGACTAAGCTGAAAAACAAACACACACAGGAGAGGAAACTGTTGAGAAACAGACACCAGAAGCACACTTACTTAAATTTAAGAAATCTGAGCTGGAAGAAGGTGGAAGTGAACTTTGTGTTGAAGGAACTGTATTAGCTGTAGATGTTGAGGTTGGATTAAGGAAGTCCCCAAAGAGATCTGGACCAGACAGGGCTTGATTCTCTGAACTTGATGACATTGTGAAGGGATCAAATGGATCGGCTAAAAAAGAAGCAAAAAACAAAATTATTTTATGACAAACTGTAGAACAAATGAAGTTGAAAAAGTCCTCTAGGAGGACAGACAAAAAGCAAAGCTCATGTTAGTAACTGCAACAGCCTTCTGTGAATTTTTAGTGGCAGAGTAACCACCTGTTCCTTCCTCTAGACAAATGAACTTTCACATAGGTACAAAAAGGCTCTCAGCCATACATAATATGAACAGCTATGTCTTCAAACACAAATCCCTAGCAAGACTGCATAGAATTCAATAACATTGTTAATTTCATCCATTTAAGACACATCTGAAGTTTTAGTGACCATCTGCACATGCATAGAAGAATTACATCTGCTCAACACTCTGTAACGCCAAACTTGCAACAAGTTTGACATAAATGGACTACTAGTCTATTAAAAAATATCAAGTAAAACATTCATACTACCATTTAGACTTGAAGGCATTGGCGATTCTGGGGCAGAAAGCACGTCAGCCCAAGAATAAAAACCAATAGAAGTAAGACTTCAGCAGGTCTCTAGCGATCCCAGTGAAGAAAAAACTAACTGGAAGAGTATTTATAGTCAGCATGAAGTAACATGTGACAGTCAGCTGGAATCACAGCTTTAGATCTTCCTGTTTCTGCTGCCCTCTAGGGTCAAAAGCCCTCAAGAGCCCAGGGAGTCCTGCCAGATTCACTCAGAAGCTGAAGAGAAGGAATAATCCTGCTATAATACCCCAGCACATCCTCAGGTAATGAACACACTGAAAAGAACTCAGTAACATTTCAAGTAAACTTACAATAGCATCACACGTAAACAAAACCTCAAGTATAAGTTTGTTGTGCAAGCCAAAAGATAACAGTGGCCAATTATTCTCACTCTTACAATTATCTTTCTCTTAATACAATTCAATGACTACAAGAATGAGATACATGACTACTGCTCAGGTGTTTCATGCAGTAGACATGGTTACAGAAAGATGAAGTAATAAAGGTTCCCTTTTATAGAATTCTAGATTCTTCACCGACCATAGTAACAAAGCTCAACAGTGAATTGCCTTAAAATAAGCAGGGATTTTAAATCATCTAAATGCTCTATAAAAACCAATTGTCTATAGATGAAAGCTTTTAGTCTGTATGAATTATCTTTGCACAAACAAACAAAACCTTGTAATAGTTTCCCAGGTTATATGACTGTCGTGGTTAAGCACACTGGCCAAACACCAGGCACCCACAATATCTACTCGCTCTGCTCTCCCCTGCCATACTGAGGCAGAGGAGAGGGAAAGAAAAAAGTTAACATACAAAGAGTTCATGAGTGACATAAGGACTAGGAGACACTCCAAACACAAAACAGCCCGATCTTAAAGTTACGAAGCGAGATTTATTACTAAATAGAGTCAGAGGAGGAGAGCGTAGATGTAGATGCAAAATAAGCCCTTAAAGACACCGTTCCTGCCCCCAACCACTCCATCCTTCCTACCAGCAGCACAGGGGGACAGGGTGTGGGAGTTTAGGTCAGTTCATCACCAGGATCTTCTTCCACTGCTCAGGAAGAGGAGTCCTTCCCCTGCGTTGCCATGGGGTCCCTCCCATTGGAGACGGTTCTCCATGAACTCCTCCAACATGGGTCCATCTCACGAGCAGCAGCACACACACACGCTGCTGCAACATGAGCCTCCTCCCACCGGCAGACAGTCTTCCTAAGCTGCCGTGGCATGTGGTCCCTCATCCATGGGGTGCAGACCTCCAAGGACAGGCTAGTCCATCGTGGGTGTAAGGCCTCTCTCTCTACTGGGATTCCCACTGGACCACAGCCTTCTCCAGGCATTCAGCCGCTCCAGCACGGGCATCTCCCCACAGGCTGTGGGTGGATTTCTGCACCCCGAGTGGACCCCCATGGGCTGCAAGGGGACAACCTGCTTCACCATGGTCATCACCACGGCCAGCAGAGGACTCTCAGCTCTGGCATCTGGAGCACCTCCTCCACTGACCTTGGTGCCTCCATGTTGTTTTCCCTCACATGTTCTCACCTCCTCCTCCTTCTCTGGCTAAAAAGAAGTGTGTGTCCCATTGTTTTGATTTCTTCTTAAATATGTTTTCCCAGAGGCATAACTAACATCTCTAACTGGCCCAGGCTTGGCCAGCAGCATGTCCATCATCTTCAGAGCCATCAGAGACTGGCTCTGCTGGACATGGTGAAAGCTTCTAGAAGCTTCTCACAGGTACCATATTTGTGGGCCCCCCACCACCAAAAAGTGGGCCAAGCAAAACCAACACAGTGACTAATATTCCCAGAAATCTTACAATTAACTTCAGGCAGAAAATTGTCATTTCCAAAAATTTAGTAATGTGACAAGAAATCAGTATCCACTGGTAAGAGGAATAGAACCTCTCAACTAAGACACCTCATTAAATACCAAATAGCACTTTGTAACATTCTCTTTCAGGATACTGACCTGCCAACAACATCAGTAAAACCAGCAAGAAAACATCTTTTAGCAGTATCATTATCCTATTGGTTTGAACAATAATCTACAGGATTTCCAGTTGCTCAGCAGTCTTATGTGATTAACACTTAAAAATCCCACGCAGACATTTGACCTATGCAGCACAGCTCAGTACATCTAATGACATTGCTTTAAATAAAGTTCAAACAAGCAATAAGTTATGACAATTCTCTGCCTTAGCAAGGAAAGTTATGGATTTAGAAAAGGATCTAGCATGTAAAATTCATATGGGAAAGCTAAGAATTCTTTAGGATACTGAATTTCCTTTAAATTCAAAATTTGGCACTTTTCTGTTAACAGAGTTTTAAGTTTATAGGATACTGGCAACATAACAGAATACATGGATAATACACAGGAATTTCTCTCCTTCATGCAAAAACAACATCTATCCATAGTCTTGCTATAGACTGACACATCTTCACCATACTATTGAAACATGGTACTCATTTTCTAAGCACAATGCAAGCAGCAGTTTTTATGCGCTGCCCAGGTGACAAATACTGATGTTAAGGACACATACCTGAAGACATGGCTGCTGCTGAAGACGTACCCTGAGTAGCAGTTGGACACTGACTGCTGAAAAAGAAATCTGTTCCTTGTCCAAGAAGATCTCCAGTGGACTCTTCTGAAACCTGTGACACACTACTCACAAACAGATTGTTCAGCAAGTCTGCATTACTTGATGAAGAGTTTATTTCTGAGATAGGTTGCTTCTGTTCTGCTGAAACATCAGAGTCTAGTCCCAGCAAGTCTACATTCTCTTCAGGGGGAGATTTTTGTAATGGTGCAGATGGAGTTTCAAAACTGGCTTCAAAAAGCAACTCTCCTTCTGGAGTAGAGTCTTTTTCATCAACAATTACTGTACTTCCTTCATCTGGAAATGTAGGAAACTCCTCATCTGAAGGATCACTCTCTTCCCTGTCATCAGATAGCTGAACACGATCATTTTTAGATGAACTGTCCTCTATTCCACTTTCTGGAGTTTTTCCTTCTTTGAGAGAAAAAAAAATAAAATCTTTAGATGATCAGGATTATTCTTCTGACTAGAGTAAGAGAGACTTTCATGGTGATATCATATGAAATTAATTCCTAACCAACCAAAACTCACATAAGAATTGATGAAAAAGGAACTAAGTTGCCTGCCACCTCTGTACAGGGCAGGCAAAGCTGCAGCTGACTACCATATTTGCCACCCCACAATGGCAGGCATTAGGGACTTTTTCAAAATGAGACTGACTTGGACATTTAACCTCAGATCATTGTGCCACTTAGAGCTTATAAGATTTCTCAGTAACTGCTGCTCCACTCAATGAAAGCATAAGCAGCTGCTGATGCTTTTGCCAGCAAAGCAGCACTCAGAAAATGGAGTTACACATCTGCTATAAAATTACATTTTCTCAGTCCTACTTACTGATCCAGACCCCACTGGCTAGTCTACTTTGTTTCCTCTGTTCCTCAGCCAAAGTGGGGCTGTGGGAGTGAAAAGCTTCCTTGCAGACTTTTAAGGTTAAGATTTTTACAGAGAAAGAAAAATTCAGCTCAGCATTTAAGTTATACTCAACACCAAACCCCCTTACTTGGTGTTTATCCAAAAGAAGCAGAATAACGCCTTGTTATTCTGCAGAGCTCACTCTTTAAATAGCTTTTCCTCGTGGTTAGTGAATTAGAGACTTTTGCTGCATAAGAAGGCTAAAGCGTTCACTGAAAGGCATACGAGACAAACACAAACCAAGTAGTCACTTCAGAGGAAAACTTGTACCTTTCCAGTCCAGAGAGTGAAAGAAGTTATTTGCATCAGTACTACTGCTGTGTGGGGATTCTGTCTCAGTAGGCACACTTTCAGAAGACTGCTCCAGCTGGGATGCCTCTGCTTCATATTGTGCAGTTGAACCTGGCTGTCTAGGCAACTCTGGTTTCCCTATAAAACAGAATTTAAGCCAGAACCCTTAAAGAGAAACTTCTCAATCCTCCACACGGCAGCGGATACTTGGCTTTCAGACTGACTGCTGCAGGAAGACAATTGTCTCCAATCTATTTCTCTGCAAAAGTAAATTCCTGCTCCCACCATCTTTGACATTGGCATTATTAGCTTTGTTTCAACTGAAAAAACTGGTAAGACCCTGTTTTGAACTAGGACTTTAAATCAGAATCATAGCATAACACTCAAGCATTCTATTTACATTTGTAGGAAAATGTAATTAGCATCTCACAAACAAAAACATGCAAGAGCTATGAACAGTATCTGCAATAAGAGACAAAAACAGGAAAAAAGCAAATGCAGATGTAGAAAAACCCAGAGTATACAAAGCCAGTGAAGAACATGGAGTTATTAAAAAACAACACGAAGGGGTTAATACACTGTATGCTGCTATTAACCTCTTATTTCTTATTTTACTGAAATCAGATATTAAGTGACTCGTGTAAGGCTGAGCAGGGCAGAGCTACCTATTGCTGTATCATCATCTCTCAAAAAAAAAGTTTTCTCAAGGCAACTTAAGAAGACTTCCTAAATTAGTCAATATTCATCTCCTGTTTGAAAAAAATGGATGAAAGCCTGGGAGTAATCTATTAGTCTAAATTTAAATACACAACAGGTAGAGAGCATTTTTTCATTCTCCTTCCACATTCTCAGTTTTAGCTTAGAGATGCTGAAAAAATTATCTCAGAAAACATATATGAAAGATCATGACTAATGAAAGAGTAAATTCAATTTTAATAGCAAGTTTTTAAAAATCAGTTCACAGCACTTGCTTTTGTCCTATTCCCTTCCCACCAATCTTAAGAAAAACTTTTACTGTAATTTGAAACTCTTACATTTCAAGTATCAATCAGAAAACGGAACTGACCTAAGAAAGTAACAGTAACTTTCACAGATGTTCATCACCATGGAAACAGCTTTAGAGAGCTGAGAGTTTTGTTTACAACAGGATTAAGCTGTGTTAAATAGAAAATGGCCTAAATCATACTACAAACAACTGCTCAACTGCTCAAAAGAAAAAGCAGCAGCTATCTTACATCAAAACAAAGGTACTTGAGATGTTCCCATATTAACAACACAGGGTGAGATCTCATGTATCACTAAAAACACCATAGTAATCTTCATCCTGCTTCTTATCCTCAAAACACAGAGAAGGCTTAAGAGTCTGAATGAAAATGTCAAAGCCAATTACTGATACCAGGAGAAGAAGAAAAACACTGAATAGCATTAACTGGAATTAATGCAGGCCTCTACAGACGAAGCACTGAATATGTAGCATTAATAAAAAAAAGTCTGCTGGAACATATTATGAAAAGTTGAGGAAATTAATTATAACATTACATGGCTATGCATAAGAATGTTGATAAAAACATTCTTACCTAAAACTACTTGTGAGGAATGCTCATATAATTTTAAGTGAAATGATCCTGGTGCCAGTTTAGCCAAAAAACTCTCTTTCAAAACATTGTGCCTACAAATATTGGCTGTTACAATTGCATTTGCTAAAAGTCCCTCCCTGCAAATGGCATATTCATAGTTTTAAAGTAAGCACATGTAAGCACAGTCAAAGTAAGACAGGAATAATTATAATCCATTACTGAGGATAAGTTAAGCACCTCCATACAATGCATATTTTAACTGATATTTACAAAAAACCACCTTTTAAATTTCTTTCAGTTAATGGAATATCAAAAATTAAACACAAGCCTCAAACACTAAGTGCATTGAAAACTTTTTCACATTCTTTACTTTACATTCACTATTTTTTCAAGGGATTCCTTACCAAATTTTGATAAAATCTCCTGTTGTTCCTCTCGGGTGGAGAAGAGGATCTTGGGATTCAGTCCTTTTATATTCATGTTATCCCAGGGTGGCTGTTCACAGCTGGGCCTATCTCTGGGCTCCACCTCTACTTCCAGATTGACTTGAAATAAATCAGGGTATTTCTCTTGTATGTCACAGGCATCCAGGTCATACCTGTAAAGACAAAGACAAGTAGATTCTTGATACTGATGGCTACTGGATTAGACCTATTGCAGTCCAAAACAAAACTTCAAAGCAATTAGTAAAAGACACAAAAATGCTGTATTTGTTTACTTTTCCCATTTTAAACAGGTGGTATTTTTTGTACATAGTTTTTTTATATCATGAACAAAACATTTTGTTTCCTTAAGGTGAGTAAACAAAAGAATCTTATTGCAATCAAAGTAATTTACTTCCTACACAGACTATATTTCCTCCCCCTGCTTTTTGTTGATGTTTGGCAGGTCAAGCAATTTCAAAGAAAACTTTTTCCAGCTTCCACTACAAAGAGATGTCAACATACTTGGCAAATTTCACTGTAGTGGCATTTCGGGGCACAAAACCTGTATGGAACTGAATCTGAAACATCTTCATCGAAGCCATCTGTTAAAAACAAGAAATACAGGAAACTGCATAAACCCATATGAACAGTGTGTACAGTGTTCTGCCTTTAACATAATGCAAAGTATTATCAGTATTAAAATACTTGACCATATTTGCTTTGCTAATTGCTACAATTTCCGTTTAATTGCAAGTATACTTTATCTTGAAAGATTTAAATGCAGTTGATAGAGAACATAAATAGATCTATTACTACTACTAACAAACCAAAAGACCTTGAGTCAGATATGCCTCATCACTAACCACAAAACAATCAAAGCCTTAAGTATTTCTAGATCCTGTTCTGGAGGCTAAAACTGCATAACCTTCATTACTTTTCTGAATAACATGCACTCAAAAAAATTCATTGTGCAATACACTAACCAAGAAATATATGTCACATATAGAGGAGCTGATTTAAAACAGTTTTAAATGCAGCACATTTCAAAGGACACTTCAGAAGGCATGCAAAGAGAGGTTTTTTGTGCAATTTCAAGTCAGCCATTCATTCCAGATAGAATTCTAGGGCTTTTCTGAACTGACTATTTTAATCACTCAACCATTGACAGAAAAACTACTTTCCCATGCCTGATGTGAATGCGAGTGTCCAGAAAATGCTGCTAAGGAAGATTCATATAGCTCCTGGTCCTGCGCAAATCCAAATTACAGCTCACTGATAAATGTACCCTGTACTTGTTTCCTAGCCTTAGTTACAACACCTGTGAAATAGTCTTGCCAGTCCTTACAAAGAAGTCATACAGTAATAGTCCAGGAAACATGATAAAATAAAATTGAATTATGAAAGCTTTCCTTGTAAATGAGCATTTATTAAACATCATAGCCAGAAATCAAATAATACAAAAAGCTTTGCCACAGGTTAAGGGGAGGGTAATCCTTCCCCTCTATTCAGCACCAGTGAAGCCTCATCTGTAATTTTGTGTCCAGTGCTGGGCACCTTAGTACAAGAGACACGGCCATACTGGGGAGAGTTTCTCTGATTCTTCCATCCCTACTATCCCTTTCCTAGAAGATAAACTAAACCCTCGCTCAGATCAGCTGTTACTATTCACAATGCCCATCTCCGAACACAGGACAAATCTTGAAATGTGATGGATGATCTCTGTAAGAGTTCTGCAGAGAACTTCAGGGGGCAATTTACAGCACACACAGGACACACTGAATATTGTTTCATCAAACCTCCAAACCCAGATCATCACACGCACTGTTGATGTATCGCGTTTTAGCTGACAGATGAGAAAATTCTAGTCTTTTCTGATCAGTGAATAAATGCTAGAGAAACCACATCAAAGAAACTCTATCACGAATAAAAAGTGATATTGTACAAGAGTATAACCTAAGCTTGGGTAAATTTTGTCAGTTTTATGCCTTTTTCCTGAGGACATTGAACAACACAGTAGTTATTTTTGTGCATTAAGGAATCAGTCCACTGAGTGTTTAGTTTTAAGGTGTTCTGGAAGGTCTTGTTGAATCTCTACAATATGACAAGATTTGATACTCACCTTCCTACTCACAAAGTAGGAAAAAAGACATAGGGAAAACAATTTCAGTAACTCTGTATGAATACACATGTATGTCCTACATGTATAGAAACTGACTGAAGAACTCTCTGGATCAATTTCCACAAAGCTACAAGTTACTCTAAACTTTGCATTACCCCTCCTTATCTTTTATATGAATTTCCAAGTTTAATTCATGTTGCTTATCTGGAGAAAAAAGAACAGTGCTCTCTTTTAAAAAAAAATCAAGACAGGCTTCATTAACAAGTTTTTGTGATCTTGAAATACATTTGCATCCATAGTTGAATTAAAAAAGGAAATATGCATTCTCCATAGTAGAACAAAGACAAGTAAGAAAACTAGCTATAAAAACTGAACCTGACTGTAGAAATAGGGAATAAAACCACAGGGATTTTTCTGCCCTGTTTTGTACAGGCAGTCTCTGGAATCCTGCTTTTCTGTTGAGTGGTACTCTTCCTTTGTTTGCAGTTTGGTGCACAGAATTAACAAGTTCTGGCTTGTTGTGCAACTTGACAGATAATAATTGCTGCCTCAAAAAACTGGCTAGGGCCTTTCTTTACAAATATAACAATTATCAATACCGAAATACTTTCCAGAAATGCTTACCAAAGCATCTACATGGTACAACATTAGAGTGGACATACTCAGGCGGTTTGAAAAGGTCGAATTCACAACTGAATGAAAACCTCAAACATTTCTCTGAACAAAGTATAGTAAATAAAGCAAAGTACTTAGTAGATAACTAGTAGGATACAAAACTGCAACCAAAAAAAAAACAAATCTTCCATTTAGGCTCTTAAATTTATCATTACCTTGGCTTGTAGTCGCCCTCCTAGAGTTGACCTGGCATGATAGATCACAATGAGAACATCTCCTTGGACTGTTATACCCAGTGGAATTACTGCTTTCCCATCTTCAATTTTAAACTCCCTAAAGAAAAAAAATACATAGCCACAGTTAATTAAGTTTAAAAAGAGATAAAATAGAAAGTCCGCTTTCTCCAAAGTCTTCAGTAGCTGGAAGGCTAGAAGCACTACAGTATTCTCTCATCTTTCTTGTCTGTGATTACTCACACTTAGTAGTGTGAGCACCATTTGCAATTCTTGTGCAGACATGAGAGCTGTACAGGGGCTAATAAGCAGTCAGCTTGCAGCTGCCATGCCTGGGGATCCCTACAGCTTCTGTGACCGAGACAGAATGCTCTGCTCAGCACAGGTACCTCAGGGATGAATGTTCCCTGTCTTCCATCACATGAAGTGAGAAAACGGTCTTGCTCACTGCTGCGCAATGTCCCCTGTGCCACCCCACCATCATCCCCACTGTTCTGTAAGACCAGATCCAAGCTGCTGTAACAACCCACATTCTCTTCCCTATGATTTACCTTTCAAGATCAGCCAAAGGGGGACAGAGGAATCTAGAAAAAAAATAACTGCTAGAATCTAGAAAAATGTAGCTTGCTGTTTCAGAGCAAGTCATACTTTGTACTTACTTCATTTTGTCATATTCCTGGGAAGTGGTGGCTACTCTTTCATCTCCCACATAAACCTCACAAAAAGGCCTGCAGCCATTACGCTGCTTACTGAAAAGTGGAACAGGAGTCATGACAATTGATCTAACCAGGATGGGCTTGCTGTGAGGAATAATGGGTTCTTCAGCCATCATGTCACACATGTATTCAATGTATCTGCCAAAACCAAAGGGTACTCATTGAGTCAGAGAACAAAATTCTAAGAAATGGGTGAACACATAAGCAAGTTACCTCTGTTCTTATCCAGCCACTAAGCACTGGTGAGTATTAACAGTAAAACACTGGGAACATTTAACACCACCTCCAGCAAACAGATTTTCAAATCTGATAGAATGACACAAAAGGGTCTGTAGCTTTACATACATTGATTTGTAAAAGAAACTAGCCACTATTTCAAAAGGCCTTAAAACACTAAACTAGAACTATTTATTTCATATCTTATACATAATGGATCACAAAAATCTTCCCAAAGGTTTTAAACTTGTCCTGATTAAAACATATAATTTTGTGGAGAACCCCTTAAGCATACTCAAAGTAAATGTGTACAGAAATACAATCTGTCATTTGGAGTGAACTAATACTTTACTTCTCACCCTTCAAATTCTAATCCTTTTTGTAGAAACACCTTTACTACCAGTGTCATTTGCTATTCAGACTTTATGGCTATAAGATCTATCAAATTAAATCAAATAATCAGTTTAAAACATTTGTCAAATTATATGCAAGTCACCTCTGCATGCACTCCTTTAAAAAGTGTTAGGCATTTTTTACTCAACTGACAGAAATAAATTCTTGTATTTCCACAGAACTTGCAGTGTTCTCACACAATAAAACCTACTATAATAAACTAGGAAACATGGAATAAGTCTTATACATGTGGAAGTGGATTTTATAATTTAAAAATCATTCAGAAGCTCTGCATACACTTGTTTTCATTCCTAACACTTGCTCACTACAGGTTGTACTTGACCCACTTCTGATAGGTACATACAAGCACAGAAAATTCAGAACTACTTTCTATTAACAATACAGCAAAATAGTTGGAAAAAGAGATGTTTGTACACAGACATTATTGAAATAATTTTACTTTCTAAAATCATCCTAGACAATATTCACAACTGAGTAACTACTTGCTTCAACAGTACCTTACAGTACCTTTTATGAGAAGGCCAAATGCCAGGTGGACAGCGTTTCATACTGAACATGTAAACAGCAGCTTCAGCAGTAGTGAAGAGACGACAGAAACACAGAAAGGAACAAACTACAACAGCAGATGCTGCTCTTCCATCCTAGTTTAAAAAAGGTAGCTTTGTTAGTAAACCTAGTGGAAAAAGCATTATCCAAGTTACTAAAGAACATCCTATTATGTATCCTACGTCCTCTCATTATTTAATGTCATGATATTCAAGGCCTAGTACCATTATTTGAAGTTTGTATCCGAATGTGAAATGTTTTCATTTAATTTCCACACAATACAAAGGATAGTACATATTATCTTTTTGCTCAAATGTGAATAATTACTTTAGCTTAATACTATTTGAAACGTTTTCAGCTGATGTTCTTTACCTTACTGTCACTAATGCCCATTTTTTAGGTTTGTTTCCTGCCTGCTATCTGTAATCCCACATCAGTGCTATTTTTGACTGACAGCCATGGACTTCTGCTAAAAGAGAAGTACAAAGATTCAGAAGAACTAAACCACACTAAACTCTTTAGACTTCTGTCTAAAACTGTTAACAGCTTGCCAAGAGGAGATTAAAACACTGAACTTCTTTCTGCCGGAATCCTGGCTCTATACATATTATTATATATTATACGTATACATATACATATATTATACATCCCTACAGTACAAACGGCAGAAGATTCAAAGGAGGTAATGGTTGACAAAATAGGACTCCCCCAGGCTTTTTTGCTAGCAATGTGGAACAGAATTTTTATCATTCATTTCTAACAATTCCAGTGTACACTTTTTACATCACACCTGGCACACAGCCATGTATACGGCTAAAAGTTGCCCTCACATAAGGGGAAAAAGAATGAGTTAGGTACCTTGAACAAAACACTTCAAGGGAAAAATGCTACAAAACCTGGTGCTAATTCATCACATATTCTTCTTACCTACTTTACCAGCAATCACGTGATACCAAGGAACCAGAAGTATCACATAGGATTAGATGCCTAACCTCACAGCAGCACTGAGATTCATACTGGTTTTCAGGAGCTGACATTAACTTTTTACTTGAAAAACACTGCATAACTCACAGTTTGGTTTGTCAGATTAACAAATCCTCTTTTTGATTCTGAGAGTGATATTCCCTATTGACTGCTATACCATATCACTGGACAGTTTTCCAGCAGCATTGCAAGCATTGTCACAGAGTCATGCTTCTCTTTTTACTATGCAGTAAAATAAGAATGTCAAAATTTCACTCGCAATTCTCTTACACAAACATAAGAGTGACCTCATTTTCAAATCTTGAGCAGAGTAACTATTCTCTAAATTAATTCCTTGCCCCCACCACATTTGACCTGATGTGGCTCTAAAGACAGTTTTATTGCTTTTTTTGTTTTATCAAAGTTAGTGATACTTTGGAGGATAGTGACAGTTACACAGCAATTTGCTGCCAGTAGAAGTAAGTAAACCAGAAGTCTCACAGTCAGTTTCTGAAATTCTGTGGCTATATATTACACTCTAAATGAACAGTAGTGGGATATGCCGTGAACACCCATCTATCACACAGGAAACAAAAAATGGAGCAAATACTGAAGCAGTAGAGGAGATTTTTTTTTCTCCCAAAGGCTACTTTTCCTTAATACTGCAAGTATACTGCCCTCCACTCTAAATGCAAGTAAGCAAGGGCTACATTACCCTCTTAATTTCCCTAAGGAGAAAATTGATGCAAGTAATGTCCCTACAAACACCATAGGAAGGAATTGGCCCCACGCTCCCAGTAAATAAAGCCAGTAGCAGTCACAAACTGAATGGATACTAGCAACCTTATTCACAATTTAAAGCCCTATTGAACAAAGCACTTCAGACTTAAACCAATTTCTTACAAGGCAATGCACAATGCAAACGTTTTTCTGGTCTTGTTTCAGCCATAAATGCATGTTCTTGCATATGCTATAAAGATTCTGAAGATTTGGTGCTCGTCTCGCTGGCCAGCCACATTCAGAAACCTGAAGCGAGAGAGACAAGAGGCAGGAGATGTGAGGAACGGTATTACAATCACATATAAACAACTTAGGTAATGCAAATGTCTAAGAGGCAATTTTACACTTTAATGCCACCTTCATGTTGAAATTAAGCAAGATGATCAAGAAAAGTAGCCTTACACAGTGTAAATACCACTTTTTAGGATGAAGTGCAATAAAACTTCAGTCCCGCCTACAAATCCGCTGCACTAGAAATATCAACAACTCAGATTACTATCTGAAATATTCTGACAGGAAGGAATAAAGTAAAACAGCCTTCAACTGAATTTTGTGTACTTATACTTAAAAAAACAAAATCAAAAACCAAACAACAGAAAACCCAACAGCAGAAAGACTCAGCTTCTTTTAATGTTTGTCCTTTCTTCAAAGAGCTTGAATGGTTCAGAAATATTCCTTTTATAATTAGTGCTTCAAAGCACTAACAAAAAATCAGCTTCACTGCTGAAGTCTATATCCTTAAAATCAGCTGTCCAGTAAGGATGTAGTATATGAAACTCGATTCTTGAGGCACTTGAAACACGTGAAAAGTAGATGTATTCAGAACCAAGGAAACAAGTTACAAACTATGCTTTTTCTATTTGTTTTTATTCCCAACTGCAATTGCCAGATGTTGAAGACCAAGTTCTCCTATCAGCAATATGTCTTCCTATAAAGATAAAGAATTCAGAGGTTACTCTGAGATTAATTACCAGAACTGATTATCACAAAAAATTGTTTGTGCCAAGCACAGGAAAAAAGGCTGAAATAAACAGTCTGACAAAGTCTCCTACAACTTTTCACTGTACTCTAGTATTTTAATTAACAAATAAGGCCATTTCAGAAAGCACCACTTTGCAAGAGATTTAAATTGCACATCCCTTTGTTAGAGAAAACTTATTGTGGTGGTTTTGCTTGGCCCAGTTTTTGTTAGTGAGCAGGGTGGGGTACAAAGATGGCTCCTGCATGTCCTGAGTAAAGATTCTGGAAATTTTTCACCATGTCCAGCAGAGCCAATCTCTGATTGCTCTGAAGATGATGGACATGCTGCTGGTAAAACCTGGGCCAATTAGAGATGTTAGTTACACCTCTGTGAAAACATATTTAAGAAGAAATCAAAACAACATGGAGGCACCAAGGTCAGTGGAGAAGGTGGAGAGGACGTGCTCCAGGCGCCGGAGCTGAAAACCCTCTGCCGGCCATGGTGAAGACCATGGGGGAGCAGGAGGTCCCCCTGCAGCCCATGGGGTCCAGGGGGATGCAGAGAAACCCCCACAGCATGTGGGGAGGTGCCCACGCCAGAGGAGCAGGTGGATGCCTGCAGGAAGCTGTGATCCAGTGGGAGCCCCAGAGACTGAGAGTTGCAAAGGCCTTGCAGGAGAGAGAGAGAGGCCTTGCTCCCGGGATGGAAACAGCCTGGCCTCGGCTCGGCCTTGGCTTGGAAGTCTGCACCTTATGGACCAAAAAAAAAATCTCATGCTGCAGTAATCAGGCAGGTGCTGCTCATGAGATTGGACCCATGCCAAAGAAGTTTGCAGAGGACTGTCTCTCGTGGGAGGGACCCCCATGGCTAAGTAGAGGACTCTTCTCCCTGATGGGCTGACCGTAACTAAAGAAAAAACCTCGTACCCTGCCCCCAACCCAGAACTCTTGGTTAGAATGAATGAGGGAGGGGGTGAGCTGAAAAATGGTGTCTTAATTGGGAGGGGATGAGTTAGAGAAATAGCGTTTGTAGCAGAAGAATTGTGGTGATGGACAGACTAAAAGAAACCACATACCTTGCCCCTGGCCCAGATCAGTTAGTTGGATGGAGGGAGGGGGGTGAGTAGAGAAGCAGTGTCTGTAGTAGAAAAATTGTGGTGATAGACTAATCAAGAGAAAAAACCCCACACCTTGCCCCTGCCCTGGAGTTGTTGGTTAGTTGGAAGGAGGGAGGCGGGTGAGCTAAGAAGCAGTGACTTAAGAGGGAAGGGGGGTGACTGAAGAAATGGTGTCTTAAGAGCTTATTTTTACCTCTGATTTATCCTCTGACTCTGTCAGGTTATTAAATCACTTTGCTCTGCCTTGTCTGTGTGTCCTCCTTATCAGTGATTTATCTCAACTCGTGAGTGCGGTGTGTTATGTATTAGTTTTTCCCTCTCCTCTGCATAGCTGCAGCAGGAGAGAGCATAGAAAGCAAACGCTGTAGGTGCCCAGCCTTTAGCCAGGGTTATAACCACGACACTTATGTAACGGCACCAATCAACAAAAAAAAGCTAAAGCAAAAAGTCCTTTATAATCCTGTTCACCGCAGGATTCCATAAGAGCTTCAGTACATCTCAAATATTACAGTAGTAGCATATGCTGGCTTCAGCTAGAGTAATTTTCTGCATAGTAACTAAATGAGGCTGTATCTTGTATTTGTAAGGCAAACAGTGCTGATAACACAGGGATGGGTTATTTATTGGTAAGCAGGGATTACACAGAGTCAAGATCCTTTCTGCCTCTCAGATCACCTCACCAGCCAGTAGACTTGGGGTGCAAAAGAAGCTGGGAGGAAACAGAGTCAGGACAGCTGACCAGCTGACCAAAGGAGTATTCCATACCACAGGGTATCACGCTCAACCCATATAGCTGGGGCAAAAAGAAGAGAAAGGGAAACATTCAGACCAATGGCATTTGTCTTCCCAAGCGATCATTACGCATGAGGGAGCCCTGCATTCCAGGCTGTACACCTGCCTGCCCATGGGAAAAGGTGAATGAATTCTTTGTTTTGCTTTGCTTGCACGTGCAGTTTTTTTGCTTTACCTATTAAACTGACTTTATTTCAACCCACGAGTTCTCACTTTTACTTTCTGATTCTCTCCCCAGTCCTACCAGGAAGGAGTGAGCAAGCAGCCATGTGAGGCTTGGTTGCTGGCTGGAATTAAATCACAACACTGCAAAAGAATCATATTGAGTCACTGCAGCTTCAGGCCAGAACAAAGCCTAGAAAATCATGTGTATTCAAAAAAGAAAAAGTACTGACTTTTTTCCTTTTTATTTATTCAAACACTAGTTTTCTTACAAGATGTAAGAACACCAACATTTATTTGTTTCTTTGGCTGTGTTTTAAGCTCAAAGTGTCCTCATAATTTGCAGAATGATGCATAAACGCGTAGAGTAACCTATTCCAATGAGGACTTAAAGAGACTACTTCAAAACTACCATTAATTTTAACCAAGATTAAAGGAATACGTAGAAGTTCCAAACAGACAGCAAAAAGAAAGAAACCAATAATATGTAATTTCATAAATATCTTCTAGGCAAAGTGTCAGAATTAAGAATTTTAGAAGCTGTTCTCCTCTGATCAAGTTTAAGGCTTGCCATAATCATCTCTTGTGGGCACTAAGGAAAAACTAAGCTTCTTTAGGTTCCTACATGGCTGCTCTCACTCAGCACTGAACGATAAAGTTAATTAGCATTGCCAGACATCTCAATTTCAAGAATAGGTAGGCAGGAGATCACAAATACAAATAAAGACTTTGTTTCCAAGTAAAATAGCTGCTTTCCTAAATACTCCTAGACAATAAAGTGGTCATGAACCTATAACTTCATGAAACTATAACTTCCACAAGTTATGCCCTTACTATGACTTCCTAAGATCCTATTACCATTCTTACCAACACATCAGAAATACCAGGTGTATAGACACCTCAGACTTCCATAACCAAAAAACCATTTCCAGGGTAAGCAAATTCCCAGTGACAGAATTTAATTCTATAAACAGAGACTGATCACTTTGTAGGATGAGGAATAAATCAGTTCACTACATCAGCCTCAGTAGACTTTCCAGCAATCTGATGCTAAAAAGAATTGTTGAACATTTTAATTTGAGGAACATGCTACAAAAAATCATGCAGGAGGTTTCCTGCATAATTAAGCTTTCTTGCCTTCCACCTTGAATAGCCTCTGCCTGAACCTCATACTGAACCACACACAGATAAAGAAGCCGACTGCATCCTTCCGAAGAGGCAGTAATGATTTCTTTCAGGTATGACAATGTTTATCTTGTTTAAAAGGAAACAAAAAGAAGTGATAGCACTAGATAGAATACATTAAATACAGCTCAGCCTGACATATTAAGTCAACTTTGAGAACTGAAGCAATACTAAGGATGGCTCTGCATAATAAGACCCAAAAGGCCTTATTATTCTGTAACAAATAATGCTTCTAGAGTCTCTTCTTGGCAGACAATATTGTGCGGAATGGGCGTGATCACTATAGACTGTTACGGTGAGGTCTCTGGCCAGCGCTGGACAACTCACAACACAGTAACAGTCTCCACTGTTGAGCCTCTTACAGGACAGTCGAGGTTTATTTAGGAGCAGACTCTGAAGTCCAGTATCTCAGTGCCTAACAAGAAGTCCTCAACACCTTGTTGCTGAATTAGGCAAATGCCTTCCTATCAGTATCAGAGAAACTGCCAGAGAGAGGGTAATGGAGGCTCAGCTAAACTACAACAATACTCAAGACAGTGGCAACCACCAGTCAGCTATGGCTGAGTCATATGGGAGTCAAATGGTATGTAGTGGGACAAGAGACGCTCCAGTGAAAAGGTTATGCAAATGAGTCATTATCTCCTTGATAAAGGAAAATGGTAGAATATAGGAGAGACTGAAATTTTAGTAACATTTTAATTACTTTGAGTATTCTCCACTTAAATTTGAAACACATAATGTACATCTCGAAGATATCACTATCCTAGAAAAAACAGACTTTAGCCAGTAGTATTAAAGATTAGTCAGTTACCAGTTAGGTTTGAATGTAAAGCAAAGACAAGCAGAAAATAGGTTACTCTTTGACCTTGCATTTGTACTTATTTTTTGGTCATCCTTTTGATTAACCTACTTTCACCTATTTTACAATAAAAAACTGAAGGCATAATGAAAACACTGGGTTGCAAAGCCTTTTAGATAAATACACAAAAGCTATACACACCCTGTTATGGAATCTTTTAGATAAATACACAAAAGCTATACACACCCTGTTATGGAATCTTGAAGGCCTGTATGTTCTTGGAGAGAGATTGTACACAGCATAATGGCCAGGATGTTTAGAGTCCAGACACAATCGCACATCTTCTATGTTATTTTTGATGGCAGATTCTACACCTTCAGCTGGAAAGGACATCACTGAAGACAAAACAAACAGCGAGTGACATGTTTCACCTACTAAGATCAATGAGAAATTGTGTTTAAGAAAGATATAGCTGTCATACCAGCAATTCTGGAAGTGATGTATGATATATCCAAGTCTCCTTTTGCATAACTGAAAAAGAACACATTGGTGTTAATATTGGGAGATATATCCATTCAAGCCATAAGCCTAGAAGTCAGATCTCTCAGGCTGCACCCATGACCACGAATAACGTTCCATTTCTTCCATCTAAAGCTTTTTACCTCACACTTCATGTTACAGAACAGACACTGCATTTAAGCAGTTACTCATTCAAATCAGTGGCATCAAAACCACCTGTGGGATTTTATACAGATGCCTTTAATATTTAACTCACTCCTCTAGCCCCTCCTCTTACTGGTAAAAATTCACTGTAGGGTGTCAGTTTGAAAGCCTAATGAGGATACATAAGCATCTTTAATGGAGAATATTTCAATGCTTAAAAAATTAGTTTAAGCATCAAAGTTTAAATTATGTAACTGTCATGTTACTATCTGGCACAGATGGCCATGCTGCCAATATCCTAATTCCACATGCACAGAATGTTAAGAACACTTCCCTGTCTGGCCATTCAGAAAGGACTCAGTCAGTCACACTCAAACCACCGCCAGACTTGCCACTGCCAGGACTGAAGCCTCTTTGCAGCTGGTGAGCCGATGGGTGCCCTGTTTGACCCCCTACACACCCTGCACTCACACAGGCAGACCAGGTTTCCTTCCCAGTTGTACCCCAGGTTTCCCATAGCAGAGTCTCAGACTGGTTGCTTTAAGTGTTTCAATCTGGGGCAGCAATAGAGTAACAGCTGGAGCTGCTGCCTCCCAGGAGGGACTCCAAACAAAAGAAACCCTGGGCTTTTATACTCTCACACTCTATCGGTGCCCAAATCTGGGGTCTTTCTACAGAGTCCTCAGCTTCTGCTGTGTCTCAGTGTCCGGTCACCTGGCAGGGTCATAGGTCCCTGTGTTTTTTGTTGTGCCAAGGGTCAGCAGTTCACGGCCTCTTGCCTCAGGTTCCCACCCAGAGCTCAACCCGCAGCTCCCACTGCAGCTGCACCCCGAGCTGCCTGCACTCAACACAGAGCGTACCTAAATCTCCTTCCTCATTTAAATCATTCTTCCAAGAATTCACTTCCAAAATTCCCATAGTAAGCAAGGTATTTATCATTACTCATCTCTCTCTCTCATACATGGTGCACACTTTAAAAGAGCAGCGTTTTCAAGAAATAACCTCCCAGTGATAACTTTTTATATTTATTTAGGCCTGTTCCCTGCCCCTTTACCTAATCATCCACATTACATCAATTATTTACTGATTTAAGACCACTACTATTTTTTTGTTTCTAGGGTTTCTGCTTGTAGTAGAATGAAAAAGCAAGAGAAAAAAACTGAAGAGACCCAGAGCACGCCAACAGCCTTGAGTACAACTACATAGGTATGCACACCTGGATTGGTAAAGTAAGAACAAATCCACCTATAGAATTTGATTTAGACATCCCTAACTTAAATATCTCAGTAGCCTATTAACTCCATAAGATCAAAATGTCATCAAAACACTATGATGCATAGACTTTAACAAATTCAAAGGCACTAACAGGACTTTTATATCCCAACAAAGTTTCAAGACACTGCTCAGAAGAGCAGACCTAGGATATTGCACTCAAATTTTGAAACACCAGGAAAGAACATTAAGTTTTGATTCTTTATTACTTGCTAGTAATCACAGAGGTTAGAGGGATTGATTAAAAGATTGAATATACAAGGATAGTGAGGAGGATTTTAGATTAGGGGAAAAAAAATCTTCTGAATGCAAGGCCATTAAACAGTATTTATGCAGAATGGCATAATCAGTGTCCCAGCAATGATAATGACTCACTGCCTCCAACTAAAACCACAAGGAAATTTGAATCTCACTAGGCAACGCATTTAAAAAATAAACCCCTTAGCCCTGAGTAACCTTGTATAAGGAGATAGACAAATGGCCACAATTTCAAAATCTTTTGCACTTTTGGAAGGACATATTTCATCATGTAAGCTCACATGGTAATACTGTTGCAGCCAAACTAATTAAGGCAGAAATTTACATTCAGAACTAATAATGATTGCTTACTAAAATTTGTGATGACTGTAGTCCTTTATACGGTTGAGAAGTGTCAAATCTTACTTGCTGCTTACATGCACCAGCTTCAGGCAAGAAAACATGTAATCATTCCAATATAATTGTTTTTGGTATCAAGATAAAGGACTACCTAATACGACAGCTGTAGAACACAGAACCATTATCGCTTCAAAGCTATAACACTGAGGTTAAGCAGCAACTTGAATCAGGCACAGAAATAGTAAAAGCAAAAAACCAACAGTACTCACACCCATTCCCTTGGGAAGACTTTCAGAAATTGACTTCTTACTAGCAACACCACTCAATTCAGCTTTGGTTTTTACATTTGTCTAAATTTAAAAGCAACATTAGGAGCATGGATCTCACCATACACACATTGACATAAGAGTCCAGAGTAGTATGTCAACAACAGAGCACAACACAGCCAACTCAAGCTTTGTATTTTGCAGGAAAAAATCCCAAGTATGCAACTATTACACTGAAAAAGCTTCAGAGTGTTTGCACAGTCTTAATTAAAATGAATCTTCTTAACAGCAAAATCAACGCAAGTCTCCCGAACATGTCACCATGTCCTTGAATTATTATTCATTGAACTTTATTCTGAAGATTTCACAGCTATTTTAGTAGTAAGACCTGAACAGAAGGTACTCTGTTTTCAGTGGAGTGTTTTACATCAGAATGGTAACTGAGATTTCTTTAAATGGTGAAAAGGTGAAAAAAAATGTGTCTTCTTCACATTGGTAAGCACTCCTATGCATTTCAAGATAAAACTAACTAAAAAATCACAAATAAGGTCTAAACTCTTTCTTTTCATTTCCGTAACAGCAGAAATTTCATTTACATAGCAGTTTGCTGGCAGGTGATAAGAAAAGGATGCAAACAACGACATACACAGAGGGTTTTCAGCCTGAAAAAGTACAACAAGACACCAATATTTAGTCACTTTTCTGATGATGGGAGGACACCTCAAAGCTGGGACTACTTCATAGTGAGACTGGACTAGACTAGTCTAGTCTCTGTATGGAGGCGTGGGGTTATTTCCTTGCAGTATCTAATAGAGGCCTACAAGAAAGATGGAGTGGAACTTTTTACAAGGGTATGTAATGGTAAGATATGTGGGAATGGCTTTAAACTGAAAGAGGGCAGATTTCTATTAATCTGGTTTAGTTGAAGGTGTCCCTGCCCATTTTTCAGGTGTTAGAACAAGATGCAATCCAAACCACTGTATGATTCTATGAAATGTAGCAAATAAGACATGAATTCTCATTTTGCAGAATAAACACTAAAACAAAAATAAGACGTCATAACTACGTGTTAAAAACTTCTCACTGTGTAAATGGTTGGCATTACTATTCTTGCCAGAGAGCAGCTGCACCTAATAAGTAATATTAAACAAAAGATCATTCTAGCAAATTAACAATGAAATTAAAATTAGCAACTAAATTCACAAAGTAAACTAGTTAACATACAGAACAAAATTCTACAACAGTGCATAGTTACCTTGTGTTTACTAACAACTGAAGATGAGAAAGAATAAAGAACAGACTAACCAGCACAGCCACAATGTGAGCATATAAACCATAATCTTAAGTTAAATACTGCCCTAACAATAAACAATCTTCCTCCAGACATCTCTACACTTAAAAGATTAGAAAAAAACAAATCTATTCGTTAGTTCTTTGAGCTTATTTTTAAAAGCCAGGAAGAAAAACAGCACTAAAATTCACATCAATCTGTTCCCACTTGGTTTTGCTTCATAAAACTTAATTAATCATTCAACTACCTAGCGAAATGCAAAGATCCATTAAATAAAATATTAATGCAGCATTAAACAAGATGCAAAATTACCTTAAAAGCAAAGCAAGCAAGCATAAAAGGCACATAATTGTTCCTAGATTACTATATTATAATCTCTTCAGCAAAAGTAATTGTTCTGACAAAGCAAAGGAAGACTGACAACAAGTTTTGCCTGCTGCTTTCAATACCAGTGAAGATCAGACACTTAACACATTTAGCTATGTTTTTTGGCAGGGCATTTGTAGCCTGTATGGATGCAGGCCTCAATAGGCATAAAAACTGGTCAAGAAGCTCCACAAGTGAGGACCTGATGATCTTAACAGAGATACGCTGACACTGCACAGCTGCAGGCTGAGCTTTCAGGCACACATGGGCACATCCGCTGGATCCTATCTGTGAAGACGGTGCCCCTTCACAAAGCAGTGCCTATCTTCTCCATCTCCTTGCACTTACTTACATCACCCTGGTACTTACTTTTAAGTTTCCTGTTTGTAACAGGAGGGCTGAACCTCTGTTGCTCTGTGTTCTCTCTCTTACAACCATAAGCTGCTGGATCTGCCTGACCTGAATCTTGCAACAGAGGTTTTGACACCTGCAACTGAGGTGGCCTGGGGGACAATGAAGATGGCTCTCTTCACTCTCTTGTTCCTAGTAGCCTGTAATGTATGTTTTAGTTTTCAAATTTTATCATTTATTAGGACTAACAAGACACCAAAACCAGAATCAAGCTAAAGGTTGAGGTAGATACAGAAAAGAAAAAAATTACCTTTTTTGTCACAACTACAAAATACTTAAATCTTACACTGCAGTTTGGATTCAGTGAGAGAGAAGTCTGTATACAGATAAAAGAAGTAACTCCATAATTCAGAAAAGCAATGATAAGTAGGAAGGAGAGTAGCCTACCTAATGAAATTATAGACTCCAACACGAAAAATGCTTAAGTGGGATGAGGAAAATGCATGACAAAGAAGAGACATTTTAATTTTTCCAGAATGTCTGCTTCTCATGTTGGTTGAAGAGTTTTGGAAAGGCAATCAAGGATGCAACAGTAGAAGAGGTATTCTCGCATCACCGGTCATATCAGCTGTATCCACAACACAAGTTTGCGAAGGCAGAGAACAAACATGAGAGAAACAGACATGCCCTACAGTAGATGCAAACAAAGGATTAACAACTCAGCTTGATTAAAACAGTTTAAGAATGCACAAGCCCAGTGGTGGAACTCTCAGCAGCACAGTGAATATTAAATGCTAACAATGTTAAACACTAAAGGACTTGAGCCTACCTTAGGTCCTACAGAACAGTAAGTATTGGCCATGTCATTTCATGTTTTGCCACTTCACTGAACTGTTAAATACAGTAAGGATTCAAAATAAAAGGCAATACAAGGAACGAAAACAACACAACTCAGGGTTGTTTAATAATATTGGCAAATTACAAGTGAAGAGAGTTTCTCCTTCAGTCACTGGAAAGTAAGTATTAAAGTAACTTATTCTCAATAGCAGAATGACATGCTTGGTGCATTCCCTCTTTTTTTCCACTCAGCCCAATGACTAAATTCACCTAGATTGCACAAGAAAACAAAACCACAATTGCATAGAGACAGAGGGTGCTCCACAAAACCAAGATTTGGTTATGATGGTGCAGAACTTAAACAAAAGTTTGACAGTTTCACATGTTGTGTCAAAGGTGGTGCTCAGGAGTCACCTAAACATAAACCCTTACTCAACCAACCAACTCCAAAACGTCTGAGAGGGACTGATCTCCTCATGACGAATCTTGAGACATAGCATACACTGTCTGACAATTCTCTGTCAATCCACCACAATCCATGCAAATGTGTATCCCTCATTAGCTTGAAAAGGTCTGGCTAATTGATCTTATTTGGATATGACAATACACCCACCCATTAAAAGCTAAAAACCAGTATGGGGCCAAACAATTACATTTTCAAGATAGTCAATTCTAGTAAACATCCACATGTGACTTTCTGAAATTCAAACAAACAGGAGGTAGAAGTAGTGGGTTTTCCTTTAACTAATATTTAGTAAGTTCCACAAGCCATGCACTAAGCTGTTGTGCTCAGCCACAGAACACTGGCTAGCAATTGAGAAGAGGCATACTAAGTCTCAACAATAAGACAGATGCAAGACTTATTCTGGGCAGTCACCATAATCTAAACAAACAATTGCAAAGAAGAGCATGAGAACTGAATAGAACCTTTTCAGACAGTAAGTACTCACTGTCCAGCACTTCAGAAGTTGCTAGATGAGTTCTGCAGATGTGGTTGGATGTTGGATATACAGTTACTGTTTTATTCTTTGCCCACTACACTTACTATGGAAGCAAAGGAAATCACACAAAGCAAAAAGCTACACACATCTGTAAGGTAAGAGAAATAAAAATAAGGTAGAGGCACAGCACAAGCCTTTCCATATTAAAAAGAAAATTTTAGACAGTCCTAATCCACTGCTAGGAAAGGAAAAAATGGCACAAGATCAAACTCAAAAAAGCAATTAAACTTCCAGTGGTCTTTAAGGAAGAAAACACTTGCAAGAGCAGGATGAGAAAATTGCTTCAAACATAACTAAGTGATGGAGGTACACCCCAAACATCATGTGGAGCCAAGATAATAAGAAAGTGAAGCATAGGAGTACTTCAGATGCACATAGTGTACAATAAAAACATAGTAAGATCTAATACACAGCCACGGGAAAGTAGGGCTTGTAACTGTCAAAACTACATTGCATCATGCAATAGTTTGTTCCCCTTGTACACCTCCCTGTTCTGTGTCCATGTGGTTTCCCCAGGGAAAAAAGTTTGATGCCACTGTCCCAGTTACTTCTATAGAAAGCTCAAGGACAAACCAAAGCTGTGCAGCTTTTGCAACCTTTAAAAACAGTGGATCTGGCCCTTCTAAACCATATACAAGAAGTGTAAACAGACTAAGTGTAACAACAAACAGCTAAAAACACACTTGAAGCAGCTACAGGGTTCAGTATCTACAAATCTAATTTACCAGAATATTAGCACATTATGCACAAGTTACACACAAATTCTGAAAAAATCCTATGCAGAAAGAAACAGACTTCACAAACTGTAACACAATACTCCAATTAGAGGGACACAAAGCCTACAGGGAGAAATATGGTTCAGTATACTTTCAGAGGCTCTAGTTCAGACATGGTATTAGCAGAGACTTACCTGCTCTTATTAGAACTAAGAAAGCCCTTTAACACTGCATAGAATTTTATTACAAGCTAAAAATGTATAAATTGCACAGACTAATTCATATTGATAAGGAAGTATTAGGAACATTTGAAACGGGATTGACAACTTGATTAGAAAAAAATAATCATACAAATCTGAAAACATACACATCTAAACATGAGAGTATTCATCCATGCAATGCAGGGAAAAGGAGACAAACAGTGCAGATCCTCTCACACTATCTTGAAGGCATAGGATTCCCCTAGAAAACTAAACTGAAGAGCTTATTTCCTGGCAGTTTTTTCCCCCCCTCACATCCATTCCTTTGCTTTGTACTTTTCCCCACTCTATCTTTTTAATTCCTGTCTTATTCATGAAGGTTCCTACCTAATAATTCAATTCTCCATGCTGCTCCAGCCCCCATCTGCTCATCTCTCTAAAGTTTTTAATATTTAAAATACAGTAGGGCAAGTAGTACTTATGGACAAGCTTCTGCTGCAACATTCTCAGTTCTAGTATACAACTGCTGAAGTAATTTTAGTATTAATATCATTCATAAAATTTCAGGCATTAGCTACCAGCTATTACAGCCCAAACTTGGAAAAATATGTTGAATTTACCATTTCTGCATTAAACTCCTGAGCCTTCATTTAGAACTCTTACCAGCACAATTTTTAGGGTTTTTTTTTTTTTTTTACTCACTTGGCCACAGACTGGATAACTTTAGAAGATGTATCCTTAATATTAGTGAAAAATCGCTCTGTTCCACCCCTCAGAATATCAAAGAACCCTCCATAAGTCTGGTCGCATTCCGCAACGGTCAGGCCTAGAGTAGTTGAATAAAAATAATTGTACTTTATTATGGAGCCCATTCCAGGATATGACTTAAAGTACGTTGCCTATAAAGCTGGAAGTGAATGCACGTAACAGGCTATACCTTGCTGTAAGGCTCACAGTTCTACAGTTCTCCTTAACTATGACCTATGGAAAAAATAGTACTTTCTGCAGTCAGGAGGTACGAGTGATCTACTTAACACATTGTTTTATTTGCTGTCCACATTTATGAGAAAACAAGGTAAAAAAATTCTGGAAGTAAGGCATATGTTTCCTATTCTCAATGCAGCCAAAACATTGCCTTTCTTTAGTATCAGTTTCTTAAAGTGCATCTTATCACTGGCAGATCTACTTAATCATCTCCAGCAGACACATTTTAATGCAGGGCTTCAAAAGCAGATGGCATAGTTACAGTTAAGTTTTAAGCACAACGTCCCAGATAGCACAACATCACAGCACAGTATCAATATTAATATGATTGTATACAACAAACAGTAGGCATTCGTGCACAAAACAGATGACCAGACAGACTTCTGATTATAATTGCACTAGGAAGCTGGATTTTTCCACAGAAATTGGAATACACATAATATTAGTGCAATAAATACTACCCAATTTTAGCATTTCCCCATGAAAATTAATATCTCTTGTCTCACTGACAGTTCATCATAATTAGTATCAAGCAAGAAATATCAAGCTGGAAGGAAAACTGAATACAATATGAAATACTCCCTTGGTATCTTCTACATTAATTTAAGCACTTGATATTCACATATAATAGTTAACACGGGTGCAGAAAGAATAGTAAAATCTAGATGTAAATAAGGCTATCTAGCTTCTTATTTTCTTTATTAAGTATTCTCAACTGAATGTGTTCTGGAATATCCATTTCTACAGAGTAAGTACGCCAGATTTTAATTGTGTCATTTTGGAGACATATTTTGGTTGATCCCATTTAGTTCTGCTAGTCCAACCTCTTTATTTTTCCCAGATGGAATCCCAGCTCCTCCTCCTCACCACTGATGTCCTATGGCACAACCATCTCCTGAAGTCCGGCCTGCACAATACTCCCATAATTAGTTGGCCTCAAGGCAGTACCAGCTGTAGCAGCTTCTGAAAGTGCTCACTGGATAGTCACTAGACCGAATTTAGACTGCTGCCTTTTCCCTTTGAGGCGGTCAGACAAGGATCGTTTGGAAGTGAAAAACTTAAATAGCTTTAGACTATGATCACTGCCAGATGCACTTCAAACTATCATGGGGAGGGCCAAAAGTCTTTTTGGGCAGGAGAGGAAATGAGAGAGACGTGGACCCAGATGTTTATGGAAGTATTTCTTCCTCATACAGGCTTTTTACAATCTAAAATAAACACATGTGAGGTCAGCAACTTCCTAGCATTACTGAACTATTGTGGTCCACAGCCAAAGCCCATACAATTGCTTCTGCATTTCTTTATTAAGCTCTCTTATCTTCCACTCATGAAGCCCATTTTAGCACAAAGTGATACGAACACGCCGCAAACGGCTGCTATCTTTCTATGCTGGAACACATCTGATGTTAAACAGCTCCTCTTAAAAAGCAAAGGCAACTCTCACTTTTTTACCTCAGAGACCCAGCCCTGATTTCAGTACTTTCTGCCAAAAGGTAACAATGTTTCAATTAAAATACAGCACCTCAAGATTTTTAACAGTTTAAATTCAAAGGCCTCTTAAATGCTACTCTTTAGACAATGAACTTGTAAATACTGCTGTCTCATTGAATGAAAAAAATTCAGGGTTTAAAATAAGCTATTTTCATCTATTTGTCAACCTGAAGACTCTTCCTCTATAGCTCTTATTCCTTAGAACATTATTGCTTCTCATATCCAAACTTTCATCAAGTTTTAGTTCACTTATGCCAACACTGCTGCCTCTACAGGTCAATGATGCACTTTAAATTATTTTCCATAGGAAAAACAGTTTTTGTCTTGCACAGCAGTGAACTTGATAAATTCATATTTGCATGTATCAGCATAAAATCATACCTTGCAAAAAAATAATACAGGGCTAGAAGCAATGATAGAAATACCAAATAGCTGTACTAGTGCAAAAGATCTAAAACCCCCAAATTGCTCTTTTTCCCCCACAGAAGATATGCCATTGTCTTTACGCTAAAATGACACCGCTTTTTGAACATACCTGCATTGTACAAATTGTTGAGCTGCCCTGCAGGCTTAGAGCTCTGTGAAACAGAGGTCACAGATGTCCGAGGCTGCGCATTGTTTCCATAACCTCCATTTTGTTCCAGGAGCTGAGGAGAATAATACTCATGATGAGTATTTTCTTGCTAATGCAGCCATCTTGCTATGCTTGGCTGCCACTTGGAGAGAACAAGCAAACTAAACCTCAGGACAAAGCCAGGAATTGACTCACCTGCAGTGTTGTGCAAATTAAGCATTGAACAGGAGATGCCTAACAGGGTTTCAAGTTAGTTTAAGCAGAGCTTTCATGTATGAAATTCTTCTGTGCAAGTTAATTATGATAAAACACATCACATCAAACAGAGCTACTATACTAAAGAATAAACCAAGAGGATGAAAAGATTTCCAAAAAGCAGTATGAAATACTAAATTTCCTTTAATGTCTCTGTGCTTTAAAAGGCATATTTTCAAAGATTCTACATGCGATACTGCTCAATTCAACTGAACTTCAAAATAAATTAATGCCGAATTTTCACAATACTAAGGGAACAAGGGACCTGCTCTGAAATCTGTTACTAAATGCACACATGCTGCAGAGAACAGAAAGGAGGCCTAATCAATAATACTCCTTATGAGACATTTTTACCTCTGTGATGGGGGATTTAGGATTGACATTCCTAGCTGCTGCAATCTCCTGCAGTTGGTTCACAAGTTCAGTGATTGACAACCTCTCCTCTGGGTTCACCTTCAAAGTGGAGCCTAAAAAAGGGGATTCAGACAATGCAACAAACCCTTCAGAGCTTTTCTCTCAACAGATAATACCTTCTTCAACACATTCAAATGCAGTAAGCAAACACATGAACAGAATGGAGAACCTGCTAAATCAGTATCTAAATATAATTCTCATAATCGTATCCATGAGCAAAAAACAACACTACTTAGCATCAACAATATTTCAAAGAATACACTTTAGGATCAGTTAATAAAGAACATCAGAGGTAATTGTGTCTAATACTACTGGAATTGGATATATTTCTGGAACAGTAATTAACATTTCCAGTAATCTATTTAAAATGTAAAGAAAATAGAACTTTTTAAGCAATTTCAAAGAAACCAAATCAAAACACTAGTTGTTCCTAGTGACTAATTCAGATACTAGGCAAGACAGGTAACAGAACTAAAAAAGCAATTTTTACATAAAATTTACTTTTTTTAAATAATGGATTAAGATTATTAATAAAATAAGTTGCTGCAGTTTACCTTTTTCACCATCACATGTCAGTAACATTCAACTGTCAGTAAAATGACTGTCAATAACATGTATCCATACAGACACTAAATTAAATAGCACTGTAAACTTACGAATCAGATCATGAAACACGGAATAGCGGGTGTCATTTTGTGGGATAACATATTTCCCATTGACTATGCGAAGTTTAGCTCCATCTTCAAATGGGTGTTGCCTAAAGCACAGCAAGTACAGGATACAGCCCAGAGCCTAGAGATAAACAGAAATACTGCATAGAATCATGGAGTCATTTAATCTGGTAAAGACCTTTACAATCCTCAAGCTCAAATATTAATTCAGCACTGCCAAGCCCACCACTAAACCATGTCCCTCAGTACCACATCTTTTAAATACCTCCAGGGATGGTGACTCGACCACTGCCCTGGACAGTCTCTTCCAGTGACCCAATAACCCTTTCAGTGAAGAAATCTTTACTAGTATCTAATCTTTCACCTGTGCTGCTGTTCTCAGACAGACATTACTTCCTTTGTTTTGAAGCTCACACAGTGACAAGAACACAGTCTCATGAGTCATTCTACCTGCTTTCTTTGGAAAACTGCTTTGTTTATACTAACCACAAACTACAAATCGTTTATGCTTCCAGAAACAGGGCTATATTTTACTGTCAAATACTTTGCATCTTTTTATTGAACCCAAAGCATAAGGAAAAAAATATGGAACAACATGTTCCAATCCAGGCATGGTAAATGAAATTGATCTTCCCAAGATATAAAAGGAGACAATCACAATGTTAATGTTAATAGATACAGAGCTATTTTAAACAAAAAAATAAACTGCAATTGCCCTTTTGAGTGAGGCTTTTATTAAACACATTTCTAGTCCTGTGTTTAACGGGATGTAAACCTGGCTCAGACTGACGGTATTTCATGCATGTGAAGTGACCACGTGGTCAGAAAAAATGTGGTTTACTTGGTGTTTCTTCACATGCCACAATAACATCAACTGCTGTAGAAGCTGAACAAGTTTCCACAATATCTTGTAACTAATTTAATGAACTGAATAAAGTTTCAAGATTCCATATAAAAACTTTAAAAGCATTTAAAATTGAGCATAAAAAAAGCAAATTTTTAAATTAAGCTTAATTTAAAATTACGCAAAAAAAAGCATTGTATTTGCTAAATTTGTCTTTTGACACACTGCCCATACAGGTAAGAACTAAACAGCTTGACACCTGCCTCTGTAAAAAGCACCCCATAAACTAAGCCACTGGGGAGTTCCTCAGTACTGCAACACAATGCAACTAGAAAAGGTACAACTGAGGATTTAGTATTTACCTTTAATTCTCCTTACAGATTTTTTTAGTGAATGTGAACAGCTTATCATCCTTTCTATATAAAGGATGAACGATCTCTGCATTGTTCTCATCCTTGCCACTGTCAGTACTTTAACTACATGCCATACCTCGACATAAACACTTTGAACTCAGCAACAGGCAGTCCCAGCATTATCTACGTGGCAGAGCATGAAAGACAAGAATTTGACTCTAAGGATTCTACATATTCTGGATTTATGATAGCAAGCTCCAACTAAGCAACAGTTCTATTGAATGTTAGAGAAATTCAGCATCGCCTCTCAAAAGGATGCCAAGCTTGATCTGGGAGAACACATTTAACTGTATGTCTCTTAACATTTAGATACAGAATCCATACTATTTAAGTTTATTTTGATGTAAGACAGCATCCTACATTTATTTCAGTGCTTTAGTTATTTAATAAACCAACTATCATGAAGCCTGCAAAATCAGTTTCACTATGACATGAGCAATTATGAGGCAGCAAGGAAAAAAAACTTCTTACCCAAATGTCCTGCTTCTCACCAATTGGAAAATTTGAATACAAGTCTATCATTTCTGGTGTCCTGTACATTGGTGTTGTATTCCTTGTGATCTGGAGAAGACAGAATTTATTGAAACAATCTTGAACAATGAGATCTAATGGCATTCAACCAAGGAAACAGCTCTCCATGTAGAATGGATAGTAGCCTCATTTTTAAAATTAATTTCAGAAACACTTGTCAAGGAAAAAGCAATCAACTGAATCCTGCAACGGTCACAACAGCTTTGACATAAGGTCAGATGAAGACAGTAGTAGTCAAATAACATTGTGATAGTCAAGAGTCCTCCCAAATAGCAAAACACGAAGCGACTGTTCTGCATGAAGCAAAAATGGATGGGAACACCAATACCAAAAATCAACAATAAGCCAATAAGTGAATTCACTCTCCAGCGTGTCTCTCCTTTTCTCAGTGCACTTAATGACAGTGGAGATACATCCAAAGAGAAACCCTGGTCATAAGATCCCTAAAGAGACCTTTTCTAACATCTTTTTGCATAGACAATACAAGACAGTGGTACAGCATTATCATTTCACCAGAAACTAGTGGAGTGCTCTCCTGCTTTTCTTTGCAGACTGCGAAACAGGGGAAGTTTACAGAGACTTGTGATGTCAAGAAGTTGCACACATGAACTTAAGTGTATTTCTCCTGCTGATTTACTACATTAGATTTACCAGCATTACTCTCAACTCTAAGAGCAAATGTACTTTGCAAAAGCACACTGCATCGGCCACTGTAGCCCAAGGCACTGCAATACTGCCCATTCCTATTCTGCTGAGCACACTTGCCTCTCCTTTATCTATCACTCAGCTGAGAAAAACAGATCAGAACATGAGAATCAGTCCAGCATGACCAATTTCTGACTTCTTGTCAAGTGTGCAATTAGAAGAAGATTTAGTAATCACTTCTATTTTCACACCAGATTGCAGAATGGGCACTGACACTGACCATGCTGAAGCAGTGTTTCTATATGTAGCTACAGAACATAAGCTATGACTGAAACTGCAGTTAGCTCTTGACCTCTGGCCTTTATAAACTTTGTAAATAACATTCTAACTGAAATAATCTTCAGTTGCCTTAGAAGTCTCATGAATTAATAACAGATTAATAGTAACAGTTAAATGAATCCACTGCTGATATTAAAATTCTATCACATGAAAACAGTCTCACCTCTTCTTCAACCAGTGCTCTCTTCTGTGCAGACCAGTTGTAGTCAGGATAGTAAGCTACTGTTGTAGCACTGCCGAAGTCACAAAGTTTAATTGTCCCCTGGTTACTAATAAGCAAGTTTTCCACCTTCAAAAAGATGTAGAATAATAGATTAAAAATGTAGGGGTTTTTTGCCCTGTACACTAACACACATGCTTTTATACATCATCTTACTAGTGCATATATACAAAAACGAATCACTTTAGCCCAAAATATTGTTTACAGGAGAACAAAGGTTTCAGACAGTACTGTAGTTTTTATATGGTAGCAACATAGACAAGTTTTAAAGGAAGCACCAAACACACCATGAGCAGGAAACATTCAGGAGAGCAAGAAATAAACCCCAGGGAGAAAAAAAATTTATTACAGCCTAAGAAAAGCCAGTTGTTCAGATCAAAACTTGTGGAAACAGAGTCTTAGAATCCAAATGAACACTGTTAGCTTAACTGCAGTGAAGTGGAGGTTATAGACACAAAACAGAAAGGTACTAGTAGAGAAACAGGCTGCTAGGAGACACCCATAAAAAGGCAGCTGTGACCCTGTGCAGAGACAGAACACAGCCATTTGAGGACTATGGGCTGCCTGAACAGTTCATCATCCCCGCCTTTTCCTACTTGATAAATTCCAACCTTCCTGCATTGTTAATTGAAATGTGGAAGAAACCTAAGAAAATAATAGAAGTATTAGGCAGATATACTTGGAGTCATAATCACAAAAGAGCTGAAAACTAAGATTTATATCTCTATATGAAGTTAGGAAAAGGCATCCAAGTTAACTGGCTCAAAACTTCAGCTGCTGACCTGAGTTTAGCCTGCTAAAAAGGGTAACATAGTTAAATGGTCCCTATATGGCTCTTGGCTGTAGCAAGGCCCCTGCTTCTTGCAGCACAACAATCATATAATCTTGCTTTGCAGCCTCTGCAACATGAGACCAACACAAAACCAAATTCCTATCTTTCCCTATGTTTTATCTCTGTCAGGAATCTACATGCCTTGAGAAGAAAAAACAGTTATTGAATTACAGTATTAACACAACATCTATGCAGCTGGCAATTAAAGAAATTGTATATTTACTTGTAAATAGGCTTTTTTACTTTTTTTAAGAAGAAAGATGCACCTTTTCTACAAGCTAGGGGCTGGCACATAGAAATTTCCATGAAGAATTGTTAACATGTCTTTGACACAACCTAAAAACACTGAACATTGCCTGTTCAATGTTACCAAGCAAAAAACCCACCCAAAACAAACCCAAAACAAACAAACAAACAAAAACAAACCAAAAAAACCCAAAAAAAGCCCCATGAGTGCTCTATCACATGGGCTATACTAATAGCTAACATCAAAGCCTTCGTCAAGAGTGTTGAAAACACTTAACACATTTACTTCTAAAGAGTGGTCTTATTTTCCTTACCCAAAGTAATTGAGTACATGCTTACTTAAGGAGGAACAAATTTTCCTATTTTTATATTCAAATGAAATCACATCAGGCTGGATAGAGACACATGTGAAATTCAGACACTCTTCCTGGAATAAGAATCTTCTCTCTCATTTCTTTATACTTATGAGAATTCAAATATATTTGTAGTAAAACAGAATCTCACTGATGATGGGCTTCTTCATCTAAGTTATAGGGAACATGTAAAGGTGAACCCCTGTCTTCAAAATACAAAATTCAGACTCAGGTAAGCCCTCTCAAATCATCAAAGCTTTTAAGGGTAGAACACTTTCTACAGCATAACCCCACAGCCTTCACGTAAAGGCTAATAAACCATGGAAAAAAGCCCTAAGAAACAACATGAATTATGCCCACCAAATTTTAAAATTCAAATTAAAAACAAGCACTGAAGCGCAATGCAAGTTATCAGTTCTAAAACTAAGAGCTTACTACACAACAGCAGTGTAATCCAGATAATTCAACTTTATTCTCCTTCAAAGCTTTACCTCTTCCATTGAGACACCAGCTTACCCCAGAACTGCAACTCTCAAGTTGTAGCTGGCTATTTCATCAAAACCAAAATACTTAGGCTAGCTTAATCAGCAAAACATGATATACTACTTTTCCGTCAGCTTGTTACAGATGCAGCGCACGCGGTTCCTAGCCACAAGCACAAGGGAAAGATGCTGTTTGAAGAAATGCAAATATTTCAGTGATGGCCTTCCCTAACACTCAGCAGTTGTTGGAAGGCAACAGATCTAAGCACTATGCTCAAGAGCCATTTTTAATACTGATCCAGCCCAACATGCTTCTTTGCTGTTTAGAAGTTCAGCCTTTCTTTAAATATTGTAACACACCTTCAAGTCTCTATGGATAATAGGAGGCTTCTGCTTATGCATATGCTGCACTGCTCTGCAGGTCTGATAAAAGATCTTCAAAACTGTGTCACAAGAGATAGGTCCTTTGGATTCTACTTTCTTTAAGAATTCCACCAGCTGTCCTGTAAGAAATCAGAAAAACTCACATAAGCACACAAGAGAACACTGCAAATTCTGAAAGCTTGATGCAAATAGATCCCTGTCAAGAAAGATTTACAGTCTTGAGTTGCATTAAATATATTCTCAAAATGGCAAATCCACACTGACTGCAGTGACAAAAGAAAGAGTGCTCTAAGGAATTACTCCTACTCTTCTCTGACTAGTCTCAAATAAAAAATACATAATGATTACCTCATATCTAGGACAAGGTTAAACTGTAGTCTGAAAACCATGATCTTTATCCTGCAAAAGATAAGGTCGAACTCTAGCTCCACTGAACCATATTATCTTCTACAGTCATTCAAAGCTTGTAAGTTAATAAGCAACTCGTGCAAAACAGCTGCCAGAAGCAATGCATGCTTCTGGGAAAAGACATAAAGTTTACCTTTACACAGTTCTGTAAGCAGAAGAAACTCTCCTTGTCCCGTGTCTGATTCTTCTTTTCCTATAGATGCTGCAGAGCAAAACTGGACAATGTTGGGATGACCTGAAAGTTTTTTCTGGAGATAACACGTTGAAGAAGATGACTATCAAGTTCATTGATACTATTGCATGCAGTAGTTCATTTGAAATATTACCTTAAAACCAGAAAAAGCATAAAAGCTGCAACCAATACCCTAAGCAAAACGGGGAAGTCCATGCCTCAGCTGTAAAAATTCTGAGAAAGCAACCTAAGGTAAAGTAATAAAAAGTCAAAATAAAATAGCAAAAATTCCTTGTAATTAAGGCTCTGAGGAAACTGGACTCAGTAACACATCTAGTTCTTTTTCTCTTTTGACAATGACTGCAACCGACTAGCATGAGCAGCAGAGACATCTTCGAATTATGAGCTGCTTCTCTCGATAGCTTATCAAGAAAGGACTATTGTCTCCTCACCTAGCTTTCCCAAGGAAGTATTAAGTATGCCATACTTTAATTTTAAGCAATTAAAATAAAATTCAAAACAACTGGAGGTCTAAAAGGGCAAGGAATTTATCATCCCATCATCAGTAATGATTTTTCATACTAAAACCTTTAGCATGTTTCACTTCCAGTTCAAAAATTCAAGGTATTAGTTTTGAACAATGTAGAGTACAGTGTAAGTGATCTCAGCTCCTGCCAGTGGAAGTTGTGTTGCATTATGCCTGTCTGTGTATACACTGAGACGCAGGCCTATGAGACAAACACAAACTATTTACAGGATCCATTAACCAAGTCTGAAGAGAAAAAGCAAAGATATTTTAAGTAGAAGGAAACTATCTATAAAGGGCAAGTTGGATCCACAAAATTTGCATGAATCTGATGTTACACATCTCCTCACAACCTTCTATTTGGAGCTGCAAGAACTAATAGCATTTCACAGTTTTATCTCAAAAGTTAGCAACAACTAACCACTGATCATGTTGTACACATGCTTTAAGTATTCCGAGCTGTGAAAAACATCCAAAGAGCACTGAGTTCTTTACTTTTGGCAAGATAAAGTCAGAGTAGATAGAATATGTATAGTGCTATGGTATTCTGTTCTTGGAAGCATACTTCTTGTACGTGGTCTTTAAGCGAAGGTTTTGCCAAACATATCAGCAATCATAAAAGGAAATGTTTGAGTAGCTTGAGTGGGTTTGCCTGCTAATTCAAAATGAAGCTGAATACTCAGAGGGAAACACATCAGCATACCGCAGTTACTCACTGACTCTTGACACAAACTGAGGGTCTAAGAGGTGCCAGGCCAGGCAGAAAATATTGAATTTACTAAAATCAAGGATTGAAAACACTCTGAAATTACATTATACCCTACTACCTGAGATCCCTGAGGACAAAAAGGACAGCAAGGACACTGTGTTTCTTATGCATGTAGTCTATCGAAATTTCTTCCTTAATATTCAGCATTACTTCTTAAAGTCAGATGCATCCAAAGCAGAAATTAACAAACACTGAGAGTAAAAGCAAAGAGCAATAAATACAGTGCATGTGAGGGAATTCTATTTAAGATCTAAGTATCATCTGAATAGTCAAAAGGTCTCTTGACTACATTCATAGGAAAAATAGCCCAAATAAGAATTTAACTTCTTTCTAGAAGTACATAGCAAAGTCTATACTAGCTACAAAAGTTATCTGCATACACGGTATTACAACAATTTTTGAAGAACTGAACTTTCTGGATGTTGGTACCAGATTTATGACAAACCATGAACCCAGACCTCCAGAATGTCAGTCCTCTTAGGCAGTGTATGGCATGAAAAGAACAGAATCTGTACAGCAGTCCTCTGTTTCCCAGAAATATTGGGCAGTTAAATATGTTACAGAAAAGGATACCATAAAACAAACTTCCTGAATGATGGCTTTGTTCTTTTCCTCTTCATTAGACAACAATCGCTGTCAAAAAAAAAAAAAATAATTGAGAAGGTAGAGTTACTAAAACTTACAGCGTAACAGTCCATAGATTTTTTTTTTCACAGAATATAAAGGTTAAGCTATAGTCAAAAACCTAAGGAACTGTAATACGGCAGTAAATATAAGACAGTTTAATAAGCTGTCTTATTAAACATTTGGACATTCTGCCATAAATAACACCCAGTTTTCCAGTTACCTGGACAAATCAGGTTTAGTGATAATTGAACAGTTATAACTTTTGACACTCTTAAACTTAACAACCCCAACAGTTCTGATGTATAAAACACTAAAGTCTCCTGGTTGCAGCATTGTGAGCCAAGAAGGAAAGTTTCACCTTCTGCCTGAAATATTCAGTAACAACCTTCAACTCACTCTAGACAAAACTCCTCCAAATTATGTAGCCCAGCTTTTTCAATGGCACTTGTGTAATCAGTAGCAAAATTAAGCATTACTGTTTCTAATATTGCCTGGATTTGCAGTCAACATTTGACTACCATCATCCTGAGCATTTGCTACGAAAGTACCAGAACAGAGGAAGTATAGTAATGGGTCACCCTTTACCCGTTATTTTTTAATGAGGCTACTTCTGGAGGACCTTTTGAACACATATAGTATATGGCTTTGGTCACGTATTTTGTTACTGTATGATATGGCATGAAATTGAAAAAAACAGACAAAGTTAGTACTGGTGGTATAATGCCATCTTACCTCTCCCACCCCTCATACAACTACCCCACTTACAACTGATTACCAGAGGCCTCTAGAAAACAAGAATCCAGAGAAGTGTCTCTAAAAAGTACCAGGCTGGATGTTTTAACAAGGAGTCAAAGCGTGGAGCATTATTTTTAACACTAAGGAAGCTCACTCTTAACGTAAGAAGGTAGGCTAAACCTGCTCCTGACAAATGAAAAATATTCTTGTACTCCAGGTAACTATGAAATATTCTTTTTACCCATGCAACAGAATGTTTTGGACTGGGTAATGAATTTCTAGACCAAAAAAAAATATAAAGACCAGTGGCCTAAAAGGCCAATTCCCATGTTTGTCATCCAATTATTAAGTGCAGAGTTCTAAGTGGAATAAACATTCTAAATAGTGTGCTACAAACATCACCATCATTCTCGATTTTTCCAAGTAATTTGTTCAGTGGCATACATCAAGGATTAACTGTCATGCTAAAATATCACGCTAAAAGACAGACCTCATAAACCTACAGTGAAGCAAATTAATATTACCTTCAAAGCATAATCTTTGCCACTTCCAAGATCTTGAGCTTCATAGACAAAAGCAAAACCCCCTACAAGAAGAAGGCACATTAAATCAGTTTTAATTTCAATATTCAGGTACACATTTTTTAGTGTAACAGAATCAATACAAGAATTTAGATACATTCAGAAATGTAACAAGAGTGTTTTTCAGCACCTTGTCAAGAGTGCTGGTTACCTACATACAAGAGTTCACATTCTATTCCTTTCTTGTACATATGCCAAGAGCACACTGACTTTGTTAGTTGCTTGCATTTTGTCAAGTCTGCATATACAGATTTCTTATAATTTTTTTAGAAGATCTTTATAAAACCAAAATTCAGTACAACCAGTATTACCTGATAATTTCAATTAAACTTTCTGGTATTACACCATTAAAACCTCCTATAAAAAACAGCAATAACCAGAAAGGATAAGTGTTAAATATGCACCTCCTATTTTTAAGATAATTGTCATGCTTCAGGCTTCATATTAAAAGCAGAAAGCATTTTCAAGCACTGAAGCACATATTCCAATAATGGTAATGTTGTTACTAAATGGCAATGTGTTATTCCATTAAATATTTTCCTTCCAAATCCTTTTGTCAAAGTACCTATTTTCTCAAACACTTCCCTTTGCTCAAGAACACTCTGCAAACTTCACTGAGATAACAGAAGTTTGAGAGCACATAACTAGCTTAAAATACACATTTTTACTTCAATGACTGCATCTTCTTATCAAGTACTGAAATGCTAAACAGAATAAAGTTGATTAAACCTTGCAGATCACCAGAGAAAAAGCCAGTGGTATCATGCATGGTTAATTCCTACTTCATTGCACCTGCTTTATAGAGAATCCAAGTGCTAAGGCCTACAGACTCACCCTTTACAGCTACACCGCTCTCAAAACATCAGCTTCAAGTAAGTTTCCCATTCTATCATTTCACTCTCTTGCCTGAACACAATTCAGCTCCATACAAACAACATGGCTCATTCCATGTGGTGTTTGGTTCATAGCTGCAGCACTACAGAAGATATCATGTTTAAATCTACAGATTTTCTGGGATACCAAAGGAGTTAGAGTACATTGGGAAGGTACTTTTAATTAACTTTTTAAAAAACTATCTGTTATTGGTGAAAACAATTCTTACATAAAAGGCAAAACTAGTCCTACTGCTTCACTCTTAAAAGCAGTTTCATTTACTGTTTGATGCTGGCTCCCTTGAAGAAGCAGTCTATAATAGCAGTCTTAATATACCCTCAGCAGGGACAAGTTTACTGACGAAACCTGTCTTCTGCCATAACAGTTTACTCCAAGCCCCTGACCAATACATTTTGCAGAAATTCAGAAAAAATAGTTTTGAAAAGCACTTTGAACAACCCTATACAAACAAACACCTGTACGGCAGACCTAACTGAAGCAAATGGTAAAATGGCAGTTAAGAGTAGAAAAACTCCTACAGGTGTCTAAAGAATGTAATTAGATTTGGGGAGTTTTCACTCATTTTTTCCACTCATGTAAATGTTTGTAGATGGTTTTAAGACAATTTTCTGAAGCTTTCTGTATCAGCAAAATCATCTTAGTATTCCCCCACACAGATCACCAGTGTAGAGATATGTACATACCCATTCCAGCCATTGCCCAGAGAGAGAGGTTTTGCCCTGCTGACGCACTTCAGAGCCCCATTCTCAGAACACAGCCCAAGCCCACCAAATTTGTCTCAGGTAGTATTTTCTGCCACAGAAATTACAGCAGAAGAAAATTGGGTTTATTTCTTTTCAGTAGTCACAAGCTCTCACACATCAAGGCTCACCACAGAGCACCACACCAACACATGAAAATCAGGAACTAGCCCTACCTCATTTGCGTTACTAGTGAGCACCCTGCACTCATCCTCACACCACCACAGCCCCAGGCAGTGCTCCTGCCAGTAGTTCACCATCTTGTTTTTCCAACCAAGGGATTTGGATTCTCCCTCAAGTCAAACCTAGGCAGCACATAATACTGAATAACTTCAAAATACAGATTTTGAGGTTATTCAGTACTTATACATCAAGTCGGATTTTAAATTGTTCTCTTTTCTCCTGTCCCTGTTTTTCACATCTTCACAGATTATTTTTTAAGACAAGCCATTTCAATAAAATAACAGCTAGAAAAGCATCAAAATAAGAACATCAACTGCAACATAACACTGTTTGCTACTGTAATTCACTCACTGTTTCATTACACACTTTACTAATCATGAGAAAGTGAGGGTGTGAGTAGCTTCCTGTTTGTAACTATCTGATATGACTTGTCTATTCCCCTCCCAAATACTGATCAAATTTGTTTCCATATCAATTTTCAGTGTTTTATGCTTCAACTATAACCTGATTGAAAGGTCATAATTCTAGCCTGGACTGTAAGTTTCACTGCATCTTACCTGAAAGCTTTTCTATCAGAGTATCAAAACAGAAAAAAGATGCTCTGTTATTGTTGTCAAGCATTGATTCACAAGTATATTTTTTGATGCCCAGTCATGTATTTGTGTCCATTGCAAAGTCCTAGTAACAAGATGAAACTGCCTTGAAAATGAAGGACGGCCCAAACTTAGATCTGTACAGTTTCCCATACCCTTGAGAAGCAGAGAGGTAGAATATCTTGAAACTTTTAGAGCTCCCCTGCAAGCAGGAGCTGCTAAGAAAAAACAGCTTTAAAAAATAGAAATATTCTGCTCCATGTTGAAAACATTGTCTACATTTACAGTAAAGAGAATGCAAACTGGAAAACTGCTAGGTCAGTTGCTTTAGCTGTTCTTTAGGAATCATCACTTTTTTCCCCTATCTGTCAGCAAATAAAACTAACAATGTTCACAGAAACTTGATATTAAGCATTCATTGTGTCTCTGCTGCTAGAGTTTTACAAATTAAATCCAAAACCTGTACTTAATTAGGTTATCATTATCCTATTAATCCAGCAGTTGCAGAGACCATAAAATTGCTCCTGTAAGCTTGGCAAACTGTAATACTGCCTCTTCACACTCAAAATACTGAGGAAGACTTGAAGTCTAAAATAAAATAAAAAAAAAAAAGAAGTTGCTTCAATTGCAGAAGTTTCACCTTGTCAGAAAGCAGCTTGTAACAAGCCACCTATCTGGCTTCAGGTCATGACATATTTTTTTAAACTAAAAAAAAATAATTGAAGTCTGTAGCCTATCTTTCTGACTGACATATGATTTTTGCATCATGATAAAAGTTTTAGATTCAGATCAAACAGTTTGTATAATGCATTCTTTTTCTCATCATGTTTCTCTTGTTGTGTGCTCTTTTGTCAGTTTTTGTTGCTCAAAGGAAACATAAGAAATCATTACACATGAAGAATGGTAGTTAAATGTGTGCTACAGAACTTGCTTGTTCCTTGTTTTTCACACAACCAAACACCTGGTTTATTCTAAATTGTTCGATCTCACATGCAAGACAAACAACAATATTTAGTACTTAGGCAGGAAATCTGTGACTATTTTACTTAAGAAAAATTGTGGGGGAGGGGGGGTCTGTGCACTTAGCTGGAAGATCCAAGAGAGAGCCATGACACCTGATGCCACCATCATGCCAAGGGCAAGTAGGGATTATATATAAAGACCCCAATCAAGGTCCTCTAAAATCTTATCTGCAGTGAACTACTGAAAGGTCCAAGCAGAAAAAAACCCAGGATACCATATTCTAGGAGTGCTCAGTGCAGCCTGTGACACACTTAGTCTGTTCTTGCACTTAGAGGTAGTATCAGCACTAGAGATCATCACCAGCTCATTCCCCATGGCCTGCTGTCAGCCGCCTGCAGTAGCACACCATATTTTCAGTCAGACCAGTCCTACACCAGCATGACTCCTCTGTGAAACACATCTAAGTGACCTGTGCAACAAGTCTCAACTTAGAGCACAGCCAAACACGGATTTGCACCAGCACTGGTGTCCAGCACACTACAGAGCTGGAAGGAGCTGTGGGCTATGGGAACAACTGAACCTGTGCTGCCACATGATACCATGCAATGCTAAACCACAGCCTCTGTTCGCACCAACTACAAACAAAGCTGAATGTACGATCCTACAGAAAAGGCTTTCTGCATTGGCAGATGACAAGCAGCTCACCATGGATTTGAAATCCAAATTCAGAAATCAGCACCTGACTTTCCAGTAGGGAATTTGGCATGAAAGAACTGATCTAGAAGAAGAACAGGTCCTGTATTTGTAAACATGGAAGGGAACACATGTAAGCCACAGTTGTGGACCCATGTATCAGAAGGTACCACAACAGGTCCAGAGCTGAAAGATAAACACAAGTCGAGCAACAAAATAAACTATATACAACAGACAAATTCAAGTCTGAAGATAGCAGGGGAGGCTGGGACTTCTACATTTTATATCTATTTTGCCTTCATGCTCAATATACCACAAGAGATCTTTCAGACCAGCTACGCTGACTAGAAAATTATACTTTCCAGAAAAAGCAAGCAGCTAGCCCAACTTCAGCTGGCGAAATATAGAAAGAAAACATGAAATAAAACCATAACACTAAGAACATGGAACACAAAGCAGTGGTTACAGAAAAATTGCCATGAACTGTACAGTTAAAGCATGTCTCCATTTGCTTTAAGCTATCTAACCTGCCCTGACATTTTACAATGCCTGTGTCAGATCCTGGGAAACAGCAGGCTGCTGTCAAAGTAAAGTATTAAAATACCTGCTCCAGAATCAAGAACTGAATAACACATATGCCTCAAAAGTGCTGCCTGCCCTAACTTTCCTTTGTCCTGTGGAAACTCCTGTGGTCACTGCCTGCAAGAATGTTACAATATCAGCAGCACAGACAGTTCTTTTAACATTCACATCATACTGAGCGCTTGGATTTCACTCACAGCTCTGACTGTAAAGAAGCTGTAAGTAAAGGCTGAAGGCAGAACAGGAGGACTTGACTTTTAGTACTGTTTTAAATGCAACTTACTACATAGGAAACTGCCAGGTTTTCTCTAAGATCATATGCCAAAAGTACTAAAGCATTCAAGTGACAAATTATTTGCCCTTAAGAAGATAAAGTAGTGGTGAAGACCAATTTGCTGTTGTTTTACATCACAAAACTTTTGTAAGTAGATTGCTAAGTGGTTTGAAGTAGCTAATATTAAAGACCCAAGTTTTTCTTCTATGCTGATCACCAATATTTCAACAAAAAACTATTTAGTACCAGTACGAAGAAACTACTGAAAGAAACTCCAATAACGAAAAGGAGCTCTAAATAGAGTTTTGAGGTATTTAACCTAAATAACATCAACCACCTCTATGAAGTTGATGAAATCTTTAACTGCAGCATGGAAAAGTTCACATTTTAGTCTTCTGAGACTAACCTTCAATGGTTCTTCTGCTTGAGGAAATAAAGTATTTTCTCTGACCACATGCAGAAGACACTCCAAATTTCTGCTAATATCCAAGTAATTTGCATCCATCAAATATAGCATCTATTCTAAAACAGATTAACAAGTCATGTGCCAGGCTACCTACCCAAAACTCCACTGAAACTGAAAACAGCACAGATATTTAACTCCTCGTAGCCCAGCAAAGTCTATGCACGCAGTAAGATCAGCCTCCTAACACGGGTGTTTAAGGCAAACACACGTCCTGCATAGTCTTCCAAACCATCCAAAACAACAGAGGCAACCTTGCATGTTTGGCATAATATTATGCTTTGTCAGTAAAACAAAACCAAACCAAAACAACAAAAAAGATGCAATCCAGAATTTCTATTCTAGAGGTCGTTGGTAGATTATAAAGACCTTGTTAGATTATAAACTCCTTTGAATCCTGTTATGTGGTCAAAGCAGTTTAAACCGCGAAGCAAGCGAAGAAGCGGCCACTCAACACAGCGGCTCTCGGAGGCTATTCCTCAAGCGGGACAGTAACACCAAGCACTGCTCCGACACCCGGGCCTGGGGAACACCGTTCCCCCGTGCCTGTGACACTTGCCCGGCGCCCGAGGAGCGCAGCACATGGGCACGGCCAGCCCGTCCCGAGAGGCCGAACAGCCGCCCCGGCCGCCGCCCGCCCGCCCCCAGCCGGGCGCGGCCTGCCAAGGAGGAAACCCTCCCGGTCTAGGAACAGGAGACGGGGAAAAGGGGAGCGGGAGGCCCGCGGGGAAGCCCATCCCAGCCCAGCAGCGCCGGGGTCCGCCCCACACAGCCCGGCCCTGCCGCCCGCCCTTACCCTCGGCGATGACCCGCTTGATGCGCAGCTTCATGTCGCCCATCTCCACCGTCTGCCCCACGAAATCGTTCTGATCGCGGCTGGCGGCTCCCAGGGAGCCGGGGCCCGCCAGGAAGTCCAGGGCGGACTGGAAGAGCGACATGGCCCCCGGCAGGCACTGCCCGGCGGCGGCCGGGCGCGTAGGAACGGAATAGAACGGGACAGGACGGAGAGGGATGGAAGTAGGGTGGGACGGAGATGGAGGGCTCCGCCGAGCTACCGACAGTCGCGGCGAGAGCCCGCCTGTCTCCCCTGCCTTCCCCTGAGCCGCCCTTCCCTCAGCTTCGGCCGGCTTCCGGGAACGCTGCGTCATTTACGCGCTCCCGGTGCCGCCCGCCCGCCGCAGCCCGGCAGGGCGCGGCCCCGCCCCGCGGGAGGAGCTGCGCCTCCGGCTCCCCGCACCCGGCTCCCGGCTCTTGGCTCCGTCTTTCGCCGCTTCCCGCCCCGGTTTCGCTCCTGCCCGGGTCCCTCACCGGCTCCCGCTCCCGGGACGCGCGGACCTCGCCTTTCCGCCCTGCCCGCGGCGTTTTCGCCCCGGAAGGGACGCCATTCCCTGGGCAGCGGTGCTTTTCCCCGTGTTAACACTCAGGTTGGCAGTCGGCAGGAGATAAATGTCCCGTCCGCCGGCACAGCTGGCGCTTGGGCAGCACCTGCGCTTTTCCCACAGGGCATTTCTGGTGTCCTTTCGCTGTTCGTCTGCCCTCGGCATATTCCACGTCTGTCGCTTTTTCCTCGCAACCCAGACAGAGCCCTGTTCTCCCCGCACTCCCACTGCCCGTACCGGGGCGCACGGCAGGGCGTGGCGGTGGAGCCCTTTCCGTGTGCCCTTTCCCCACACGCCGGGAATAGCCGTGCCCGCACCTAGCGTGAGCCTGCGTTTTAAGGGGGGAGGCTGGCATCCGTGTGCTTGGCAGATCCCGAGCTGGGCAGCCCGTTTTCTGAATACGGGTGTATGACCTGGAACAGCAGAACAATACAAGCAAGGCTTGTCCCCAAACCTTTTGTTTCGGAAATAATACCGATAGTCAGGATTCTCTTTCAGAAGGTCAGTCTTTACTGTCTGCACCCTGTCAGCAGGCATCAATTTGAGACGATCCCAGACATCCCCAAATTCTGTAAGATTTCAGGTGGCCGGCCATGGATACTTTCTCCTGCACAGATGACTGGGTAAATTTTTTTAAGTTGTATTATATTTCTCAATTAACTTCCATAAACGAAGAACTTGCTGTCCTTCATGCACTGTGTAAATTACAGGGGCATGGCTTCTTGTGATTCCCTCATCATTCTGTAATGGCTTATCAGTCAAGAAGTGTGGTCTTAAAGGCCAGTAGATTTATACGGAGATCATATGTTTAATTTTAAAAAATTAAATTATCAAATATTATAATAGAGAACTTGCTTGTATCCGTAGGAGAGGTCAGCTGGTATTTTTTTTTTTCCAGTTCTCCATGTAAGAAAACTTATTTTATTACAGTAAATCATACCACCATTACTTCTCTACAGGGAATTCCTACCTGATATCTGACTTTTTTTATATCTGACTTTTCTGATTATTTTTGTTCAGGCAAATGATGGAATTATTTTTTTTACAAACAAACACTGCTAGTTAGGCTTGCTGCACCATACTGTTCCACTCACTGTCCCTTGTATCATTAACCTGCATCTTCCCCTTCAAAGACTCATTCATAAAGACCACTGGAAAAAGGACAGGAACTTCTGTAAGGAACCACAGAAACAGTACTTCTGTTTTTGAAGGTCTAGGTTTTCTTTTAGTAGCTTTGTTATTCCCGAATGGAAGACTCTGTCATAAATGGAATATGAGGGAACTACTTCATATTAATTCATCTTAAATGAAGACTGAGTAATACTGAGGTTTTTGATGTAACTTCAGTAACAGACTGATTGACCTGGGCTAAAATGGCCTCTTCTGGATGGTTGGGTTTTGGTGGGTTTTTTTTGCTAACCAGCTCTAATGCCATGCTAAAATTCCCTGACTGTTTCACTGTTAAGCTTCACATTTATCTCAGCACAGAAGAGATGTCCCAAAGTGAGAATAAACAGGTGAGGATGACAAGGCAGCAAGACTTTATTTCTTCCAGCAGCAGCATGCCTGATTGAAATGCCATTAAATGTATTGTCTGAGAATCTTGATTCTCTATCAATGTGTATATTTTTAATGTATAAAAATTAGCAAATAAAATTCCATCCATGAAAACTGATTGTATTTAAAACTTTATGCATTTACTATTTATGCAAGAGATTAAATTTGACTGTTGAGAAAGGCTCTTGGCACAACTAATCAAAATTTCAGTCCAAAAATTATATGCAGGTAGGCACCAAGTGGGAGGTTTGATACTAAAAGCTCAACCAATTGCTGCTTGAAATTGCTCAGTGAGGTCAGTCATGGCTTAAAGCGGGAGCTTGTCCTAAGAAAGACTACAGGAGCAGTAACTACCTGTTACACATGAAGGAAGTATAAGAAAAAATGTAGGATAAGCAACAGGAACGGTATATTTGAAAAATCAGGATGGATATGGCACTGTAACTGCTGCAGGTATGAGAGGAGAGCCTTGATATGAATGCAGCTTTTCTGGACTAAAAAAGTTTAGAGGACTGTCTGGGTAAGATTGTACTGGCCTGTGGTTTTCAATATCCAGGACCATACTGGAGAGGTCAAGCAGATCACTCAGTGAGATGCAGTTTGAAGTGTGCACAGCTGTCTAGAAGGTGCTGCAGTGGTGGGGGCTGAACTTTTCATTTATTGCTGAGGCAAAAGTGTGGTAAAATGCACTAGCTTTTAAAAATACTTGGTCAGAAAAACAGTAATGTATTGTTTTTATTTATGCAGCTTGAGAGGCCTATGGATTATTTTAAGTTGTCAAAGGCAATAAGGCTTATCTATTTGTATGCTGGCACAGTTCCTATTGAAAAGCAGAGGAAAACAAGGTTGTGCCATCTGTTACTAGTTTATATCCCAGTTCTGATGATCATACTGGACTGCAGTGGGATGCTTGAGCTCCTGATTTAAAAGCTCTGCCCCAGCCTTCCCATTTTAACTCTCAGCTAGTCCTCTTTCTTCTACAGCTTCACCCAGAATGTGCCATGAATCATTCTGGCCAAAAATCTTGGGTGGAGAAGGTGGTAAAGAAAGGATCTCCTCTTGTGTCATAAGGTCAAGGCAGGGCAGAATCATAAACTGGGGAATTATTAAATGAAAAATTCATTTTGTCCATTAGCATGTAGTAAAGATAGCACTTTAATTTTCATTCCATTAATTGCTTTCAGCTTCTTAGGGATTAAATTAATGAAATAGTAATGAATTAGCATTCTACTCTGCATTCTCTACATAACATTTAATCAAAATAGAACTAAAAAAATGGCACACGTAATAAAGTGTCCACAGCTCTGGATAGGGTTCATTAGGTTCAGCACAGCTGAAAATCTATTTTAGAAATACATCTCAGAAGGAAGATTAAATACTTCTTCAATGTTTGTACTTTTTAATGCAACTGCTCTTGTGATGTACTCCAGAAGAATGGAATAAACTAATCCTCACACAAAGCAAACAGAAGAGGCTTGACCATTCTTAATTTAGTATCTTCAAGTTGTGTGCAGACACCGTCCATGCCTTCCGAGATCAGAAATATACCAAAGGCACTTTTAGAGCCAAGCTGGCACTTCTGTCCAGTAATTTTCTTTCCTAACTGGCTAGCCTAGGTTTGAGTGAAACTACACCCTTTCAAAATATTTATGATTAATCCTGCCTCACACAATCCAGCAAGAATCAGCAGCTTGGGGAAGTGAACAGCCAATAGTACCTCCACATTACATTCAAGTAATATTGTGCAGTAGAAATTTTTCATTCATGTGGCTTTTTGTATTAGCTGAATATCCGTAGAGTCTGTTACTTTGAATGAAGTTGCAAAACACAATGCATAAACTGTTGTGTTCTTCAGATGTGCATTTTTTTTCTTATGCAGATTATCACCGGCTCTATGTTGGGAGATTTTTATAACATACTCTAGCCACATATTTCAATTAAGAGTTTGTTTATTTGATATTAAAATAACAAGGTTAATAAAGCAATAGTTGAAGCTTTTGGAAATAAAGATATTTCAACTGATCTCTATATGCATGCTACATTCTAATTTAGCTAAATTTTCAGCAATAACTGCCATGTCAATGCTTATGTCTGATTTGGGAACATTATAGTTGAGGTTCTAGTTTAAGTCATTCATTTCTAGAATAATGATGCTAAAATATGCCAATCATTTAAAAAAAATTACTTCACTGGTTTTTTTGAGCAATAGTTTTATCTCTAGCTTTGGATTAGACAATACAAACTTAGCAGAGGTATCTTTGTTGGCTTCAAACAAGGCATATATATTTTTGCTCTTCTTTAGGAAAATTTTATAGACGACAAATTAGCTACCCTATATAAATAAAATTAATTCACTGAAATCTGTAGACAGGGTCTCTGGAGATTGAATGTTCACTGTTACCTGCTCCAGTCTGTAGTTAGGGATTTCTTCTGCAGTTGGTGCTCCTGGCTGCTTTGAAACACCAATCAATAACAAGGGAAAAAAAGATTTGGAGTCTATCCAATTCCTTGAAGAAAAGGTCTTTAACTTTGAAGCCAGAAAGGAAGACGAAAGAAGTGTTGCAGGAATGTGTTTTTACTGTCTGAAATACACTGTGGTTTTTTAGGGTGGTGTTGCTTTTCTTTGTTTGTTTGTTTGATGATAAGCCATGATTAACAGACACCTCCATTGAACAAATAATCTCCTTATTAAATTTAGCAAAATACTTTTTATCAAAATGCTCTTCTTCTGTGAGAACCAAAGTATCACTATTTCACATTATAAGGGTGAAGTCTTATGACAGTAAAATTGATAGCAGCTGTAATCGAGACAGCTCTGAAATTGAGACTATATGCTCATTTACTCAACTCTCTTTTAAGAGGTCATTATAGTCATTTCACTGTGTATTAATCTCTGCAATTCCTTGCCCTTTACACTTTGTACCCCTATTCTACTAAAAGTGGAAGTTACTCTGACATTTCAGAATTAGCAAGCTACATTACTATTTCTCAAACAATACCAATTTTGAAAAATTTTAATGGTTTGAAAAAGGTTAATGATATGTTTTATGCCTACATGGCCATATGCGAACTAAACTGAATTATTTTCAGGCAATGATAGGGTCCAGGTCCTGTGATAAAAAGGAAAGCTTATCATTAAATAAAAAACTGCCCACAGAATGCCCATAAAAGAACTGCAGAAATTAATTTTGTTTTTTTATGGAAGAAACATGTGCCTCATATAGGTCACAAGGACTGACTGCAGCACTACTGTGCTAGATTGGGTTAACTGTACCAGGACAGGTACATTGCAGGTACAGCTGTACAGTGACCTCACTTCAGCTCTGGTCTATCAAGGGAGCAGTGGATTGATCAGTCTTTGAATGAAAGGAAGAAACTTTTAAAAACTTGCTTGAGACTAATGATATAATCAGCTATTTGCATTTGGTTAGACCTACCATTGGAGCTGTTATTTTCTGTTAACAGGGGTGAGGTAGCTGTATTGCTTAGTTGTCTGTTAAAATTAGCTGGTATTAGAGTAGTTACAGTATTCCAACATTCTGTCTTAGTTAGCAATTTAATCATGAATTTGCTTGCCAGAATTGCTATTTTCGATATTCAAACATTTTCAGCCTTTCTAGTCCTTGAAGTGAAGCTAAATGATTTTGAATGCTCTCTCTCCATTTTATGCATTCAGACAGAAAACTAAAAGGAAAGTCATGTCCTCTGAGTATTTTTCACATTTTTTTACATTTCAGCGGTGGACAAATTAAACCAAATTCAATTCATGCAGACATGGAAAATTCAAGTTTGAGAGACTAACTGTAAATTACAGCATAGAAGTTAATCAGTTTCCACAGATATGTCTACAAAACTATAAAGTTAGAAGCAAACAAATAACACTAACTCACAGCTCAGTATTTTTAGGGTTACAATGACTAATATTCAGAAATGGGTATTTTTATGAATTTGTTTAAACATAACTGAAACACTGTAACTAAAGCTGTAGTCATGGAAGTTCTGGCCCAAAAAATTATGGCAATTTGTGTTGTTTCTGCTCTCCTCTCACAGATAGCTCTTGAAGTTACCGGACCACTTCATTCACTTCAGTACAAAGTTAGGTGGGTAAACAATAATGGACTTCCATGGCAGAATAGGAATCGCATCAATATCCACAACCATCTCAATGTCTGATCACAGTCGAAGGCCTAAATTATTTGCATGTTACCAAAGACAAAGCTGAATACTATCTTAGATAGACCTGCATGCCTTAAAAGTGTGAGGACACCATGAAAGTCAGAAATCAAATACAAATAATTTTCAGGATATCTATTAACTACAGAAAGTAATTTTTTAAAAGAGTAGATTTAGTTTTTTCTTCAACTGGTTGAAATTTTATCTGATTATTAAACCACATCAGTAACATGAAACATTTTGAAAAGCTTAAATCACAAGCTTTTTGGGTGTTTCCCACGTAAATTCTTCTCTTCCGAAGTGGCCATAGCATGCTGTTTTTTGATAGATTGGCCTCTTCAAATCCAGGTCCCTAAATGAAAAGAATAGTCTGACACTTAACTCCACTCCAATGTATATTATGATCTAGACACATCAGAGAGATAATCAGTATCATCCCCAGAAGACAGTAAAACCTAGGTGTTGTTTCCTTCCCCACACAGATTTACAGAAGGAAAAATAGTGAGCTTATAATTTTTATTTCTAAGTGTCTAGAAATAGTCAGGTTTCCTCCAATGCCTAAGAGATGCAGTAAGTATGCAGTTAATCTTTATAAACATTACAGTCCAAAAGCATTTTAAACAGGAAAGGGTTCAGCTATACCTGGGCAAGCATCGATGTGTTTTCTGTTATTTCAAGTGTTGTATGGAATATTTTCTAATGCTTCTCTGGCAGAAAGAGATTTATCTCAAAAGAAGCTGCCAAAGATGATGATCTAGTAACCTAAGTAACTGTGGAAGTTTAACAGCTTATGTAGAGGCACAAAGTCACTATTTAGAATGAGCTTAACATGACATGATTATGACCAGATACATCATAATGAAGATGCAAGTCATGCTTATTGCCTTTTAGCCTGCATAATATAGTGGATTGCAGCTGTGCTAAATGGTTAGCTACAGGTATCTACATAGAAGTTTCTCCTCATTTCATTAAAGACTTGAAACATTTTCATCTGCTTGGGCAGATGACACAACATGAGAGCACCAGAGCCTTTCCATCTTCTGGTAGCTATCTCGTAAGTTGTTGCCACCTGAATATCAAAGGCACAGAGACCATACTTAGCCCAATAATTCTTTCAGAAGGAGCCATTATTTCTGTTGCCCTTCAGATAAGACAGAGATTTGGAGCCTTACGCACCCTGTAAACAGACTGGAAAGCCTAGCGATGTCTAATGTTAAACTTTAATTCTGCTTCACCAAGCACAATACCACCTGGCTAATGAATTGCATCAAAGCTCCCTGCCAGGGTTACTGGTAGATATACATGGTGTAATTTAGGCAAGTCTCACTCAGTGCATTTTGTGATTAGATTTATCAGTTGTTTCTGGTATGTTGTACTGGGTGCACAGATGAGGGAAGAGCAGAAATTACATCAATTAGAGATTTATGATGACGGTGACTTTCTTGAGGTTGTAAGCCAGATAATTAAACTGTTAAAGAGGGCATTAAAAATATGATTCCATGCAGTAAATACTAACATCACACAAACCTTATTATAGCTCCAAGGCGTAGATCAAAGTTTTTCTGGACAATTTCAAGCAGTTCTTCTTCAGATCTGTCTGATGTTCCATAATGAAACACTGAGATGGCAAGAGGGTGGCTGAGACCAATAGCATATGATAGCTGTAGAACACAAGCATACAACCTAAATACAGTTAATACAGTCCTTCCTACTTCTTGCTTAAGAGAGAGGAAAGGCTTATCATATGTATCAGGGCAGAGTTTACTAACATCCTGTTTCCATAAAGAAAGTTAGGAGATTTCTTTTTGTTATTTGTCTTTTATGTTAGAAAATTATGTTTTCCTCAGAGGATGTTCAGCCTGGTCAAATATAAGACATAGGTGACATTCCTTTAAAGCGAAAGAGGTCCTTCCTGTCATCCTCAGCCACTGCCATTCTTCATCCCTCAGTTTCAGCTAGACACAAGGATTTCATGCCTCTGAGACTGCAGACTGAATTCTACAAATATTTATGTTTTGGTTTTGGGTTTTTTTCCTTCTCTGAGGCAGAGAAAATATCATCTAGGACAAGATGAGGAAAAGCTCCATGTTCCTAAAGCACTCACAGATTTTCTTCCCCAGAGTGAGTTATTTCTGTGCACTCCCTAGAACTTCATGCAATATTGCCACGTACTTTTAAAACACAGCATCCGAAGCAGACAAAGTAACTCAGGAAGTATAGCCCTACATCTCCTTTCTGTCATCCAAGAATCATGCATACAGCACAGCATGGACACATTCTCCTGAAATGTATTTTCTTTGATCATTCAGTCCCCTTTCCACAATACACAATGCTGTATAGGCTAACACACACTTAATTTTCTTCCACTGTGGTTTATTTGGGTGAAAATATGTTTTGACTGAATGTCACCAACCTAAGCAAGCCATTCTGTGCCTTTCACTGGTCTTCCTCATTGTGTCTGCTTTCTACAGATTTCAAGAATAATCCAGTGGCTCAGTTCTGTCTATATGCACCTTAGTAATCAAGAATTGGGTTTTCTTAGAAACTGTCCTAATCATGACTATCTTCCCCTTGGCTAATTATGAGATTATAATGTCTGTTTGCCATTAACCAATAAGCTGACAATTCTATATAACACTAAATAACATTGTGTTAATGTACAGCTAATTAGACTGCAGTTACCTCTATTATCCACTTTCCCATTTTGTTGTGAAATGGTTAGCATGGAAACAATGTCCATAGGAGAACCAGCTCAATTGTCAGCCTCAGTGAAGGCTGCCAAGGTCTCAGTGTAGCACACCAGCATTAATGGGCTGAAATCACTTTTGCATTTCCACTTGGTATATTTTTCCTTTTGTTAATCTTTAATCCAGCCTTTCAAGACTTCAAAGGGTATTGGCTTTTCTGGTCTCCTATCTTCCCATCTTATCTTCATAGCTAGTATCTGAGATCTCCATAATTTCCTGTTAAAAAGATCATTCTGGCCTTGTCTAGAGACAGGTTCAGGTATTTAAGGAGGGTCTTTGAGAATTACTGGAATAACAACATTCCCATCTAACTCAAAAATAAGTGACAAAGTGTTAAAAAATGACACTCACTATGTGCGTACCAAAAAATCAGAAGTTTGTCTTCTTTCCCTTCAGAAAAAATAATTATCAACAATTTGCTAACCAAAACTTATTTGTGCTTGGTTTATTCGCATTCTCTCCTTTTCTTGACTAACTGCAAACTATCAGCTGTCAAACACAACCACCACATCTGAAGCAAGCAGCCTTGTTGCTAATTGGGATGTCTGGATACTATCTCATTGATGATAACCACAACCAGTGGGCTCCTCCTCTGGCCCATAGAGAAAGCAAGGTTTTAAACACACCTCTGCAGCAAAACATCAGCCAGATTACTGCTACATTTTACTTACTTGATAAATATTATGTAATTACTTTGGACATAACAGCTACTCAGACCAAGTATTTATATAAACTAGTATTGCAAAGCGCTTAGGCAAACCTCACCATTGAACAGTCACATTGGGCGCACATTTAATGGTGAAACTGTCAAGGTGTCAGTAAAATACCTCTTTCTACTTCTTTGACTTAGTAGTCAAAAAAAATCATGTACAAGGAAGGGAGTGCATTTTTTTATGAGCATATAAGGCTAATGAAAGTTGTTCTTGTTTTAAACTCTAAAACAATTGAATTTTGCTTTTAGTCACACCCTACACCATAGGAAAATACTAGGAACAAATTACCTTAATTTCAAATGCAGCTTAAAATATATTAGTTATAACCAATATGACCATATTGCAAGTTGTGAGTTGCACATCTAGGAAGTGCTTCCATAATTGTAATGTGCTGCGCAGCCCAGGCTGGGGTGCAGGCCATCCAGGTGTGTGCAGAGCACCTAAAATACAAGGATGATGCAAAGAAGTACCTAGACCTGAGATGACAAGGGAGTAGGAGAAAAAACATCACTGAGACTGCACTCCGTGTTTCAGGACCATCCCAGCCTGTGTCTTTGTCTTCCCTCATAAGGCTCCTTAAAGATTCCGGGAACCCCGTTCTACAAAATTATTTTCTGAAACTGGAGCAAGTCTGTGATGGTAGTATGTGCTTTGAGACAGGATTTCTATTTCAGAATTTGGTTGTATTACTTTTATGGTTGCTCTTACCTGGATTAATACTCTTTTACAGAGACCAGCTTTCACCAGAGATTTTGCAATCCAGCGAGCTGCATATGCTGCAGAACGATCAACTTTGGAGGGATCTTTTCCAGAGAATGCACCTCCACCATGGGCTCCCCAGCCTCCATACGTATCAACAATGATCTTCCGGCCAGTCAGTCCAGCATCAGCCTGAAGGACAAATAACTAAATATACTCACGAGACACAATAGCCCATCCAATCCCATATGAGGTTGACGAGTACAGCTTTCTTTTGTATTTGTCACATATATGACTCTGTTCACAGTGTTGGCATTCCCATGCAACTGTTTAACGAAAGAGTTCTCTACGGTGGCTGGAGTACTTTTCAGAAATGTACTAAGCCATCTGTGCTGCAGTCACTTATGACAACCTTTAACAATGCAGCACAACTGTAAACATGACAAAAAGAATGCTCCCTTCAATTCAGCAATTGTGAAATACTGTCTGTGGGTTACTGGTCAAAGACTTCACTCAGGAACACTTTGATGAAAGCCAAGAATTTAGAGAGACAAAACCAGATTACATATGAAATATAGGTTAACAAGCTTCACTTAGATACACACACTAATTGAGAATCAGGGGCTTCATGGAACTGCAGCTCAATATTGTCAGCACAAGAGCACTGAGAAATTCTAGCTCAGTTCACATGAATGGTTCAGCAGTGGCACAAGTGATGCTACACGTCTTTCTTCTTCCTTCCTGTGCCCCTGATAATGGTCCCAAACTCTTGCATAGACTTTTGTCTGCCTCCAACAACTTTATGTGCTGATCTCTCAACTAGGAGAGAATTACTGTCTCTCTGTCATATTAATAAAGCTGGCAACAACATGCTGATAAATGAACTCAAGAGTGCTGAGAAATTCCATCCTGAAAGAGGATAAATGGCATTAATCCACTATCTTTAAATCTTCGAGAAAGTAATATGGGAGCAAAGCGAACATTATTTCTCAATGAAAGTGGTATCCCTACATCATCCCAGTGTGATCAAAAGCACACCTTGTAGTTTTAATCCTCATGAACTCTTTACACAAACTAGACAGTTTTGTGTAACATAACTTTTTACAATTTCATAGCAATGGCTTTCTTATCTAGTGCCAACAACTGGAAAACAGAACATATGTCAATTTATAATGACTATTGATACTTAATATGTTAAGTCTCTCTTGAAATTTGTTCCGTTTTATGAATAGTTTCAGTGTAGGTTTCAGACATTGTTATTTCTGGTTTTGACTTCTGTTGTGGAAGTGAAGAGATACTTCCAGCCAGCCATTTTAGCGCATAACTTAAGAATTGGCTTTTGCTTATTTAAAATACTTTCTGGAAGCAAGACAAAGATCCAAGAATCCTTACACGTGGCTGTCCAAGCAGGTATAGCTTCAGTTTACATGACAGCAGTTCAGTAGGAAAGCTCCAGTAGAAATGATTGAAGCTTCCTTGAAGATGCAGAGACTTTTCGGTTAAAGGTATACCAGTCCATTGTACTATTGTTTACAAGAGCATCTACAAGCATGTGGTGAAGTGGAATCCAAGTCTGCACAGGCTGTTGTTTTTCAAAGTACCATACCTTAGGACCACCTTCTACAAACTTTTCACTTGGAAGGAGATGATAAATGGTGCCCTCATCAAGATACCTCTCTGGAATGACTTTTTTAACAACTTTCTCCATGAGCTCCTTCCGTATTTGTTGGAGCGGTACGTCTGGCGCATGATTTACTGAAATCACAAGTGTGTGCACTCGGATGGGCTCGAGTGCACCATTACACTCCTTGTATTCCATTGTGACCTAGTGAGGGAAAAAAAAAGAGGATGATGAACCCTAAGGGCCAAAAGCACTGGTCTGAAAGCTGGAAATGAACCTCACACTTATTTTCTGCAGCTAAAAATAAACAGAAGAAGGAAAACAGGATGAAAAATTATGGATTGTTGTCAATACTTAAATTCACTGTAAGGGAAAAAAAAAGTACTGAAGTACCACTACTAAAAGGGTTAACTACATGTATTGCCACAGAGAAGCAAAATAACAAGAAAACAACAAAATCCTGTAATTTTAGCAGTTGATGCTAAAATCAATCTGGTTTGCTATGTTAACATAACTTCAAATAGTGGATTAGGAAAGTAAAGCCAAAATAAATTTTGGAGAATCCTACCAAAATGCACAACTGTAGATCATATGATAGGCTGTATCCTTTGTTTCCTTCTACACGGCTTTTATTCACATTCATATGTAAAAGATGGCACTGCTCCATCCTTAGTATCTGTTTTCTTACAGGCTAAAGTGGTCTCTCTACTTTCCTACTCTTCAAACATGCTTGAATAGATACTTCATAAATAAATCAGCCTGTTCACACATTCTATACACTCCTGACAAGTGGCAGGGGTACAATCCATGTTGTACTGCAACAATAGCAGCAGTGTAACTCAATGCAGTTGATCCACACTAAATAACAGAAATTAAGACTAAAACACTTTGCTGTACTGGAAATGCCAAGTGTATGTTTTTTCTTTCCTATCCTGCAGGTTTCACAGCCCAGAAAACAGAGAACTTACTGTCTTGGAGACAGCCAAAGTGCATCACTCTAACAGTAGGCTCAGTGACTCATCCACTGATCTCTGCAACACAGCTGTCAGTAGCTGATATTTATTCAGAAAAAAACCCAAACCTGATTGTTGGTAATTTATTAATGCTCCTTATCTCCAGGGGAAAACAAGGAAAATATGACTATTGTTTTCAAGAGACATGCTGAGACACTGATAGAACAGTTTAAATAAACCATATGTGCTATATACAAATGTACCTTATGAAACTCACATCATCTTGGAACATGAGAATGACAGCACCATTTTTGACAAACATAAATTCTAATGTAGTAGCAGACAGGGTAAATTATTTCTGTTGTTTCTCATGCTTACAGTTGATGTATCTGTTACAAACCTGTGTTTTCCCATCTGGTCTAACCCAGGGCCACGTTCCATTCCGTTCCAGAGCCCTTATGCTTGCAGTCAGTTTGTGTGCCAGGAGGACAGTTAAGGGCATACATTCCTCAGTTTCATCAGTGGCATAACCGAACATCAAACCCTGCATTAAAAATAGGAGAATTGCATTGAAAAATGGGGAAATAAGCCACTCATTTCCACATTCTCTTTCCATTTCTGCACTTGTCTTTGCCTCACAGAACTTTAAAATCACCCAAGCTTAGCAAGGGACAGCAGTAACATGCACAGTTTTTACCCTTGCCATATAACCAGTCTGAAATAACATTTGTGTGCAAGAATCACAGCCACAACAGGGGTGGTTCCCAAGAATGTCTCTGCCTTATGCATCCATAAGAACCCACTGCAAAGGCTTCATAAACATAAAGCTCCTCAAGACTGCTCAGTCTTCTCCCCACACATGACACAGAAGTTGTTGCCAGGCTAAAGGACTTGAAAGATCAGAAACTTAACCGACTGACAAAAACCTTAATTGTAGCTCTATCCTGTTAAGGCCACTGAATATGGGAAAGCCACTTTCTTTGAAACTGGTGAAGGCCGTGATATGTTTGTTTTCACACTTCCGGTGATTAAGAGAGTGCACAGGGCTCAGCTGCTGATTCTTGCAATTTGCACAATAGCTTTTAAGGAAAGCTTCTGGTCCATTGTAATTGTAGCTGCTTGTGCTTAAACTAGATTTGAGTAAGTGCCTGGAATTACCTGATCCCCTGCTCCAATGTCATCATCAGTCTTGCCACGGGAGATAGCATGCTTGATGTCTTTACACTGTTGTTCCAGGGCCACTAAAACAGTGCAAGTCTTATAGTCCAGTCCTAGTGAAAGGAGGTTTTTAAAATTAACTCATACATTCCAAGAGTTCACAAATTGCTAGAGAACTTTTTAAGGATTATATAGTTATTGTGGCTAAAACTTTTAAAATTCTAAGCATGTAAGCTTCCTATACTACATCTTTTATTGCTAACAGAAGCAGACATTCAGCACATTTATTTACGAGCTTCAGGATGTGGGTAGGTTAGTGTTATTAGGTCAAACTTGAATTCTTGAAAGTGACAGGATAAGTGTAATCTTACAAGCTACCTCACCAAAGCTTGTTATGCTTATTATGACACTGCTTATTTTCACTAGGGTTCAAACCATTTGGGTATTAAACCTGTGAGAGAAGTGTAGAAAATGATACTGGAAACTGATATTCAGTTTTTCTTGTAGTATGCTCTACGATTAAGTTGAACTAGAGAAAAAAAGTATACATCATGCACGAAAAGGGAAGACTGAAGGGGAGTAGTCATGTAAATGGTACAACTGCTGAAAGGAAACTCCTTCAGGATACATGTTAAGAATTCATAAGGAATTCCCTTGTTGTGATCTTCCAGTGTCACAGGCTTATGCTCCCCAAGGACACGGAACATCAGTGTTAAAACTTTCATTGTACAAACCTACATATGTAACCACCTTTTGACATTTGTCCAAACACTAGCTTTTCTGCATCAGAGAAGCAAGAGATACCTGACACTTTCAAGATTAAATCTTTTACAAGTATGCCACCTTAAAATAGCTCCTTTGATACCAGGCAGTGAGAAATACGTACCAATTACAACAGCTGTGAGTCTTCTCCCAGGCCTGGATACACACTCCCTTTTATTCTTCAGAAGACTGTAAAAACATTACTCTGGCCACATGCAGAACAGACCCATGAATTAACACATGTAGGATCCCATTAAAGAATCACAGAGAATCACAGGATATTTTGAGTTGGAAGGGACCCAAAAGGATCATCAAGTCCAGTTCTTAAGTGAATGGCCAATACAGGGCTTGAAACCACAATCAGCATTATAAGCACCATGCGCTTCACTCACCTTTGGAAGAGTCATCATATCCTATCCTCTTAAGCGTCTCTCTCACAATTTGTTGATAATCTACTATGGCCTGGGATGTGATCTCTCCACAGAGCAAAATCATTCCAGTTTTTGCCACACACTCTGGAGAAAATATGTCAGTAAAATGTCAGAATTTTACTTAGAATATTTTACAGTTGATCAGAGAGATCCTGAAGATGGTTCTATGAACAAAAGATTGATCACCAGGGAAACTCAGTATAAAGCCTTAGCACACATACAGGTCTTTGTGCAACCACTCTTCAGCTGATATGAACATTTAAAAGCCTGCATGTGGTGGGGCCCCATCATGGCCAATTATCCTACTTCACATTGGCTAGAAGCAAATGCCTCTGAGAGCAGATTAAGTTTGTGGGTCTGTTTCTCTAAATACAAGAATTTCAGCTCAGAGTTTTCCTGAAGCCAAAGGAACATAATCTATTAACAGATGGTATTACCAGTCCTGATATATTTTTATTACAGTAATTCACCCAGTTGTCCTTGGCAACCACAAAAACTTTTAACTTCTACAAGATCCTGGAGCAAGGATCTATGCAACTTCATTAGAAATTTTGTGCAGAATCATTTAATATTTTATTTTGTTGTTTGCTTCAAGAGTCCATCTAGTCTCCAAACTTTTCTGTTTTACATAAAACATATAGCAGCCAATCAGAAAAAATATATACTTCATTAATTTGGTTTTCTATCTGTATTGTACTTACCACAGGCAACCTTGGCATCTGGATCAATGCTGAGATGGGCATCTAGAACAGCATCACTTATCTGATCACATAGCTTATCTAGAAGATAAAAATAAGACAGACATTTCTTTTTTTGTGATTAAAAAAACCCTGTATTTCTTAATAAAATTTAGTTTCCAGTGGGCAAGAAACTGCTGGTTTTAGGGCATCTGCCATGAAGCAATTTTATCAACTTACATCCTGAAAGGATGTCTTACCTGTTTTCACTCCTCCCCTCAAGTCAGTTCTAACAGACATTTTACTATCACCTGCACAGGCTAGCAGCCTCCCTGGGAAGGGGGCAATGAAAAATGCCTGCAAAGGCATCTGGAATAATCAACATAATTTCAGGATAATAGAATGTTCATGTAGTAATTTTGGAAGAAGTATTTGAGCTAAGACTTTTCTGTAGCAGTTTTGCTTTCTTCTCCTCTTTTATTTTAAACTTGGTATTGCATTTTCTGGGTAGATTACCTCTTTTGATCCACATCTTATAACTGTCAGAGGGCTGCACTTCTGGAAATGTTTATCCCTTCAGTACCTGCAGTGTGGACCTCTGAAATCTCATGTGCCAATTTTTTTGGATGACAGGATGCATTGCTGTCTTTACAAAAGGGTACATTATATTGAAGCTCTCTCCTGCAATTATGCACAGCTATCTGGCTCATTCAAGTTCAGAAAAGTTTCTGCAAACATTCTCTCAGGGTCATGCATTGGCCCCATACACATTTTCACTGTTGTATTTCTGAAGTGCTGGTCTTTCTGTTTTGAGAAAAAAGCACTGGGAAAAAGGTTTTACCTATACCATCTTTAGCACCTATGACCTATTGTCCACATAAGACCTGAGCATGCCAAATGCATTTGGTTTGTTAAAAGTTAATGAACAATTTAGGGGATAAATTTGGATTGTCTCATCAGGATAACTGAACCAGGTGAAAGCAATCCATGTTATTACTTCAAAACAACATGCTTGAGAGGTAGCATATCTGCAGAACCAACAAAAAGAACACTGATTAATTTTTACCCACTGTTGTTTAAAAAAAAAAAAAAAAGCCGTCCAAAATACGTTCAGCCACACAAATACACAACTGGATCTCCAAGATCATCTGTATGATATGGTGCCCATATACTTCGTAACAGTCTATGTAATTATACACGTAATTGCCAATTGAAAATAACATTTCTTGAAAGAAAATTAATGAAGAACCATAACTGAATGTCTACCTTAAACTACTTATTTACTTTTACACATAATCTGGCCTAGAAGCACACAAACATCAGAATGAAATTACAAGGCGAGAGTAGAATTATTCTGTACCCCAAAAGATCTGTAATTCAATGCCGGGTTTAAGTGCAAGTTGAATTTTACTATGAGAACTGTAATTATGTTTCATTACAATCTAAATGCAAGGAAAAGTGAGAAATACTAGCATGCAGCTTTGAATAGATGAACCATGTGCCGTCAATACCACCACACTCAAATACAAACTATAACCAAATGCAAAGCACAAGTGCTAAATATATTTGTGCCCCTTTTATTCACACAGGTTACAGTGATCTCAATGTCTTCATAAGATTTTCTTATGGAAGTGCATAGGCTTCCACTTCACTGACATAATTTTTACAACATGGCTCAGCAGTTTCTGTATTTTTTACATTCAATGTCTTGCATTTCCCCCAAACAAGCTAAAGCTAAACATTTAACGGCATTTCTTAATCATTTGCAAAGTAAGTCAAACAATTTAGAGGCTTTAAAAAAGCAAAACAAAAAACCACCATCTTAATAACTGTAAAGCTTGTCTTCAGCTATTTGTGCTGCCTTATTTCTGAACTTAAGCATTATCTTCCCAAAATTTATTGCAAGCACAACTACTCAAAGGTTAAGAATCCTGATCTCTTCTGCAAGTTACATTTCACCTTCACTGATAAAAATTGACCACTGATTGAAGACGCAAGGGCAGAAGATAACATACAGCCATAAGTTCAGACCCAGAAGTCATCTGTGCAAGCAAGCATAAAATTAGAAATGCCACATCGTCTGGCTAGTTTGATACCCCGAGGTAAACTGAATTCTGAAGATTGAGATACTGATTCACACCAAAGGGTCCAAGGCTCAAGCAGGAACTGCATAACCTTTAACTACCGGTAAGTTTTATTGCCTGTGTGCACCATTACAACCCGCAGTGCACTGTTTTACAGCAAACAAGTGGTGGTTCAAGAAATGGTGTCACATGCTGCAGTGGGCTTACAGCTGTTGGGCTATTCATCAGGGGCAGGGCAGACCTGCTAGTATAACTGGTCTCACACTGTACCATTCCTATCTAATGACAAAGAATATGAATACACAAGAAAATCTTAATGCAAACCTTTAGTGTTTGACACTACACTTTGTTTCTCAGCTTTTTTTTTTTCTTTCTTTCTTCTACTGTGGAAAAAGTAGGAGGTAATGTTATTTTTATTCTTAACATTAAAATGCTCCATTTCAAGGTACTACCTTTACTGTAAATTTGAGTCATTACCATGTGCCTTGGAGGTCCAAACTTCCTCCAGTACCTCAGTTAACATAGCTTCTAGATAAATATTTGTGCAAAGAAAGCTGTAGGAAAAATAGCTGAATTTAGTGAGCAATTAGAAGTGAAGCATTGTCTTGCAGTTCAAGACCTGGAAAATACAATGGTTTTGTACATCCTACACTTGTTGGAAATTTGTGTTAGCAAAAACAATGTGACAAACAGACACATGCAGAATTATAGCAGTATCTGGAATCAGCTCCAATGTAAATTAATGCTTAATATTCCAAATATTTCAAACAATCAAAGTTCAAAGATCACCTATAATACCCATGTGCATAAAGTACTATCTTTTTCATTACAGAATAAAAAATGCAATTACAATGCTAGTACATATGCAGCTCCACGTCTACCTGTAGACCTATCCATGCTTTTCTCAAGAAAAAGTTTAAAGTTACCTACCCAGATTATATTGCATGCTAAACAAGACAAATCCTAGTTAAGCAAACAAAGACACTAATCCAAAGTCTATTCAAAATAAGGGGTTTTTTTCTTTTTTCCATTGGGGGAGATATGACTGAACTTGCTCAGATAGCATTTTTCTGTGTGAGTATCAACAAAAGGAAAGATAGAATCAGCATTTTTACTTACCAGAATGTCCTTCAGCAACAGATTCTGAGGTAAAAAGAAATCGTTTTTCTTTTTTTGACATGTTTTGGTATCTTTAGCAGCCCTGCAAGTGCAAAAGAACCAATACAACTGGACTACAGAAGAAGCACATGTAGAAGGTGAAGAGGAAAGGTTAATGTCTTTATGCAAAGAGCTGATGTCATTGCTCCTCCCTGTTTGCTCCCTGGAGGTTCAATAGGTAGGACTGATACGTGTGGCTTTTATGACACACTGCTACAGAGATTTCTTTCCTAAGACTTGATTGTGGATAACCTCCTAAACTGTGCAGAAGCATAGCATTACATGAAACACAAACGTAGCCAATCCAGAGTTCAGTGCTTTTACACATTTCCCTAAGCCTCCATTCTTACTCATTGTTCTAAATGCTAACTAAAAACCATTTCAAGATAGTTACACAGAACACAGATTTTACCTGAATTTGTAGGGGCCAATGATGTTTTCAACTAGGCACGATATCCAAACTTTGTACTCAGTTGCAGTAGTGAACTGTGCGGAAATGTATCTCTCTTTATGCGAGATAATGTTCCTAAAAGCTCCAGGTGGTGAACACTGTGTTCTTCTTCCACAATATTATAGCTAAGTCAGGAGCTGTAGAGCAACAAAACAGCACACTGTAGAAACAGGGGTGAAGACAGTGGTGTAAAACAAGTAACCTTGAATTCTGAAACTGAAAGCTATACCCTAGCTCAATAAATTTTCAATTTGTTAAAGGTCAGGCTCTCACCATACATTTCAAAAACACCTTTTCTCATACCTTTTTTCTCGATGGAGAGACGCTATTAGGAAGCAGCTAGACTCAAGTATCCAAACTAAGCAAAGACATGCAAAGACGTGCCTATTTGGAAGCACTGTTACCCTTTGGCTTCTTTCAGGACACAGGGCAACAACACACCGGAACACCTGAATACAGCAGTGCCAACAAGCAACTGAGGAATAACAACAGATGTGCCTGGACTTAAAAACCTTGTCCTGTTGAGCAGCTCTACACTGCTGCTATGCATCATGTTGAGCTCAGCTTCTCTAAATCATTCACCATTTCTGAAAATGTTCAGCCTGGAGAAGTGAAGACTGAGAGGGGATCTTAACCACTGCATAGAAATATCAGAAGGGAGGGTGTCAAGAGGATGGAGCTAGGCTTTTCTCAGGGGTATTGAGCAATAGGACAAGAGGCAATGGGCAGAAACTAATGCACAAACTAATGCACAGGAAGTTCCACTTAAACATGAGCAAGAACTTCTTTGCTGTGGAGGTGACTGAGCACCAGAACAGGTTTTCCAGAGAGGTTGTGGAGTCTCCTTCTCTGGAGATACTCATAAGCCATATGGACACAATTCTGAATAATGTACTGTAGGGGACCCTGCTTGAGCAGAGAGGTTGGACTAGGTATCCTCCAGTGGTCCTTTCCAACCTTACCTATTTTGTGATTGTATCTTATACAATATTCTCATTCAACAGATACACCTTAGTAGGGTATACTCCACTCCAACCTTGAATGTAAAAGGGCAAAAAAAGTACATACAAAGAGAAGTCCATCTTTTTGAGTACTGCATTAAGAATATAGAAACATGGCAGAAGATAAATAGTCTGGCATTCCACGTGGTCCTGAGAGATCAGAGGGGCTGTGTGTGGTTTGGCTTCATTTCTGAAGATAAGCAATTGGGCATTGTAAGTCTGGTCATGTTCAGTGAGATCCCAGGTGCAGAGATACTGTGTGTTTCACCAGAAATCTGGCCACATTAGCAATCCCAGATTCACAAATAGCATGGTTCATTAATTCAATGCTGTAAGTGTGGTCAAGCTCAATAACTGTCACGGTCACAGAAGAACCAATAGTGTGGTTTATAGAAAAAAGTTTCCTGGTTCCAGCACAGATCAGCAGGAGAGGGTATGGCCAAGAAATTGTGTTATTTGATACCACCTTATGTCATGCCAGCAATGGGGAAAAGGGACTCTCACTTCCAGGAAGAAGGGCATCTGTTTCCAGTAGAACAAAAAGTGTGGTGGTGTGGGAACCTCTCAGACATTGTTCATTGTCCTGGGTCCATGGTGAGCATTTTCACATGCGAATTACCCTCTTCTTTTTATACTTTTGTTTTTAATATTGTTGCTGGTACTGTTCATTATATCTTATCTCATTGCAGTTTCTAGCAAATTGCACTTGTCTCAACCCAATTTTCACCATTTGTGCTTTCAATTCTCAACTCCATCCCCAGAGGGCGAAAGGGGAGGGGTATCTGAGCAAGCAGCATGTGGCTGAATTGGGAGTACCATTTATAAACCACAACAAACAGGTAGAAGATTCCTGTTAGATTGTTAATGATAAAGGCAGTAGACCTAAAAAATGTAAGTGTATAGTGCTATGTACAAGTGTTCCAGGGCATGGAACAGATCTTACTGTAAAGGTGTCCTTGCTTTGGGGAGAAGAGCCCTTGGACTCATGGACTGGTCTGCAAAGTAGAAGATTTCAAATGCCCATTTCCACTTTTGGGAGAAGAGGAAGCAAGACTGTAGTCAAGTATCGTGTTACTGCTGTCTTAAAGGTGGGGGAGGGCAGCAACTTTTTATGTAAATAAGGGACATTAAGAGCTACAAAGAGATAGGCTGTGTGGTTTGAGCAAGATGGAACAGAACCAGCACTCCCTCTTCCACTGCTGATTGCAGTGATAATGGTCATCCAGCAATAAGGGTCATCCAGACTCTGCCTGGTAACCTATCACTCCCATCAGATGACCATCACACCCACATAATCCCTTCACTGCATATTTTCCAGCAGATCTCATGGCATTAGGCCTCATTCCTCCATTATCTGTCCCCATGGCTCCAGTCACACCTTCAACTCAGTGCCTCCATCACACCTGCACATAATCAGTTTTTTGGGGTACCCCAACAGGGCAATTCCTTATCCCTCTCCTGCACACCTTTCATTTTCATCCAACCAGACGTTATAGCTGATGGATCATTACCCATGTTTTTATATACCCGGCTATTACAAAAGTGAAACAGAGTCAATATTAAAAGAACAACAGGGTGAAACGGTTTACTGAAAATTTCAATAGCAATGAGTGACCATCTGAAAAGGGTGTCCCACCACTGATGTGGGACATCAGTGGGACACATCCTTCTTCATTCATTCCAAGACACAAATGTATTTCATCTGTATTATTATGGACAGAGATCAGAATCTTTTATTCATTTTCATGGGTCTGTTTTAACAACTGTTGTAAATCATCATGTCATAACAACTATAACAACTGATAATTATACCTGGATAATTAAGGACACAATTCTAAAAAAAAATACAAGCAGAAATATTCAAGTCATTACTTGCATCTCCAGTGATGTTACCTGAAAAGGCATGATCACAAAGGGTTCTCATACAAATACATCCTTTTCCAATATGTACAAATATAATATCAGAAGTTGTTGTGGATGTCCATCAGGACTCTGAGCTGTTGACCATCCATCCACAGGGTAGTGGTCAATGGCTCACAGTCCTGATGAACACCAGTTATAAGTAGTGTCCCTCAGGAGTCTGTACTGGGACCAGTGGTACTCAGTATCTTCATTAGTGACACAGATGAAGGGATTGTGTGCATTCTCAGCAAATCTGCAGATCACACCAAGTGATGTGGTTGACACATCTGAAAGATGGGCAGTCATCCAGAGGGACCTGGAAGGCTGGAAAGTTGGCCCATAGGAATCTCATGGGGTTTAACAAGACTAAGTGCAAGGTACTGCACCTGGATCAGGACAACTGTGATGGATGAGAAGCTTGACATGACCCGGCCATGTGCACTCACCTCCCAGAAAGCCAAACGTGTCCTGGGCTGCATCCAGAGCAGTGTGGGCACCAGGGGACGGAGGGGATTCTGCCCCTCTGCTCTGCTCTGGTGAGACCCACCTGGAACACTGCATCAGCTCTGGGATCCCAGCACAGGAAGGACATGGACCTGCGGGAGTGAGTTCACAGAAGGGCCACCAAGATGATTAGAGAGATGGACCACCTCTCCTGTGAGGAAAGGCTGAGAGAATTGGGATGTTTCAGCCTGGAAAAGAGAAGGCAGCCTTCCAGTACCTGAAGGCAGCCTACAAGAAAGATGGAGACTTTTGTCATGTTAGTGACAGGTCAAGAGGAAATGGCTTTAAGCTGAAGGGGTTGGAGGGGGGGGGGGTAGGTTCAGGTTAGCTGTTAGAAAGAAATTCTTTATATAAAGGTGGTGAGGCAGTGACACATGTTGGCCAGAGAAGACATGGAAGCCCCATCCCTGAAGTGTTCAAGGCCAAGCTGGATGGGGCTTTGAGCAACCTGGTCTAGTGAAATGTGTCCCTGCCCATGGCAGAGGGGTTGGAGCAGTCAATCTTTAAAGGCCCTTCCAACCAAAGTCACTGGGTGAAAATTCTTTGCATAAGTCCAGCTAGATGAGGTCAGTTCTCCCCTCACCCATCACCTCTATATCCCCATTGCAGAAGGCCACCACATTTGTCAGGCATGATTTACCCTTAATGAAGCCACACTGGCTGTTACCAACCACCTCCTTATTTTTCATATGCCTTAGCATAGTTTCCATGGGGATTCCACCAGGCACAGAGGTGAGACTGACTGGCCTGTAGTTCCTCAAGTCTTCTTTATTTCACAAGGTTACAGAATCACAAAATGGCTAAGGTTGGAAGGAATCACAGTGGGTCATCTGCTCAGGCAGGGTTATTCTAGAGCACATGGTACAGGATTGCATCCAGGTGGTTCTTGAGCATCTTCATTGAGGGAGACCCAACAGCCTTTCGGGGCAAACTGCTCCTGTTTGTGATAACCCACACAGTAAAGAGGTTCTTCCTCATACTCAGACTGTTTCTGGTTTGCTGGCTCTTATTTATTGCTTGGCATCACAGAGAAGAGCCTATGTCCATCTTCTTGGCACCAACCCATTAGATATTTATAGATATTCCTAAGGTTCTCCTTTCAGTCATCTTTCTCAAGGCTGAATAGGCCCAGCTCACTCAGCTCTTCCTCATAAGGGAGATGCTCCAGTCCCATAATCATCTTTGTCACCCTCCACTGGACCTGCTCCAGGAGCTCCATGTCTCTTTTGCACTGAGAAGTTCGGATTTGAACACAGGACTCACCGGGGCTGAGTGAAGGAGCAGGATCACCTCCTTCAACTGCTGACATGCTCTTCCCTTTTTAAATGGGGAATCTGTTTGAGGAGTATCAATTGCTTCTGTAAGAGTAGCGTTTTCGTTTGCCCCTTCTGGTGATGTTGCTGACCACGTGTAGAAAACACCGTCAGTGTCACCAGATTCAGGATGCTGTTACGGAAAACGGAGAGGTGAACTGGAAGGCCTTTAAAGGGCGGGACTGCTGCTTCAGCCGCCAGACGCCCCGCATCGCCACCATTCACGGACACCTATCGCATTGTTTTCGAGAGCAGCGTTGCTTCTCCGCCTCCCAGGGGCA
>VZRL01005280.1:264467-372035 GCA_013397895.1 Origma solitaria | reverse complement strand
CGCCCGCCCCGCTGTGGCGACATGCCCGCGGCCGGCCCGGAGCGGTGTCGGCGGTGCCGGCCGGACCGGGCCGGGCCGGGCTACGGCGCTGCGGCCCAAGAGCGGCTGTGACTTCAGAGCTGCTCCTGGCCGCGGCATCCGCGGGCACCTGAAGGTTGTGTGGTTTTAGCGGAGCGCTCTACAAGGGAAAGAACGTAATGTGCTAATAAACATTTTGTTATTTCAGATTTTGCCGGTGGCTCACACAAAAATACATCCTGACCAGGTATCACGTGTCTTCTGTTGTTTCTTGTGTCCTTACAAATAGATGTAACATCCTCATTTAGCATGCCCGCTTCATTTCGAGTTACAGGCTTTAAAAAGCTGAAACTATTAACTGACATTAAACCTAGCAGAAATGTCATATAGAGCCAGGAGCTTGTGCACTTTGGTTGTAAAACTTTAAGTTGAGGATTTATGTTACCGTCAGATGCTGTGATGTTAAGCCTGAATGAGCTGTATTTTGTAGGCCACATATGTAGTTACTTTTCTATGAAAAATTAATTGCCCATCTGAAAAACATCTTTCAGAAAGCATCTGGTGTTCTTGGTAGTAAACCATCACTTAGGGAAGTCACTTTTATAGTGCAATTGGAATGCTAGTTTTGAAGTCATGTTCATAATAGATATAGATTGAATAGGCAAACGTGGAAAAAGAAGACTACAGAAAACAAATTAATTTTGAAAAAAAGACAGGAATTTCAGGAAACATAAATTAATAATTTGGGAAAGTTTATGGGTTTTTTGCTTTATCATGATTTATTTTTCTATTTTTAAAAACAGATGTAAATCTCAGTTTAGGGAGCTCAGGTAAGATCTATAACACAGCAGATATACTACATGTGTCTATTTAAGCCATTGTAGTGAAATTTGTTGAGGTTAAGCCCTCTCTTTTCTCCTTGTTAACAATCATCGTGTGAAAATCTGTGTGATGCTTCTACTGCAGAAGTCAGTGCTGTGAAAGTAAAAGAGGCATATTGTGGCTCATCCTCTGAAATGCATTATTATAGTCACAGTGATGAGGGAATGCAAAAATGAATCACAAAGTGACAGGGCATTGGGAAGTCCTTTTACTGATTGTAGAGATCTGTTGGTATGTCACATGCCATAGTTCAGCCTACATCAGTTCCTAATAAGGTGGTTGCTCTGCAATGTACTAAAGGGATTGTTGGATGGGAACTGCATTCTTGGGAGGCATTTTCAAAAAATAGATTACGTGTCCTTTCGCTTTTGCAGGTATTGGTAATAATTTCGTAAAGTAACATTTAACTTCTGTTACACTGGATGTCACTTTCTGTTTCAGAAATTAGGTGAAAGTGTTCAGCAACTTCTTCTAGCAAAAATTGCAGTCTACTTGATGACCTTTTTAATAGTTACGGTGGCATGGGCAGCTCATGTAAGGTAGGAACATGGTGTTTAAAGTTAAAAGCTAGAAAGCGCAGGAGATATCCATGCGTTGGATACATTTCTGGCTTGCTGCCATACTTCTGAATTGTGTCTTGTTGAATAATATTAAAAAATCATTGTGAAGAAATGCTGCCCTTAGCAGTGAGTAGCTGCTCTTACACCACGGCCATAGTGATACAGAGAAAAACAAGGATTATATATCTTTTAGAGTTATTTTTCATTTTACTTTAAAGTCTAGGTGGAATTACACTTCTAGTTATGCTGAAAAAACATGACTTTGTAATTCGCATGTTCCACAACAAAGAAATTGATACAGTACAGCTCGCCTAAAACTCATCTCTCTGTCTTCAGTAGTGCTTGTTACAAAATCAGTTGTAACTGTAATGTTGCTGATTCTGTATTTATAGAGTTGTGGACACCTCCACTTGCCATGTCTTGGTGGTTAAAAAGAAACTGGCATACAAGCATTTTACTGGAACCAGGGCAGTTTTTATTTGAATTTTGAAATTTACAAATGTCACTATGCAAGTGGATTGACTGCATTCCAATAAAGGTGTGCAACCTGTAATTCAATATTTGAAGCTGATACCTCACAGTGCCTTTATCACAGTGCTTTTTTTGCTTGTGTAAGTAAATGCTGAGGTACAGTCTTTGAATAGTTCAGGGTTTTGTGGAGGGTGATTGGTGCTATTGATTCTAAGTGACAGTTTTTTGGATGAGGAGTTTCATTAACAAAGTCTGGGGACGTTTGCAAGGAAAGCTTTTTCTTTGTGTGCTGTCTCTTCAGGAAAAAAGATGTTAAGCCTGAAAATGCTGAAAATACTCTCTCATTCAAATAGAAACTAGTTTCTTAATAACTGCTCCATGATTGAACTTGATTCTATCTCACTTTTCAGATTTTTCTAACAAATTTCATCCATATTTTAGCTACATGAGTTTTGGAAGCACCTGGAATACCTTTATTAATTCTGAAGCAAAGGAAATTGGGTTCCCCTATACTATCATGAATGTGCAATTTGTATATAGTGTTGTAAAATGTATCTTGTGAGTTGGATTGTTCAGGATAACCTTACCTTTCCTTGCCTTGCCAGGTTGTTTCAGGTTATAGAGCATATAGATGATGTCCTGGCTCTTCTAAATCTGGTGAGTCTTGTCAGACATGAGGGATGTTTAACCTAGCAAATACAGGTCACTTCTTAAGTGTGTCTGTGAATATCCAAAAGTTTCTACTTTAAATAGCATAACTCTGATGTATTTCCAAGTCAGGAAAATACAAAGATCTTTAGTTCCAAGGTGACTGATTGATAAGTAACTTGCTTTTAACTTGCAAATGTTTTACTATTAGCCAAAAGAAACTCTGCAGCAGGTTAGTCGGGAGTTCATCTGAGAGAACTGAGTATTTTCCTGTGTTGTTTTAAACTCTGTTCTCTGAAAATATGCAACCACACAGTTAATTTAGTTTTGTTCATAAAAGCACTGTTGGAACTCCATGAGATAACACTAGAGGAAATTCTTTTAGAGGAATACCCGAAGACATATGATTCTTACCCAGTGTAGCTTTCAAAGCAATACATTTCTTTATGCTTCTGTTTGTTTAGTTGGTTTTTTTAAATTTTGCTTGTTTAGATATGAAATATTTGCGATCAGATATTAATGTTCTGACAAATGAGAAACACCTATTTAGAAGGTGTAGTACATTTAGCATTGCTACTTTAGAAAGAAGTCTCTTAGGAACCCTAGCAAAATTTTTACTTGTGGTATTGGTAACAAAACTGTAGTGTTTTCTAAACTAAGCCAGTACAATTTGGATAGAGAACATGAAAGATGTGTACAAAACTAGCCATTTGTTGTAGTCAAAGCTCAGCAACTTCAGAAATGTGGGTATTTTTCATTATGCAGTACAAGCATTTGATCTCTTTGTAAGATACAAAGCAAGCAATGCCCTCATTGAAGATATGTACAGAAAATACATAGTGTTTCAATATGCTTTTTTTCTATTTTAGGCTTGTATGATGATCATAACCTTCTTGCCATATACAGTGAGTAATGTACTAAGATCTGACATACATTTAAATTACAGTGTTTGTTTTTTTATTTGGAAATACTTTACCAAAGTATTCAAACACCCAGGAAAGTGATGTTACAGTATAAACCCTGAATCCATTATCATAGTTATGTGTTGCTTCTTTAAAATTCATGAAGCTATTTTATAACCTTCAAATATTGCATGTTTTAGACCTGGCAGAAATTGAGTATTCTAGAACAAAAATTACAGTTATGGAAAGTCTTAGTGTCACAGAATTATAGAATAGTTTGGCTCGGAAGGGACCATTAAAGGTCATACAGTCCAAGCTCCTGCAAAGACCAGAAACATCTTCAACTACGTGAGGTTGCTCAAAGTTCCATCCAACTTCACTTTGTGTGTCTCCAGGGACTGGGCAACCTTTGCCAATGTTTCACCACCCTTACGGTAAAAAATTTCCCATAATTTCTTTTAAAAAAGCAACTGTAGTGAAAAAGGTCCAAGTTATCTGATGAGAATTTTGGTAAGATAAATAAAACTGCGTTTCAAACTCCTCCTTATATGGCATGACATTTTCCTTTTGTAATTTACAAAAGTTTATGGTGTCACTTCTGACTTGCTCTGCAAGGTTGATTCTGGTAGCTGATGGTTCATGTTTAAAATCTGCACAATTTTTGGCCAGATGACCTAAAAAGAATATTTGCAACTGAGTGCTAACAGAGCAAAACAGTTGGCTTAAGCGCATCTTGACAGTTTTATGTGTAAGAAAGGTACCTGTTTCTGTGTGGGTATATATGTCTTATATTTGGTCTGAAAAAAAATAAGGCTGTGGTCAATAAAACCACCTTTATCAGCAAGAGAACATACTTTTTATTTTGACTTGAGGCTGAAATATTTTTTGGAAAGCTGTCAATGTTACCTTAATATTACAACCTGCTTTTCTTTTTTTTCTTTATCCTCCCCTAAAGAAGCTTCAGAAATTAATACAAGAGAGAGCCATGGAGACAGGCAAAGTGAAAGATTCAAAAAAGTATCCTAATATCAAGAATTTTCACAGCTCTGACATCATGTCAACCAAAACCAGTTAAACTTTATGCTCAGGTACAAGCCAGTCTGTAATTATTATAGAAAAACAGTGTCAGAGTGGTGAAGGTTTAGCACTATCAACATCAGAGCAAAACTATCTCTTCAGATGCCTTTGGTTGGAACACTTGCATGTGTTTGTGGCTAGAAATTGCATGTAATGGAATTACAATGAAATGCAAATTATTATTTAGATTTATGAGTTTCAATATTGAATGAAATGTGCCTCCATTTCTTTGCTGTTATTCCTACATTTCTTCTTAATTAAATATTTGATCTTGTTGCATTTTTTCCAGTTTTCCTTAATGGCCTCCTTTCCAGGGGTACCTTTTGGCATCTTCCTGTTCAGTGTCTGTGCTGTTGTCATTGGCCTTATACAGGTATTGGAGCTATCCATTTACATTTTCACTTTTAAATAGACTTTTCTTATGTAGAACTGAAATTGAGTTTCTTAGTAAGGGGCACAGATTGCTAAATGTGTTGTTTGTATAGCCTTTTTTTTTTCAAAGTTGTGCCCATTATGGTAATGCAGTACTTGTATGTAAGATGAAAGTTCACTGTCCCGTGAAGCTGTTTCATGCAACTGAATCAGCTGATCTCAAAGTTCACAGAATTCCTTTCCCACTCTTTCTAAAAATGCGTTGGGGAAAGAACAATTGACTTTCCTCATGAGGTCTTTCTGAGCCATGCTGCAGTGGGTGAGGGCTTTCAGCCTCAGTCTAGCATCACTCTTCTGCCTGTTGCAGTGCTTTGTCACTTTATGTTCCTTATTACGGAGGTCTTCCTTCCTCTGCATCAAGGATCCATGGTCATGACAAGCTCTGCAGAGGAGACTAAAATCTTGACATGCAGTGTATTGTGAAATCCCAGATTTTCTAGGACCAGCCTTCCATGGGATTGAAGAATAAGATTGAAAGTCTTCTGGAATTTATTGATTTATAATTCTGTGTCTTATATTTGAAATGCTGCATATACTTATATGTAATAAGTTCAGTAATGCTCTTCTCCTTGCAGGCTTTGATAGTAGCATATGGATTCTATCACCCACACTTACTGAATCAACAGATACAGGAGTCTGAAAATCAGAATTTCTACAAACATCATATCTTAAAGATTATCTTAAGAGGACCAGTGTTATGCTTTTTTGCAGCCATCTTTTCTTTTTTCTTTATTCCTTTGGTAAGTTCTCCCAGTTAACTGAAAACTTTGATGCATCAGTTTGTATCAATTGCCTTTAGGACTGTGTGTGAAGATAATGATGTCCATGTTAAATATGCAGACTTTCTCAGTTGCCGGTTCTGTGGTGTTGTAATCATGACTGCTATTTTGCATTGAATGTATTCAATCACACATATCAACCTGTAACTTGATCCATAAGTTCATATAGTTTAAAAAGAGTATTCTGCTACAATGTTACTTGCTATGCCTGCTTTTTTATTTTATGCAGGTCTTCTAAACTACCTTAGTATCTTATGCATCAGAGGTAGTTGAGATAATATGGAAGGTTACATGAAATAAGCACCACATTGCACAAACTGAAGAGAAGTGAATGCAATTACTGCACTAACTTAGGGTGTAAGAGCAGATAGAGTAAGGAGACCAATTGGCCAACCTGCATCTTAAAAGAAATAGTTTTGGCTAAGACCTGCTATTACATAGCCTTTTTCTCTTCCATGTTTATTTAGCAGCGGTGAGTTGCTCCTACTTAATAGTTTCAACTTTTTTATGGAACCCCTGCTCAGAGCTGAAGTCTTGCTTTTGAATATATCTTGAGTTTCCATTCTTCTTGTTCTTTAGGAAAAGATGGATTTAACTGAATTTTGAGGAAGATTCCACAGGGATTAGCAGTATTTAAATAATCCCCAAGTTTGTGAGAAATCAGGTTGCACTTGATGAAAGAGGCAATTACGAGTCCAAGGGTGAAAAAGCTTAGTTTTATCTGAAGATATGTTTTCCTCTTCTCCCTCATTCCATTCATTGTAGGTTGTTTGTTTGTTTTTAATATTAGCAACAGTGAAATCAGTCTTCAACTTGCTCCTGTTCTTAGAACTGTGTAAAGCCTAGGAACCACTTTGGACCCACCAATGTGTTTTTGTGACAGGAATAGTAGAATAATATAATATTGTGAATTGGAAGGACCTATAAGGATCATGTGGGATAATTCTTCAATTTCCAAAGCAGTTATTCCTGCATTTTTTGTTAGCAGAATTATTTCCCTGCTTTTTTTGCTTGCTTCATTAGTGGTACTAAATTAGCTATTAAAAAAAGCAGATTTGGTTCCACATACAGTATTCAGTAGGTGCATGTGCATTTCAGCTGAGCCTTTTTCTTTTTGAAAGTCAAGATGTGTTTTTCTCAATGTGATTAGATCTAATTTTGAGAGTAATTGTTTTATATTAAAGTTGGAAGGTAATTTATATTTTTATAACTATATTAAACTGTCTTTTTCTCCAATAGTCTTACGTACTTCTTGGACTCGTAATTGTTTTTCCGCATGTCACTCGATTAATCACATGGTGTAAAACCAAAGTTACTGGTGAGTAACGAAATGCTTAGACGTATGCTCAGATTATGTTGGTCAACATGTTATCCAGACAGCCTGGAATGAAGTAATTTTAGTTCTGCTTTCATTTTTAGTCTTGGAACATAGTGCTTTTAGTGTTTCTTGATGTGTTTCTATACAGTGTCTCCCTTGGTCCCTGGTTTCCTATAATTGTGATGAGATTTGTGTAAGGCATAACACTTTTAAAGATCATTTTGCAGTGCAAAACCTCTCTGGTTTGTCCTCATTATGCACAAGCATGCAGACACAGCTACAGGCATGGTGGCTGCAGGCCATCTATCCCCTTTCCCTCCTCAGGAGGGAGTATGGGGATGGAAGAACACAGGAAGAAAGCAAGCTTTGCCTGCATCACTTTCTTCCCTGCAATGCTCAACCAGCAGACGCTCCACATGTAAATCAAACTTTCTCACAGTAGTTAACTGTTCAGGATACTACATCTCGTTAATCTAACTGCTGTGGTCTGAAGAGGTGCCTTCACATATGTCATAAGTTGGCCTTAATTCACGATTCCTTCCCTCAAGTGGTTTCTGCCCTCCTTGTGTCACAACTAACAATTGCACAACCATAGCAACAATCTGAGCTGTGCCATTGCCAAAATAAAAGGAGAAGGGGATATCATGCAACCTACTTGGCTGAAAGGTGCAGTGTCCCTCTGAGAGGGACCACAAAAAGACTGAACAGATAATGTCTTGGGAACTGACACTCCTGGGCTGGGTGAGAATAATAGCACCTTTGTGCTTCTACTGCTGCTGTTCAGACTGTTCAAATTAAAAATGTCTGTCAAGTTCAAATACTTTTGACTCCCCCATGTGGTTGCAATAATAGGGAGGCAGAAGTGCTTTGAAAGGATGAAGACAGACAGAGCCTGAGTATAAACACATACAAATATTGTCCATGCTTTTTGCGATGGGGCCAGTGTGGTTTGCGGTCAGGTCATGTCTGTACATCTCACCCTGTCAGATGGCTGATATAAATTACTGCTTTATTGATTTTCTTGTGATTACACTTGCTTTGCATTCCTGTGGAACCGTAGCCTTTTTCCTTGTACAGTCTATACTCCCGAAGCAGTGCATGTTGGCTAGCTAGGCAGTTCTGGGTCCAGTCTTTAGAGATGTGTTTGACATTTCCTATAAAAGCTACACCTTTTGAACAAAGGCTTGAATTATTTTAAATTGGGTCATTTGGTATCCCAGTTCAGTCCACATGCTCCAGAGAGATTTTTTTGAGAGCTGCTTCAGCACAGAGGTTCTCTGTGCTGTCATAGAGGCCCTACAGCTGTTAGGGCTTCCTCAGGCACAGCATCTGATTTGTTCTGTTCAATTACAGCTTTGAGTCATTATTCACTTGGTGGAAATGGTTTGCCATATGGTTTAAAGGACACGGCTTTTTTTTTTTGTTCCTGAAGCACTTGTTTTGAAAGAAGCATGAACTTAAGGGACAGGCACATATCCCAAAAAAATAGAGTGACTGACCTGTGTGGATGCATGATTGCCACCTTTCTTTCTACTGAAAAATTTTGGCAGGTGGGCAGAAAGGAAGGTAGAGTAGGTTGTTGAACTACCTTATTTTATACTTCTTTCATTGTTAAGCCTCTGGATTTGTTTCCAGGTCAGAGAGGTGAAGAGGAGGAACCTCATAGCTTAGAAACGTTCACTTTTTACCTCAGTGAACCTCTGAGTAAGGAACGGGTAGAAGCATTCAGTGATGGAGTCTATGCTATTGTAGCAACCCTGCTCATTTTGGATATATGGTAAGGCTTTGTGCTGGTGCTTATGCTTCATCTTGATCATACTAACTTTTGTCAGTATGTAACATTTGAGGAAATAAAATTAATCAGATGTTGTCTTTGACTTCTAAAACCTGCAGTGGTTACTTTAAGGTATGATTTTCTGAAAAGACAGAGTACAAACCAAAGATACTTCTAACACCCATGTTACAGCAGTAATGATCATCAGTATGTGTAATACATGTTGGGATGTGAAGTCTTGAAGAACAAAGCTTCCTTTTTTGCTTAATTATGTTTTCAGATGAAAAGTTTTTATCACTAAAAGGTGTTTAGTTACTGTGGCAACTTTATTAACCCATCGGAATGCCAACTTACATTCAGATGTCCTTTTTTATATAATTTCTTTGCAGAGCTGTTATTTGAAACATCTTTCCAAGTTATAAATTACAGAAGTACAGAGTGGATGCCTGTTGTTCACTGCTTGCCCAAAGTAAAGCAGCATAGTTCAGTGTTGCTCCAGATGTGTTTTTATAATAGTAATATGCAAAGTAAAGTAGTTTTTCTCTCCACAGTGAAGACAATGTTCCTGATCCCAGAGAAGTTGAGGAGAAGTTCCATGGCAGTCTTCTTGAAGCTCTAAGTGAATATGGGCCAAACTACCTTGCTTACTTTGGCTCATTTGTTACAATCGGTCTCCTGTGGTTTGTCCATCACTCACTTTTCCTTTATGTAACAAAAGCTACCCGATTGATGGGACTGCTTAACATACTTTCATTGGCTTTCATTGGTGGGCTTCCACTAGCTTACCAGCTGACCAGTGAATTTGCAGAAAAGTCTCATAATGAAATAGAAGCCATTCAGGTCAGCTGTGTTATCACTTTCTTTGCCAGCATATTTCAGTTTGCAATATGGACTACAGCCCTTCTCAATGAAGAGGAAACTTTGCATGCCTTTGCTAGATACGGTGGCAAGGAGCATGCCTTCATGTTTGCCAAGCTGGCTCTCTACCCTTGTGTAAGCCTTGGGGCCTTCTTTGTAACTTGCTTGTTAAGTGAATTTAGCACAGCAGTTTTCCATCTTATGCAGATTGTGATCCCATTTGCTTTCCTTGCCTTGCGCATATTTGTTAGAATTTCTTTAACTGCCATAAAGTCTGTGATGTCTCTCTCCAGGCGGAAGGTTGTATTGTTAGAAGAAGAGGAGGCATGTTTGTCTCCAAATGAAATGCTGTCCTAATTTTCCGCACAGTGCATGTGAAGTTACAAGATTAACTTCAGTTCCTCTGACTCATTATATTCATGTGTGGATTATATTGACCTAAACCAAAGCCTGTATCGACCATAACTGGGGCATATTTATGTTTTAGCTGGTCATGCTCTAGACCCTTTCTCCAAAATCTGCTATTGAAAATATTGGATAAACAGGGGATACAAAGAAAAGCATGTTCCCCTTCATTTAGGGTTGCCCTATAGGAAAAAATGCTGCTTGACATGTAACTGCAGCGATTGATTAAGAAGTGCACAGTTGCCCAGAAAAATGGCAGCCTAACACAGGCATAGAAGTTGGTTTTGCTTCTGTGTAAGGGCAATGCGAGGCGTGGAAGATATGGAGACCTGGATTTCTGGATGGTGCATCATAGTAGAACTTTTGTGCATACAAGTTGCTGGTGTCCTTTTTTTTTTTCCAATGGTAACACTCTCTGTTCTGCATAATCAGAAACTGGGGATAGCATTTGAAAATCTACCTGTGTTTGAATGGCTCTCTGTGTGAGTTTAGATGGGAGTTGTAATTGTGATAGCAGTCTTCCAGGCTACCTGAACACAAGTTCGCATATCAATTCTTTTGAAAAAAAGGATATATGCAACAAATTATTCATGGCTTTGCATCCAGGTTTCAAGTAGCTTTGATATTTTCTGGGGGAAAAGAGCTGTGAGACTAGAGGTAAGGGTTTTTTCTGTTCTGCAGCAGCTGCTCATCTGGAATGTTTAAATTTCTCATTCTTTTTGTGTCTGTTTTCATGCCTGTCAATGGAACATCTGTCTATTACTCTGAAGGCGTGATGCTATATTCAAAGAGAGTATGAGACTGCCATATATGAGTTCCACATCAGATAAGGGAGTTGAGCTTTTTCCCGAGTAGTGAATAACTAAGGGATGCCACAGATGGCTGCATCTCAGGAAGACAGCAGAAGAGACTAACCCTGTAAAAAAGATCCTGTCCATTGTATGTTGCTTTTTTTTTTTTTTCCTTTACACTTCTGTGCAGCTGGATAAGCTTTATGCTCTTCAAGTTATCTAACCTCTGGCTGCCCTGGAAGCCATTACATTTCCTTTTGGCAGAGCAATTAATTTGTATCTTGAATTGTCTTAGTGCCTGACAACTTTTATGCCATAAACAAAGGCATTTGGGGAATTTTGTTGTTCATCTTAAAAAAAATACTGTGGCAAAGTATGCCTGAAGAAATTATGGGTGAAAACAAATTCAAATATCTCTTTTCAGTTGAGATCAGTCTTGAAAGCACTTGTGCTTTTGTTTTGAAGCACCTTGTTACCTATATTTAATTGTGAATATTACATACTACTTCTGAAGAGAGTATGTTCAGCTATTCAAGGGGATTTATACCTAGTTGTGGTTAAATGACTTGCATTGTGTTGTGTATAACGGTTTTTCTGATAATTAATAAAAGCACTTTTGGTTCTGTATGCTGTTGTTTCTAATGTGCAGGAGGCACATAATAAGTAATGAATATGTGTATTTGTAATAAATTTCAATCAGTGAAAAACAGAGCTTCAAGCCATTTCTTCTTTGTAGGTGAACCTTAAGCTTGATGTCTATAATTAAAATTATGTTAGATGGGGTTTTTCCTTCAAAATCATCAAGGTCCATTCCAACCTCAGCAGTTTTGTGATTTCTTACACAACAGCAAAATGCTTTTAATGTGATGTAAAGAAATGTTGATCATACTTTTGTTGGTACTTGAAGAAAATGAAACCCAAAAACTGAGTCTCACCATGGAGTTTCATTTCAATGTGTTCAAGGTTGCTTTGTATAAAGCAATGTTGTATAAATACTACAAGGCACTGTATTGGCTCAATAACCTTCTTTTTCTTTTTTTTTTTTTTTTTTTAATTACCCCACTTAGAAATGAGCAATTTGTTCTGCAGAAAGAACAATTTTATTTTTGCCTTTAGTCAGGATAGTGGTATTCAACCCAAATTTGGTAATCTCAGAGCCTAAGCCTGAGGGCAAATATGATAAACAGAGCTGGTTTAGCATAATTTTAAATTCCTGAGAAACAAACTCCGTTAATCTGAAATGTATCATTCTCAAGCAGAAAGATAATTCTTGAGTGTAACTAGGTGTTCTTTACAGAATTACTAATGGCCACAGGCTCTCGTAGCTATGAAAATTAAAGTGAAATACACCCGTTATTACAATCCCAGAATCACAGAGCGGATGTCATTGGAAGGGGCTTCTGAAGACCATGCTAGACCAAGCCTCCAGTTTGAAGTAGGGTTGGTTAGAGTGGTTGCGGAGGTCTGTGTCCAGTCAGACTGAGCATCTGCACAGAGACACCATAACCGTTCAATAGGTTATAGCATGATGAAATCATTAAGGTTGGAAGAGATCTTTAAGATCATCCAGTCCAACCATCCACCCGGCACTGACACTGTAAGCCCTAAACCACATCACCAGGACCAGATACAGATGTCTCTTCAACACCTCCAGCGATGGTGATTCCACCACCCGTTTTAATGTTCAGTTACTCTTACGAGTTTTTAAAAGCGGTTTTTTTCCTTCCATTTCAAAGGAATTTCCCGCATTCCGTCTGTCCCGCAGCCCCTCGTGTGGCAGAGACGCTGCAGGGCCTGCCCCGCCGGCGCTCTTAGAGTGACGGGATTGCTGCGAACAGCACAGGAAATTGGTTCCCGGTCACGGCTGCTCCCCGCCCCTTCCTGTCGCCGTGCTCAGTTCCGGCCGCTGCCGCTACCGCCAGGATGATCCCGCCGGTGCAGGTCTCGCCGCTCATCAAGGTGAGGGCGGCGGGGCGATCACCCGGGCTGTGCCGGGGCCGCGGGGAGGGAGGGCCGGCCGGGCCGGCGGCCTCGGCGGGACGGAACGGGGCGGGAGCGGCGGGGCCGGTCGTGCCTGTGGGCTGAGCGAAGGGCGCGTCCTTGTCTCTGCCTCCGCAGTTCACCCGCTACTCGGCGCTGCTCGTGGGGATGATCTACGGCAAGAAGCGATACGGTGAGTGCGGCGTCCCAGGCTGCCGCTCCCCGCTCCCCCGTGCCCGCCCCGCAAGGGCACCTTGAAATGGCCTGGCCGCCATTTCCCTCCACCGGCCCGGCCTCGGCCCTGCCGGGACGGCCCTGCGGGTGTGAGGCCACAGATCCGTATGAAATGTGCCTTTGTGCCAGCAAAACTGGCTTTTCCTCCTTTTTGAGCGAGCCCGCAGGCGCGGAGCTTTCCGACAGGGGTCCGGGAAGTTGTGTTTTAAAGGGATTGTGTTGATGGCAGACTACCTGAAGCCGATTGCTGAAGAGGAGAGAAGAATAGAGGCGGAGGAGAAAAAGAAACGTGAAGAACTGGAGCGGATTGCAAAAGAGATTGCAGAAGGTAGTTCCTCGGTTTAGTTTATTCATCGAACGCTGTCTTGCAGGTGGTTTGGCTGCAGGACTGCTGTTCCACCGCAGTGTGCTTAGGAGAAATTGAGGCCTGCAGCTAATCCTGGAGGCAGTGATTTAGGGCCATGTGAGGAGTAAATAGTGCTGTGTGTTTAATGATGCCTGTGTTTTAAAAAGCTCGTGAGAGCAACAGTTAACACTTTTGCGACAGTCAGGATTTGTTAAATGGCTGAATTTCCACTGAGAGAACAAACTGTTAAAAGCCGCTGGTTGTTCTGTGACAAGTAACTGAATCCATATATTAAGTGTAGCAGGATGTCCCTTACTCATCTGGATATACACCCTTTTTTTTCCATTAATGTAGAAACCTCACAAATGTGACTAAGCTCTAAGTCACAGGCAACTTGAGACTTTTAAGAGGTTTCATGGACGTATTGTTAGAGGTCAGCTTGATTTTTTTGTATCTTGTAGTGTTAGAGGTCACCTTCATTTGTTATATCTCTCGTATGAAGAGAGTGTGCTGGAGGGCATCACTTGCAGCTAATACTGCTGCTTTTTTTCTCGTTCCCTTCCACCTGTACTGATCCTGCTGCAGCATTGTTTCCCTTGTCCTTAGGATTATTTCTTGTGTCCCCTGTACGGTTCTAACAGAGAATTCTTTCCCTGCTGCCATACAGAGGAATGTGCTCTTTAGCTTTGTTTCACCTAGGTTTTTTAGGTAGAATTTAAGAAGAATTTTAAGAAAATTGATAATAGCTCAAGCTGTTCTTGGTGCAGATACACACTCATTAACTCTTTCCATGGGAAATAGTGACATTTGCGTTCTCCTAAACAAAACTAGTGTTGAGCAAAACACTAAAATTAAATTAACTACACACAGAGAAAATAAAATATTATTTATATCGCATACTAGAGACAAAGCTATTTTGCCATCTTAAATACGTCATTTCCATTGGTCATGGACTAAATAAATGTATCTTTTAGGTATTCTCTAGCTAGAGGAAACTTTCTGTACTTTTGGAGGTTGAGGTTCTGCTGTCGTGTTGCCAGTCCCCTTAGTAAGGAAATTCTCCTTTAGAATTTCTTTAGGATGTTTGATCTGTTTAAAAGTGGCACAAAGGTGACAGGTCTGTTGTTCCCAACAATGGTCTTGGTGTGTTTTTTTCAGAAAAGAGTTGTTAAACTTCCATTATGTGCAGTGCAGTTACTGAACATTGTTCCTTAAAGATGGACATACCTGTAGTGGTAGCTTTTTCTGGGCTTATTTGACTTGTCAGTTCAGAAGACTCTCTTTTAATGCTGAGTAAACTTAAAGGTTGCCTTTACCTCAAAGCTATGAATTACAATTCTATTGAATAAACAGAAGTGGGGATCATAAAACTGGTTAGAAAGAAACTATATAAAGGTAGTCTTTGATTCCACTAATGGTTTGTGTATTTTGGTTCTGCATGGAAGTGGCTAGTAGTCCTAACCATGTTTGTGTTTTCTTCCCTTCTAGCAAGTGAAGATTCCATACTGAAATAAACAACAGATTTCATCTGAATTTCACACATGGAAATACATGGCTAGGCTCTGAGCTGCCCAGTGTTTTTTGAACTCTATGATATTCTATCAATAAAGTACTTACAACACTTCAGTTGGTATCTTTTTAAGTAAATTGCATGGAACAACAGCCAAAATACTTACAGAATGTGACAGGAAGCATCTGTCACAATCTAGTTATTGTTGCAACTGAAGCACCACATTGTATTCCCCCAGCAATAGCCAGTCACTACACACAGTACCCACAGGTAATGATGACGAACAGAAAATACATACAATTTGATATATATGGGCAGGTGGGGGAGACTGGCAAGGCAGTGACTGAATCTGTTGTTTAAATGGCTTGACTCTGGAGTTTCATAGGATCATGGAATGTTAAGGGTTGGAAGGGATCTTCAGGATCCTTTTGTCCCAACATCCTATTGCTATGGGCAGGGACACGTTGCACTAGATCAGGTTGCTCAAGACCTTGTCCAGCCTGGCTTTGAATAGTGCCTGGATTGGGGCCTCAACAATCTCCCTGGGGAACCTGCTCTAGTATTTCACCCACCCTCACAGTAAAAGAATTTCTTTCCAGTATCTAACCTACATTTCCCCTCTTTCAATTTGTACCCAGTGCTTCTTGTCCTTTCACTACAGTTCCTGATGAAGTGTCCCTCTCCAGTTTCCCTGTAGGACCTTTCAGATACTGGGAGGTTGCTATGAGGTCTCCACACAACATTCTCCAAGATGAACAGACCCAGCTTCCTCACTCTGCACGGAAAGTGTTCCAGTTCTCTTAGCAATATCACAGCCTCCTCTGGACTTGCTCCAACAGTTCCATGTCCTTTGTTGGGGGCACTGGAGCTGTTTGCAGCACTGCAGGTGGGGTCTCAAGAGCAGAGGGGCAGGATCCCCTCCCTCACCCTGCTGCCCACACTCCTTTGGATGCAGCCCAGGATTGCATTGGCTTTCTGGGCTGGGAGTGCACATGGCTGGGTCATGTTGATTTTTTCATCAACCATCAGCCCCAAGTGTTCTCAGCAGAGCTGCTCTCAATCCCTTCTGCCCCCATCCTGTAGGTGTGTCTGGGGTTGTCCTGGCCCAGGTGCAGGACCTGCACTTGGCCTTGTTGAACTTCATGGGTGTTGAAGGTTGGGCGGGGTGGAATTTTTCCCCATTCTGTTGCTAGGTAACAACGACCGGGTGTTTAAGGACCATTTACTCTTTTGTAANAAGAGACAAAAGATGTTGGCCAGGTGTGGTGAGGGGAGGAGAGATCTGGCCATTTATAACAGAACTTGCTGCAGAGATTTCAGAGGGGCAACAGCGAGCAAAGCTGCTGTCTCTTCTTGGCTGCAACTGCGGAAAAGCCTGGCTCTACACTGTTTTCTCTGCCTGGTAGGTGAGCTTTCATTTGGGAAAGGGGTACGGAATTCCAACCCCCTTTCCCCTCCTGGAGGGGGCATTTTCCCGGCTGTGCTCGCAGCTGCCGCTGCCCCCCGCCCCGCCTGCCAGAACACACTGACACAATGGCGGAGTTCCTGCCACCTTTTTTCCCGGGTGAGCTAGCCCTGCCGCTCCATCTCCCTGCTCTGAGCTCCCTGCCCAGCCCATCCTGCTCACGCCATCCCTGCCCCGCCCNATCCCTGCCCAGCCCGTCCATCTCCATGCCATCCCTGCCCAGCCCATCCATCTCCACACCATCCCTGCCCAGCCCATCCTGCTCACGCCATCCCTGCCCAGCCCATCCACCCTTACCCTCCTGAGACCAGCCTGACCCCGCGCCACAGCGCCCCCTGCAGCTCCCCGGGAGTCATCGCACCTGCCCTGCCCGGCCGGGAGCCAACAGCGCCCCTGCTGGCTGTGACCGTGACTGCACCAAAGGGACAGTGCCTGGCAGCCCAGGGACATCTGCCACCGCGTTTTTGGTTTTGTTTGTTGTTACTATTGGTACTACTGATTGTTTGCCCTGTTAGAGATATTAGTAAAGGACTGTTATTCTTTTTCCCATATCTTTGCCTGAAAGCCTTTGATTCCAAAGTTATAATAATTTGGAGGGGAGGGAGGTCACGTTATCCATTCTAAGGGAGGTTCCCACCTTCCCTAGCAGACACCTGTGTTCCAAACTAAGACAATGGGATTTGCACAGCCCCACCTCTCCAGCCTGTCCCGGTCCTTCTGGATGATATCCCTTCCCTCCAGCCTGTTGACTGCCCCACACAGCTTGGTGACAGTGGCAAGGTTGCTGAGGGTGCCCTCGATCCCACTGCCCGTGTCACTGGCAAGATGTTGAACAGCATCAGCCCCAGTACTTGACCCCTGAGGGACACCACTGGTCACTGGTCTTGGCATGAACAATGAGCTGTTAATGTTATGTTTCTCTCATGTTTTTTCAGCTTTGCTATCATAGTGGACTATTGCTCAACTCTTGCATGTGGCAGGGCAGTCAGATTTGATTCTGGCTTGCCTAAATATGCTGTGATCTGAGGAATTGGTGCTGACTCACTAGTCAAATGTTCTAAACACTACAGATGGACAGATGTTGTTCCTCAAAACTAGGAACAAGTTACAGCCAAAATGTAATCTGTCTCTTTCACAAGGAGTGACGGGCTATGCATCCTGATCACACAGGAGATGTCTGTCACCCTTTCCATACAGTCCTCAAAAACCGGCTTCAGGCCAGGCAAAAAAAAGCTGTCTTTTCAATACCTCTTAGACTGGGAAGAATTTCTGTGTGGGGTGGGAAAGGTACCACGTGTCTCTTTACAGCCATTCCCCACAGAAATTAGTTCTATGCCACCCCATTCTGGCCAGACAATAGATGATTATCAGGTTCAAGCCTAAAAAAGGCCACGAAAAGGAAGGAAGCAATGAGAAAATGTCTTTCCTATCAAAGGGTATGAGAGGGAAGACCCCTCATGTTCTGTATTCTGGAAAACACTACATCCCCTTTTTTGCTGCTGGAACTATGTTTATGTGACTCCTCAGTATTCTGCTGCTTCTTGAGAGGGAGCTGAATTGTTTTCTACTGAATCTACTGAATGTTTTTTCTAATTCTATAGTTTTGTGGAAGTGGAGGAAGAGGTACAGAGAAAAAAGATCTTGCAAACTTTTATGATAGATGATGCAATCCACACTCAGCTCAGACAACAATAAAATCTTGGATCTAGTACTCTCTGGACTTCCATGGAGATTTTCTTACACAGGATCTAGAGATGCTGACAGGACAAAGCCCCTTTACTGGGTGCCAAGATATGCAACCCATCTGCCTGAAGGGTGGATCTGGAATCCATACCCACCATGTGGTGTTCAATATCATCTCTTTGTTTGAATAACTGATTGAAGGTTGAGCTGCTCCTGTCCTGCCTGCGTGGGAGAAGAGGAGCACTTCCAAGCCTTGGCTTGAGTCAGACTGTGGCCAGCTGGGAAAAGACAGTATTTCTCTCAGATCTGCTAGAGGTGTCTGAGGACAATGTGTTCAATTCTCCCTGGAAGTGTTTCCGTCCCTCTCTGCTAGAACTGCCACCCTCAGAGCTCTGCCAGCAGCAGAGGCCTTGTTGCTCCCACATGACTGTGCCAGGTCAGGCATCTTCACTGACAACCCAGCAGCAATCTAGGCTCCAGCAGAAGGAACAGCTGAAGGGCATTTGCCCCTTTTCAGTAGTGAAGAGATGGTCTCTTGTGTCAGCTTGTCCTACCCCTTCCATCAGGGACAGCAGGTGATGGTCAAGATGCAGGATTAAAAATCCCTTGACAGTTTCTCACTCAAGCAAGCCTCTTCTCCTGCATGGAAGGAATATTTACACTCCACTCCTGAGCATCTCTCTGATCACTCCTGCCAGTCTCACAGGGATATTAATTTTCATGCAGCCCTGACCACCACCTTAAGAATGGAGGTCTGGATGCAATACTTGCTTCAGTGAGGCGCTTACAAAACAGGTCCCCTCTTGTGTCCCACAAGACTTGAGAGCTGCATCAAGCCAGAGGTGAAAACTTTTAACTGTAGTGTAGGTAAATACGTCTAAGCAGATTTAAATTCTCTACAGCCCTCAACAGACCGTCCCCCAAAACTGTGTTTCAATGACATACATCTTTTTTCAGGCCTGGTGTTATGACCTGCCTTTGAGAGGAAGGGTAACTGAGGTTCTTGTTAATATATCCCTTGGGTAGATTAGAGTGAAACAACACTAAATGACTGGTATGTATACACAAGGCAGGTTTATTTTAAAACAATTTGGTTGCAGTGGAAAGAAGGTATGTAGATGTCTTGGTTCTTTTCTATTAAAAAAAAAAAAATATCACCATGAAAGTACATAAGGAAAATAAAGAAACAGAAGGAAGGGACAAGAACAGTTAGTGAGGAGGAAAGATCCGGTGAAAAGACTTGATCATTGCAATTTTAGTGTCCATGATCATCACTCTGATGGTTGCAGTCTTCATCCATTGGGGGTGGAGGCTCACACAACAAAGAGTTTAATGGGTTATTCAAACTTCTGTGGGAACACCCGATACTTCCCGAGGAGAGGGGTTTTACAGTATCTCATGCAACACTGTGAAAATTAGTCAGGGTGGTTCTTCAGGGGTCTATGATGCCTTGTGCTGCCTTTGAATGGCACAGCTGCTCTTTGGCCCTGCTTCTTGTGACTGCATTGTTTTACCAGTTGTGGTAACAGTTTTCCTGATCAGAAAGGAGGATACCCTCCTTATGTGTGAACACCCCCACACCTCCCCTGGAGGGGGAGTTTTACATTGTTAAATGCAGTTGTGCCTCACCAGAAGGAAGGAGATTGGCACAATAAAAAGCATCACCCTACCTCCACAGTTATCTGCCTTTTTCCCTGACATGAAAATACTTTAAGACATCAGTCCCAGGTTATCATGGAAACTGGCTCAACCAGCTCATGCAAGCAAAGTTTGCTCTATCACACCTGGGAAAACAGTGGACAAATCTGTTTCTTGGCCCTTTCTTTCTCCATGCCTAATATATCCATGTAGCCAGCTCCCAGCTGCTCCCAACTCCCTGAGACCACTGCAGGAGGAACTACACCAACTTTCACCTGCATCTAACTGGCCAGTATCTGCAGTGAGAAACACTCACTGCTCCCACGGAAAGGGTACACCCTTGAGAAACTCCTCCCCAGTGGCACCCCACTCTGAGTGCCCATGGACACCCCTCTGCATGCATGCATGGTCCCCTTTGGAAATACATGCCAGCGTGCCCACCGTGATGCTGTGGGGACGAGCTGTGCTCCCAAGTGCAGGTGGGCAGCTGGGGCACAGTCACCCACAGCTCTGCGTGCACTGGGCAGGCGCCCCATGCTCCTTGTGTGAGGAGCCGTGCTGGAGCACCCTGCAGAGCTCTGAGCGCTTCACCTTGGGCACAGGGAGCAGGAAGGTTAGCATCTGGGTTTTATTTCCCAGAAACCATCTGAGGACATAAGGAGCTTTTCTCAGCATTTAACTTTACAGTGTCTTGTGGTGATGTTCAAAAGCCTGCGACTTACTATTCTGCAATACAATAACCTTGTGACATTTTTTCCACTTAAAAAAACTCCCAAACCTTACTTAGCTTCTTCTGCCGTATGATGTAATCTTCCCACATGGTCCTCTGCTCTTGTGAGATCCCACCTGGGAACAGTTCCAGTGCCCCCAACATAAAAAGGACATGGAACTGTTGGAGCAAGTCCAGGGGAGGGCCATGACATTGGCAAGAAGGCTAGAGCACATGCCCTACAAAGACAGGCTGGGAGAGCTGGGTCTGTTCATCCTGGAGAAAAGAAGGTTGTGTGGAGACCGAGACCGCATAGCAACCTCCCAGTGTCTGAAGGGTCCTACAGGGAAGCTGGAGAGGGACTCTTCATCAGGAACTGTGGGGATAGGGCAAGGAGTAATGGGTACAAACTGAAAGAAGGGAAATTGAAGTTAAATATTGGGAAGAGGTTCTTTCCTGTGAGGGTGGTAAGACACTGGAACAAGTTGCCCAGGGAGTTGTGGGTGCCCCAACCATGGCAATGGTCCTGGTCAGGTTGGATAAGGCCTTGAACAACCTGATATAGTGGGAGGTGTCCCTGTGGGGGACAGTGGGCAGTGGGGTTGGGGCTAGATGAACTTGAAGGTCCCTTCCAACCCTTAACATTCTATGATTCTTAATGAAACTGAGACATATGGCGTAGTGTCATTACCTGTGGCATGTGCAAGTGGATGAGATTCTACATTTTCCTGAAAGACAAATTGCCTCCCGCAGAATCACTGCATAGTGATTGAGGATTACATCTTGCTTACTACACCCAGACAGATAAATGATCACCAGGTACCACCAAAACTCTAGTTTTCCTTTTACTTGCAGTATTTTTGTAATGCAAAACAAAATAATGAAGGGTAAAGTCCTAAAGGTTGTAGGAGTAACAGAAGAAGAAGAAAATCCCCAACAAAACAGATCTCCAAACAGTTAAAAAAGAGACAGAAAGACAGAGAGAGAGAGAGAGAGGGGGGAAGCGGGAGCAGAGAAGGGTCTCTCTACTGCTACAAAGCTGTAGCTGACTGTTCTAATATATTTGCATGAATGAACATGAAAAGTAACTTTCATCTGAAATATAAGATTCACAAGTCTGGAGTATAATCTAAAAGCCAGTCATTGCAGAACAGGAGGAGGAAAGGAAGGGCAGTTGGTACTGATAAATTGTGTGAAATAACTGGCATTATGAGGCAAAACAGGACAAATTTATGGGATGCCACGATTCAGGTTGCTTGGTTAATTGTAAGAGGAACTGTAATGGGTAATGATAACACTGTCTTCTTAAAGTGGCATGTGAAAGAACGAAGCTTCAATTAGCACACAGTGCAGATCCTGCTCCTGAGAAGGCAGCTACTGAGTGTTGCATGAATTGCTCCATGCTTTGGGATAGCTACCTATCCAGATTCTTGAAGTGAATGCAGAACTAATATCTGTCTGAGTGTTTCTTGGATTTACATGGAATCATAACATTTTAGAACAGTTCAGAGGTTTACTATGGTCAGTTTTCATGCGTTATCCTTACCCTCAGATTTCTTTCTGAAATCTGAAAAGATGTAGCCTTAGATATGTTAAATTTATCTCTTCAGTTTTTCTACTCTGCAAACTATGGTTGCATTCATTGTCAGTCTCATGGGGCTGTGTGGAGCACGACTATCCCCATTAGCTTTGGGGCAAGAAGTGTTTCAGTGCAGGAAAAATGCTCTTCCATAATCTTGCAACCTGATTTATTGGGCCAAATATTGTTCTGACTTGCTACATGCCATCTGATATCAGGTGCATTAAATGGAGCGAGAGACAGGACAGAACTGGCTCCTTACCATCAGGAAGAGGTGCAATTAAGGCAAACAAGATCTAGCCCTTCCCTGGTTGGTCACAACCCTAATAAATTATCAGAACAGACCAATCAGGAATGTATTTGTATGCCATGTTGTTTTGTTTGGGTTTTTTTAAAGCGTGGGCATTCTCATTTCAGGTGGCATATATTGCAGTTATAATAGATCTAAAGTATGGTACAGGTTTTTGAACCTGGAGCTGTTCCTCCATTACAGGTTATTTCACCTGCCATGTAAAAAGAAACACAGAATTAGATGCACAGTCATAAATTTCCTATTCAGTCATTGCAGGATATTTTTAGAACTTTCATGTTATCCAGTGATCAGCATAGGTGATACCTACAGCACGCTATCCAGAGCTGTCTGCAGTGCAAAATAATTGTATATGTGAGGCTGCTTGCAAAGAGTATTATTCAGGAAATAATTCTTCAGAAATTTTCTAAATCATAGTTAAAACATTTATTTTTTGTATTTTCAGTTAACTACTGTGAATTAAACTGAGATAAAACATTTAGACAGCTCTAATAATTTCTAAACTGTTTCATCTGAGCAATGTCCACACCACAGGCTGTTGGAATTTTGATCCAATTTGGAATAAGAGATCTGATACAGTCTCTGTGGAGTGAAGGCACCCAGTTTTGGTAGATATTTGGTCAGACATTTGGGAGAGGCCAGGAGGACTTTCTCACTCCATCTTTCTGAGAGTCAAACAAATCCTCAGGCTATCAAACAAGCTTTCATGCAATGCCCACTATAGCTGATGGATTTCAGTACTACACAGGCTAGGCCCACAGGAAAAGAAAACCATGTTCAACCAAAATGAACTGCTACTGGGTACTGCCACTACTGCTTGCTTTGAGGTAGTACACAATCCAGGCCAGAAATGGGATGAACAATTATTTCTTAAATGTTCTCCCCAGGACTGTGTTAACTTTCCTTAGCTTCTGCTTCAAGACCTGTGGGACTGCAGATCAGCCACAGCCCCTGTGTACAAAGGCATGTTCCCTGCTGTTTTCCAGGGACAGCAAATGATGTTTTGCTGTCCCCAGCTGCATGGGAATTCGTGCTGAATGTACTCTCACTAGTTTCTCAGATACTAGTGTTTGGGTATTTAGGCTGGTGGCCTTTTTGACAGCCTGTCGTGGTGTCAGGTTTGAAGGCAATATACTTTCAGCCTTGCCGGTGGAGCTACATTTATGAAACTTGTTCTGGGCATCTTACTTTGCTGTGTCAGCAAAGCTTGCTGAAGATCTGTGAGAGTATTCATGAGCATGTTTTTGAGTTAGAAATGAAAAGCTAATTACTTTTTCTGACCTCTCTTTGCCGCCATTCTCTCTTCCTCTTTTTTCTTCTCTTCCTCCAGAGCTTTAATTTTTGCATCATACTCATCAGCACGGGTCTTCCACTCATTTCTGTTGTTCAACAGCCCATCAAGCATAGGCTGAATTTCCTCATGGAAACGGGAAAACTCCTAACCAAAACACACCTGTCAGTACAATGCAGTGCAGAGGCAGTGCTTGTCCATTATACCCCAAGACAGATGCTGACACCTCACATCCAAAGCTGATGCTTTGGAGAAAGCATTAACAGCACAAAGAGGCACCATGTTGCAATGCCCCAGAAAAGGGCAGATGTTGCCTCATCTACCTGTCCCTCTCCCCAGGAGGGGTGCTGCTGCACCAGGATTCGTTCACCTGGGATTTGAACCCCTGTTGATAAGGATGGGGCGTGTAAGGGTGCACTTTGTTTACCTTATAGACAAATGTGCACACAAAGTCAATGAAACCCACTTGAAGCTTTGGCAGCTCAGCAGCTTTTCTTCGGTCCATCATGGGCTGTGGGAGGACACAAGTTCACTGTGATTTATGAGAACACTTAACTGAAAAACACACCCCTGTTTTCTCCCCAAAACTGCCTTGTTGTGTCGGCCTGGCAGTTCTGTCATGCTGTCCTTAAAGACTGTCCATCTCAGCCTCTCTCTCCGCTGTAGAGGAGTGAAGTGGGCTCATTCCCTTTGCCATTTTAGCAGAAATTTTAGACAGGATTTCAAGTGTCTATGGATGGGAAAGAGAACAGTAAGTTTTTCCCTTGTGCCTCTCAACCAGGTACTGGAAAAAGTTCATGTTATAAAGTGTTGAAGTTGTTTTAAATGCTCTAAAACACGACTGAACAAGAAATTATATTCGTACAAGATCTTGTTGATCAGTATATCATTTGTCATGCCAGTGTGGGTAGAGGAGGTGTATGAAAGTCTGCCAAAAACTCCCCCAAACCACACAGGTGGAGGCCACATCAAGGAGTGACTCCTGGCTCTTTCAATGTCAAATTTACCTATTAAAAAAAAGTTAGAAATGCCCTTCTATCTACTAATAATTCCTCTACAAAATTTGTGTTTGCACTTTTCCCTTTATTAGAAACTCTGCTTTCTTCTGTGACTTATCTACTTAGTTTTTCATTTTTTCTGTAAGTGGCCTGCACAAAATCTCCATGGGGACAGTCACGCCTTGATGGCTCACAGCCACTGAACCCATCTAACTATATGGACAGCTGGACAAGAAGCACTGGGCACTGTCAGAGATGCTCTTTGCTGTCTGAGTACACATTTCTCCAATGGATTTTGGCAAGCATGATGATTTCAGGCAGACTCACAGCACTCTGAGAGCAGCACTGCTTGTAGTAAGGCTGCTGAGACTAGCTGTCTGAGCTGAACTACACCTGGTTCTTTGCATGGCACTTACAATGGGCTGCTGCTGAAGGACGCTTATTTCTAAATCTCCTTGCTCCCAGAACTCAGCTGCTACCAACAGAGCTACCTACATTGACAAGGAAGGAAAAAGAAAAGTTAGCGCCATCTTCAGCCTCATAACTTGATGCTCTTCGTGTCTCCATTCTGAAGCAAATCTCACTTTTCTGTTTCTTCTTGACCAACCATAGCCCGACTCTTTCTCCTGGGAAGGGCAGTTGTGGCAATAGGATTGCACCTGTGTAGTGACAGCTCAACAGTTTTATTGCACTGAATTTCATTACTCCACTGCACCTCTATTGAGAAACACTTCCAATGTATCTGTATTCCCCTTGAGGATTTGCCTATTGGTCGCCTTGTGGGTGTCTGTTATTTTTTTTTTCTGTTGTCCTTTCTTCATGCTGAACAGGAAGGTAGGTTTTATTTCTTTTACCCTCCTTTAAATATTTGTGTTTATTATTTAGCAATCGCCCAAGTGCAGTTCAGGAATTAACTCCTAAAGGAAATCAACTGAGCAAACTACAGGTGTTGCTGTAATAAAGCCAATGCATATGTTACATGTAAAAAAACTCACTGTAACCCAAAAATCATAATAATCAAAAAACCCAGTTGGGGGTTGGCTTGTTTTTTGGGTTTTGTTTTGTTTTGTTTGTAAACATGATTTTTTAACAGAATTCACAACTATAATTGGAAAGATTGGTTAATCCATCAAAACCACAGCTATTCCTTTCCGTAGTTTTGGTAAGAGACTTTGTTTAACTTCTAGGCAGCTTAGAAATTGCATTACATTGAAGTATAAGCTATAGAAATCTAACAATATATCAAGCACCTGACCTTACTCTGGACTTCCCAAGGTTTTGTGATTGCTGACAAGTCACAAGCAGTCATCATCATGGCCCTAAAAACAGGAAAGAAATTTATTTGTTCCCTATTCCTGCTTAGTATCCTCACACCCCAATACGATGTCAGGTATCCCCTGGCCCCTGCTGAAATGATACATAAAGAAAGATGTGTTGCTGTACCTTGGCTCTGACTGGGACACTCATCAAAAATTGCTCTCTTCATTAAAATGGAATTATGATGGGGAACTACTTGCTTCTGGTACTAAGGTGTTTGCTGCTTTAGTCACTGCCGGGCTGAACTCCGTGAGTTTGGAGTAACACCTTTGGCTCCCTCATGGGCGTGCAGCACTGCAGTCTGCAGTGAGGCCGTGGGAGCACTTCAATCCCAGTGTTGGGCATCCTGTAAAGTACCTGGTCACAACGGCAGCATTGTGCAGCTCAGATTAGCTGCCACTGGAAAGACCATCTGACGGATTGGATGTCCCTGTTTGTGACCTACAGGGTGGCCTGGCAGGAATATGTAGCCAGAATGGATCCTGCATCTCTTAGGAGTATATGACCAACAGGACACTTAATTGGATGAAGCATCACTTCAAGCTTTTTTCTCCTCTGGGTTTTTTTTCCCTGCTTCTGCGGAAGACCAAATTTAAGTGGCCAGTAATGTATCACTTGCTGACTTTGCACTAAGCGCAGCACAAAGCACATCGTGGAGCTCCCACCAGGTGTTCACATCACAAACCTTTCCCAGAGCCAATTACTCACATGACAACCTCTTTCTTTGTTGTCTCCAGAGACAGATACTCAGTCCAGGCAGCTGCACTGTCATAGGTCTTTGATTCATCCACGATCTTTTGAAACATTGTTCTCTTTCTTCAGGGGGGCGGGAAGGAAGGTGAAAACAACAACAAAAAAAAAAACAACAAAAAAACACAAAACACCCCCCAAAAAAAAAAAAAGAAAGAGAAAGAAAAATCTGAATGAAACAAGAAAACAAATATGTTGAAAACAGGTGGCTGATCCTGGTATTGGTAACCCTGCCAGACAGGTTTCCATTAGTTGCTGTCCTGGCATCCTCAAGGAAGCCCCCAACAAAACCAAGCACCATCATCTGCTCTCTTAACTAATGTAAATGCCTTAAAGAGAAGTATAGTGGTGAGACACGAGCAGGTCCTTGAAAGTACAAGCTACTGCAAATTATGCCAGCTGAGAAATGCTTCCACCGTTGTTGGCAGTACAAGAAGTCTTTTTCCTTAAATGTTAAACAAACTGCAGAAACCTAGAGCTAGCTGGAGAAACCTGATGTTTCATTATTAGCAGAGAAGACAGGTCATATCACAGAGTGACTCGTGTATGTGTTCTGTCATCAATAATCCTGTGTCATGGCTCAGCCAAGCCTTTGCTTGCAGTTCATGGGCCAGAGAGGGCAAGAACCAGTTTGCTCCCAGCTGCTGAGGAAGCGGTTGCATATAGATAGATAGTGCCATATAGATATTGTATCTCCAGAGTAAGAGTTCTGGGTATTCCAAACTCCCTCAAATTCCTCTTCAGTGGACTGTTTAAATTTTGCATAATTATACTGCAGTGCAAAACACGGAAGCAAACTCTGGTCTTGACACAGTATTTTGAAAGCACGTTTTGAAAGCTCCTTGCTAATTATGAAGTTATATGTCATTGAGCCTTATGTCCCAGAAAGTTAGCACATGCTGGTCCAAGATTTTGGCTATTTTGGACCTTGGGTGTGAAATAGACTATGAGCTGGATATTCACCTACAATGAACTATTTGTTATTTGTGTCATATCACCCTCATAGAGAAGTTAGTATAGTCCTGGCCAGGCCATTTGCCATTGATGAGTATTTTCAGTGCTGAAATGGTAGGTAAAAAAAAGCAAAACAAAACAAATCCTGACATTTCTTTCCATAGGGGATCACATATCCCTGCCTTGTTGGAAATAGAGGGTTAAAAAGTCACGTATATGATTTAATTGAGTAGAAGTTCAAAATGCTTTTGAATGATTGGAGTTCTCCCACCAGCTCTGAGGTCAGTACTAAAGGCAGCTCCCAGAGGCAGTATCTGTGAAGAGAACTTCTGCACAGGTGGGGGCTTTCAGAACAAAGCATCACGTTTGGCCTTTGTAAAGTGCCAGCTGCTTTCTGCGTTTCACACACAGTGCACATGGCCAACTTACTTGAAGTAAAGTGCCAGGTCTGTTGCTATAATGGCAATTTCCATCAGGTGAATCACGTGTTCATGCTGTCTGCGGTTGAGGTTCTGACATATATTCAGCGACTGAAAAGCAAAGGGAACAGAGCTGCAAAATCCAGACTCTGTGCTGTTATGAATTCCTGGCCACCCCCCTTTCCCAAATATGGTCACTTTTTTTTTTTCCCAGTAGTTCAGCTTGCACCCCTCAGGTGCAAGGGGTGTGAGCCCTGGTCGCTGCATGTGATGCCTTTTCCCCTTCAGTTCACTGAACAGAAGAAGGTTGTAACACAGTGTCTACCCAAACCCTATCCCCTGACTCAGGTGCAAATTTGCCTGAAATTAAAAGTTAGCTCTGGGATGGTGTCAGCCTTGGCCCTGCCAGAGGGGTTACAGGAGAACAAGCCTGTATTTAACATATTCCTCTGGGGATAACTGTGTGGCTTCTGAGGAAACCAAGTCCTGCATTTAAGAAGCCTATGTGCTTTGGTCCTGGGTGAGCATAGAGTCCTTAGGCACTGAGGCAGCTGCAGTTTCTTGGCATCCAAGCCAGAGAAAGGTCTTTTGCTGACAGCTCCATTGTTAATGAAAAGTTTCCCTAAAATTATTCATGCCCTTTTACTACAGTTCATTACCAACCTCTTCAGACAGCAAGAATTTTCCAAATTCCAAGTGATGTCTCTCCAAAATTGAGGATCCATGAAGTTTAGCTAAAGGGTTTTGAGATCTGGTTGCATAAAGGAAAAAGTGAAGATGTTAGTGCAGCACTTAAAAATTAAAATAAGTGTCTCATTTTGTGTTTAATTTATATCACACACATAAGTTCAATTCTTTTTAAAAGGCCTATGAATAGAACTTTTAATAGGTAATGACTTCAGTCTAATAAAAGACTTTTGTGACATTGCTTGTAACTCTTTGGACACTGTGTAAAACAGTCTTCCAACTACAAATTTCACCCCAAATATTCTTTATGACTGCAGTGTAATTACTCAGCTTAGTAAGTTCCTTTAATTCCTGAATAACCATAGCTGATATCTGGTAATAGGAACAGAAAAACGTGCAGTCCTTGGACAACTTCCTAGCCCAAAAGTAAGGCCCTTTTTTATCAAAAACACAAGCCAACTTCATTTAACATTTTTCCAAAGCTCCAGAAAGCATAAGACAACATAGCCAAGAGGCATTGCAGAAGAGCTGCGATCTGACGACTTTACATAAGCAGCAGAGTCTTGACTAGGCAACGAAATTATGCAATTTTTTTATCTGCAGCTAATTACTACCTACTGAGGGCAGCACTCTCACAGGTGTTCTGTTTATGTAGGTGGTGAGGGTAATGCTATGCGTGGTGCTTTCTCCATAGAAACATCAAAACCTGGTCATCTTATGTCCAGGATGCTTTTGTTGGCATCTTAAGTCTCCTGTAATGCTAAGGATACTAAGTGCCTGCTCTGCACCTGTTCCACACTGTAATGGTAATGCAGAGTTTTGCTTTGACCAAAGGAGGTTAAGAAAGCCCCAGAGAGCGCTGCAAATTTTCCCCACTGGCCAAAGCATAAGCCCAAACACTGCAGCAAGCTGAAAAGCAAGGCAATTTGTAAAAGAAGGTTGTCACCCTCATGTATTAAACAGAGCTGTACTGGAGTTTGGTGTGATCACAGACTGATTCCACTTCAAACAGGAGCAACAGAAAATGGTTTGAAGTGGTAAGAAAGTGCTTACTTCATTTGGTAGAGGTTGTTGGTTCCCCTATGGTCAATATCGTGGCACAGAGCAGCAGTTACCATTGCAAGGGCTTCGAGGTCTGTGTAGTAACGTTTCAGTTTGCCAGTCTGGAAGGAGAGAATTTACACTGTATAGAAGCATCTCTTACAGGAAAAAGTACTGAGTGGTGACTTCTCCGTGCTCGGGATGTCTTGGAAGAGTCCAGGAGAATGGAAAATATTTGTGAACCAAAATGCAATACACTTAGATTAAAATGGGGAATCAGCCGGAATGAAAACATTTCAGCCCTGGGCAGGCACATCTGCAGTGTTCATGTGCTTGATGCACAGCTGCAGGGTTGGCCACCCACTGACGTTGAAGCCTTGTGCCCTAGGATTCACCCAGGCTGTCCTAAGCACCCCTCCCGGTCACTGGGCACAAAGTACTTTGTGAAAATGCTCTGCATCTTTCTGGGCAATGTGGTTATCAAGCTGAATCACCCAAAGGGTTATCCGGGGTGGTAGGCATAAGTCTGCTGCCAGAAGTGTGGACAGATGTGTGGCAGATGTGCGGGACCATCTGCATTGGTTCCTGGCGGGTTGGTCCCTGGTGGGTGGAAGCAGTCTGACATCTGGTTTTCTTGTTGAGGTGCCTGTTGCCCTGAGGACCTGTAGGAAATGGCACTTGCCATGTTCAAACTAGCAATAGAATTACACCTGTGCCTGTCCTGGATGGAAATGGAAAACACAAGGTTGTCTTCCTCCCAGCCAGCTGATTTCAGTCTGGCTCTTACTGTCAGTCTCTTGGAAGAATGGAGGTCCTGTAGTCTCTCTCCTCTACTCTGCAGAAGGATTTAATCTGGAATCGATTCAACACTGTGCACATCCTGTGTCTCTGAGAATTAAAGTGCTCCATTCATTGGCCAGTATTGACCAAAGCTTGCTTTATGTGTAATGTAATGTGTGTCACTTCAGGCAGAAGGAGACCTCATGTAGCAGGACCTGCGTTAGGAGTGGCAAACCTTTTTCCTGCACTTCAAAGGGAGCCCTGCCTATTTCCCAGGTGCAACAGAAGACTTGCTGCAAACAGAGCTGTGCCACAGAATTGACTGGGGTGGTGTTACCTTACCATCAGCAGCGTGAACATGGTCTGGGCAACATTGAAGCCATGACGCCAGTTGTGATAGGTTATCTTCCGGTAGCCTTTGCTGACGGAGTACACAAACCTCACCAGAACCTGCCAGCGGGGAAGAGGGTGTTAATGGCTTCCCTTACAGTATTGTTAGAGTAAAATTTAGTGGAGGGCAAAGGGAGACACCAAAATACAGCTATCTGTTTTCTAATCTATTTTTTTATTATTTTTTTTCTTTTTTTTCTTTTTTCTTTCTTTTTTTTTTTTTAATAAGAAGAGTAAACCCACAGAGATGCCTGTAGGGTGAACAAGAATCAGCAATGTTTGGAGAAAAAGATATTTCACCTTACTGTTTGTGAATTTATTGAATTTTTGTTTTTCTCTAGGTTACCACTCATGCCACTCATAAGATTTGTCCCTTTGTCTTGCGATTTGTTAATACTGATATCACTCTTCATGAGATATGGATCCATAGATGTAGAGATGGGCAGAATTTATACCACCTAAAGAATTACAGTATAGGGCATTAAATAGCAAACTGGTTTTTTCTCTCTGCAGTCTACTTCGCCATGTGTACTACCTCCTATTGTTATGCAGGTTTTCTCATTAAAGACCAAATTATTTATGAATGAGAATTCATTTCTTAAAATCTCAGCTATAAGAACTACTTCTTTTCGCTCCTGTACCAGGAGCCAGTTCTTCCGGAGTAGTTACTTTGAACATTTTTTACACTGACATACTACAAGTAAGAAGCACAGATGTAATTCCCATTCACTTCCTTCCCAATTTCTATTCTGCCTTTCCTGGGTGAAAATTCTTCTTGCAGTTACCTCCAGACCCCACTAGATGGAAATGGACTTCACATGATGTGCTGAGAACTCCCTGGGGGAGCAGCCGAGCTGCTGAAAGGCCAGTTTCACAATTCATTTAGGGTTTTGGACTGCAAAAGTCGTGAGTTCGCACATCAAGGGTTACGGGGTCCTTGTTCCCAGAGGCTCACAGCATTCCTGTCGACAAACTGGTGCCCAACTGCGCCAAATGAAGGCACATCCATGTGTGCATGGGGATGAAAACAACGGGACCCGCCAGTGTGGGTCCGAGCACATCTCGGCTGAAAGCTGTAGGGTACATCCTTGGGCAAAGGAAACAGGCACACAGGTAGGCACTCCCCATGTTGCTGCTGGGAACTGTGTTTTTACACTGTGGCTGGGAGTGGCAGTGGATACGGAAAGTGCAAGCACCATTTTACAGAGTCCACCACCCATCCGTATACACCTCACAGCAAACCCACAGCTGTGGCAGGCACCAAGGAGCAGCCCCAGCGCAGGCAAGGCTGCTGTACATCCAAGGCAGGAGATCCTGGCTTTTGCCAGCTCATACCTCCTGTGGGATCTGGAACTTTTTCACCACTCCAAGCTCGTAGTACATCTGAATGCCACACTTCACCAGCTCTAGCTCGGTGCAGTCAAAATCAGAGAACCTGAACTCATAGATTTCGAACTTAGTGGGCCCCGGGAGTTCTTCTTTCTGTAAGAGAGGTGGGCTGGTTTATTGCTGTGCTACTTACGTAATTCCTAAGATTTGTTTAATAAAAATGTATCAGTCTGATGCTGCTTTTCCCTCAGAATATAACACAGAAATAAACTGAAATTAAGTTTTTCATTAAAACCCCATCAGTGGAGGAAGAGGGAGGTCAGATTTGGTCAAGTGCAGGAAATACTGTTTGTTTCCTGTTAATCACTTGATTTGATACAGTTTGAAGACTCACAGCCCTCCTTAATTACTTGGAAGAACAAAATGCATGACAAGCCAAGGTGGCTGATGTGTTTCCAGACAGACTTTGAACCCCTTGAGATAAAGTGGCAGAGAGCAGGGGCTCCCCAGGAGCTGGGGAAGGCACTTGCTGAGACCTGATAATGGTAATCGCAAACTCACACAGCAGAGGAGGGCAGGGTGTGCTTTGCCTTCACCCTTCACCAGGTAACAGCATGCCAGCCCTGGGAACTCTTCCCTACATGTGTGCAGACAATATTTGCTTGCCAGGGCTGTTCTTTCCAGCAGTGCATTTGTTCTTACCAGAATGGTTGCCAGCTCTTCTTCGTCGCACTCGCTTGGCTCCTTCCCCAGCTTTTCTCGTGTTGGCTGCAAAGGTCATGGGTGTGTTAAGCAGACAATTGAACCCCACTGGACTTCGCCCTGGGCAGCTCTGGGGCAATCTAGGGCAGCTCTCATATGCAAATTGTGCTTCCTTCCTGGACCTTACTTCAATTTCTTGTCTCTCAACACATTTTTCCTGGTAGTGTTCTCCCCCTCCTCAGTTTTGTTTTGTGTCTCCCTCACTTGCAATTATCCCCCTAGAGCCAGTGTCACAGTTGGGTACTCTAACTTCACATCCTCAGCCCTAAGGAGGTTTTGAGGAATAAATCACTTTCTGTTCCACCCCTACAGCCCTGCCCTGAGTAGTGCCTATGTTAGCCCACCTCCAAGGCGGGCTTTGTTGAGGAAATTAGAAAGAACATAGTGGTGCAGTGTGCCGAGGTGGAGGGCAGACGACAGAACCAAAAGAAAGACTCATTCTGTCGCTGTGCAGTGACCAGGGCCCAGGTGCTGCCTCCACATCGTGGTGGCTGGAAGCATTTCTGTGAAATGGGGACCTGTATCTGTGCCATAAATCATCGACCAGGCCGGTACACTTGGGTGTGTGCTTCACATTGCGAGGCATTACCAGAATTTCCTGGATTTCATCCTTGTCACACCTCACGTGGTAGAGCACCATGTCCTGGGCAATGTCCTTACGGTTCTCCAACTTGTTCATCTTATCGTATGTGTCTGTGTTGAGTACAGACCAACCCAGGAACTGTGTCAAGGACTTGGTGAGGGGAAGAGAAGGAAACAGTGAAATAGCCATAACATCTGTTCCTCAAAGACACAGAAATATGACACTGCATGATATATTTTTAAAGAAAGACAAGCTTGACTTTGGCCACAATTCTAGCAATGGGCAACCATGTCTTTGCTCCCAGCCGTAACTCTCTCCTCAGCAAAGCAGCTCCCCAGCTGTTGAATCTGCCCAGGCCTGGAGAGCATCCGTGCTGTAGAGGTTGAAGGACCCTCTGTCCAGCTCAGGGGACAGAAAACTATTTCTGTGTTTTTGCAGGTGTCTCCATGCTTGTGGAAAGGTTTCTGTCACAAAGGTGACAGCAGGACAGGAGCCCTCATATCAAAGGAGAGCAAGATGGTCTCATCACCTCTCACATGTATTTACTCACATCCTGTGATTGCTTTCAACTTGTTTGCTGTCCAGTGACCAATTCAAACTGATTTTTTTCCACAGTCTTTTTGTTTGATAGGAAAAGTCTATTTCAGGAGATATCCCGATTGATAACAGATGCCAAAAGATAAATACTTATATTTCATTGAAGCTAGCATAGGAGCATTTCTAAGCAGCAAGATCTTTAATCACAGCTGCTGTTGGTAGATTGAATTGCTGGCCTCCCTTTGTATCCTAGCTACAGAGATATTTTCTGTGTAATTTTTTGAGGGATTTGCCCAGCCAGTGAGCACCAGATGTCAGGTATGTGAACACAGGTCAGTATGGCTGTGTTGGCACATAGTCGCTGCTCATGGCTAGGTGTCCAATCCAAGAGTGCTGAAACAAAATCACATGAACACAGATGTGTCTCAAACAGTTGCTTTCAAAATTCTCAAGCCAATGTCTATCACCTCTCCAAGCAACAAAGATACCCACTTAGCTGCGAAACACTAGGGATGTTTTGCAGGTGTACAATTAGCAACAGTGGCCTCTTCAACCATATGAATTAATTACTTCCAGCAAGAAACTATACCTCCATGAGGGTTTCATCCTGTTCATCAAATGGTTTCCCATCTTTTCTGTTATAAAATGTGACAACGCCAACAATTTCTTCCCTTTTATTCACTATTGGCATGGAGAGAACGTTTTTGATAGTCCATCCTGATTCATCTAGAGGACCTTCCTTGAAGCAACAGCAGGCAGAAAGACATCATGTACTTAATGTGTTTTCTAAATACATGAGCACTTCAGTTTTACATTAAGACTACAAGCAAGAGAAGTATTTCTATGCCTAATATTGGCTCTACATTGTATTTCTGCAAAAAAAAGTTAAATCCTTGATAGAACTGGAAGTTTTCACGATACCTGAAAGTTAAACATCTCATCTGCAGCAGCATTCATAATGTTGCAAATCTAGGGGATCACAAAAAAGAAAAAGTATTGCTAAATGGGCAATGAGAAATTTCCAAATGCCAAAACAAAAGACTGAATTGCTGAGAAAGCAGCACAAGTATTATTTCATCTCAGAAAGGCTTGATGAATCTTAGGATAAGTACTTACAAATCCACTTTCAGCCACGTAGGCTGGCAGTCCAGTAACTAGCGCCCAGTGATCCGGGGGAGGGTTTCTGATGAAAGAAAAGTGTATAAGGGAAATTAAATATATAGGTTTACTGAAGAATGATCACAGAGCTGAAGTGTGTCCAGCTGATTGCATGATCCAGGTGTACACCTGGAACCCCCTGTTCATAAACAGCCCCGTTACTTTCAAAGGATCCATGTGCATAAGCAAAAATTTTCCACCTAAGTAAATACTTCCCCTTCAAGGATTCAAAACAAAGTAACTGATAAAATATCAGTCTGCAGAGACTTAATAGAAAATCGCTCCTGGGAGTGAGGACCATGTTTCAGACCTTCAACAGAGTGAAAGATAAAAGGAGATTCCTGGCTAAGGTAGTCTGCCAGCCTGAACTTTGAATACACCAATGTAAAGCAGTGTGACCAGAGCTGGGCATTTGCCTAAGCTGCCCAAGGCTCCTCTGAAAAATTCATTGGCAAGAAGAGAGGGCAATTCTCAGAAAGAGGGAGTCCCAGTGTGTCAGGAGGGGAGAAAAGGCCAGACTTCGCCTTAGGATGGGGTCAGCCATAGATGGATCGGAGAGAAGCAAGGAAGCCTCAGCACAAGAGCATCCTGGGTGGGGCTCACCCCCTGACACAGGGAAGGCATGGAGGAGAGTGGTGCCTCAGCCTGGCAAGGAGAGTGAAAAACTGCAGGCAGTCAAGGCAGCTCACTTCTGCATCTAAAAAGAGTCACTGGTTGCAGTGAATTTTGAAGCCTGATGTCCAAGTCAGGCTCCCAACACCCTTGAGGAAATCTTTACCCCACAGAAATGTGAGTTGAAGCACCAACTTAAATTCTGACTCTCTCATTTAGCCTTCTATCAGTCCTTTGTATTTCTCCGCAGAGATGTCTTTAAACCATGGGGAGCCTTGTTTTTAGCTACCGCCTGTGTCAGTACCTGGCATACAGGGACTGGGGCACTTACGGGATGACTTTAATGTCTTCTTTTCCATGTAATATATAATCAATGACCTTGTAAAAGATTATTTCCTATAAGTTGAAAAAAAAAAAAAAGAGTGGCATTAAAATGCATGGTGAGGCGATCCAGCCAGACAGGAGAGAGTTGAAGTAATTTTGTTTTCACATACCCTGCCATCCGGGGTTCGAGGTCCTGAGTAGGGGGGTACTTCTCCCAACAGCACTGGCCACATGTCAAAAAATTCCTGGTTTCAAAATTAAACAAGTATTTTTAGAGTTGAAAACGTCATTCTGCCTTGAGCCTCAAAGTAACCATTGCTCTAATGTGCTGGTTTTGGTGTTTTGTAAACAAGGCATGAAATCATAAAACTTGTTCAATACTAGGCAGAAGAATGTTGCCCAAATATGCAAATCTGGAAGTGTCAGGTGCATTATATGGCTGCATATGATCATATACTGCCTATGCACAGAGTGCTGGCTCCTTCAGTGAACAGTGAGTACTGGCTGTCCTCAGAGCAAACAGCTATGGCAGTGTTTTTGTGTTCTTTGTTTTCCAGAGTGTGATCAGAGGCTGACCTACTTCTGCCAGATTGCAGAAGTGAAATACTATTTTTGCTTGTTTTTCTTAGGCTACACTATAACGTTGATCAAAGTGTCTTTAGCTTACACTAATGGTCTTTTAACACACCTCTTCACAAGACAATATGATACAAGAGCTCTGTCAGCAGGCTGGTCAGCCTGACTGTGGGATAAACAGGGCTCCACTGGCAAGGATGCTGCGTAAGCCCCACACAAATTTTGCCAAGGGTGCATACAATCAGACCAAATCAGAGGTAACTTAGATTCCGTCGGCTTGTTGTCATGAAACCAAATTTCATCTGAACAGCTAGATACCTTGAGAATGGATGAATCCTTGTGGAAGGTGGCTAGATTGTTGATGGGGATTCCCCAGGTGTCTCACTATTTCTGATACCCACAGACTTTGCAAGGTTGTGTTTGTGCTGCAGGCTTTGACCAGGGTTGCCACAGTCAGACACATTTTCCCTCCTGTGTCCTCCCAGCCGCAGACAGTCCCATTGCAGTTATAAGCTCTTTCCCTGACCTCTGTTTTCATTAACCCACTATTTTCATGATAAAGAAATGCCAGCCAAAGAAGGAATTATGGCTCAAAGTTGCCTCTAACTTTTACTGCCTCAGTAAAACTTCTCTCAACACGTTATCTTCAGTGGATAACAGCAATCAGAAAGATGTACAACAAACATGTGAACATTCACCTTCTGCTTTGTCATGTCCAGGAGACCGACCGAGTACCGATCACAGTTCAGGTATGCCCTCACTGTATAAAAAGCCTTGTGGAACTGCCTCTCAATATCCGTCAGTTCCTCGAAAACCTTGTTAGCTGACCACAACAGGACCTGCAGGATAAAGTCAAAATGTAAGCACAGTCTTTACTGGAGACATGGGCTTCACAAATGTTGGGTTACAGTTCCTGAGAAGTGCAGGAAACCTACACAATTCATTCATAATGGAAATTACTAGGGAGAAGGAGTCAGGTCATCATAGAGCGTTATGTAGAAGTCAAATTTTACCAATACAGAGCAGAAAAAAGTAGTAGTTTCAGGCAAAGAGCTCTCCCCACTTAAATTTTATACCCATTAGTAAAATCTTGCATCCAAAACCAGTTAACACCAAAGACGTTGCAAATTCCAGAGGCTGGTGTTTGAAGCATCTGAATTAATACTTTACTCAAAGCCTTTGTGGACCTGTTTCATGTTTGCATGATCCTTTTCCCCACGTCTTGGCCTACTGATGCACCTTTAAGAAAGCTGTTGCTATTAGGCTCCTTCATTTGTAAAAGCAGAGGTTACACAAATATTGCGCTGAAATGGTAAGGAAGCTGTCTACACCCCTGCTTAGCTTAGCTAATGCCTGTGTGCCTGTATCCAAGGGTTTGTGCCTTGCTTTCTGAGCCCAGGAGATATGAGGAGCCATGAAGCACTGAGAGCAGCAACCTGAAGCTGACTGGCCTGCGCTTTGAATAAGAAATACTCTTACATGGCCACAGTCAAAGCACGTCTCACCTTTTCACTGGGCACTAATAGATATTTCTGAGAAATTCTGAGCTGCTTTGGTCTCTGTTTCTAATCCATAACTGGGACAGCTCTGCCACTTGTATGAAATATGAGTCATTCAATGTCAGCGTCCCTCAAACAGGATAGCAGTACTGTCATACAAACCATTAGATGAAAATGAGCAGCAGTTTAGCTTATTGGCACTTTGCAGCATGCAGTAAGTAATGCTGAAAGCCATAAGCCCAGTGAGAAGAGCTGAGAGAAACAGCCAAAAAACATCTAAGTCAAGGAATGATGTAAAAAAGTTGGTCAAAATGTATTATATGGTCTTCTAATAACAGTCTTACACAGTATGTGAGCACAAGCAGACTGAACTGTCTTTGCACAAGCAATTTTACCCCCAGTATCACCCAGTTTTTGCTGATGGGATTTGCAATATTAAAATCCTAGACCACTCTTGACACTGTCATTTGCTCACTCTGTACTTCAGTACTTTAACCTCTAAGACAATGAACTGTATTAACATTCACACAGCCCTTAAGATCTGTATTAGCCAGAGGTTTGACAACAGAACTATTGATAGAACTAGAGCAGTGTGCCCTGCATCTCGTTCTTGCTTTCCTCCCTTTCTGTGGGACCTGCTCAGGCAGCACCAATATATGAACACAGGACTCCTCTGTTCAGTCCCAGATCAGAAGCATTTGGCCTTCCACCTTTTGGGTCTCCACTTTTTCTTCTAGTCCTTCTTTTACCCTGACTAGCCCTACTGCTAAGCTCTCAACTGGAATAAACCTTTGTTAGTTCCACTTTTGCCAACTATTCATCATTGCTGATGGCTGTGTCACTGGACCCTCATTCATGTTTCTGATAACTGAAAAAAATTAGGCAAAGCATAATGAATTAGAAAGTGTAAATGCTGTCCCAAAGCTTCAAAATAAACTTTCATTCTGCATCCATTTCACTAGGACAGGCATTTATTCTCCATGGGAACCCCACTGGAGAATAAAACATGGCTGCAATGAAGCACAGATGTATTTCCATGTCCTCTGCAGCAACTGTTCCCTGCTGTACAAAGTGATTGCAAGGATTCACATCCATCCAAATAAATCAGAGTCCTATTGTAACCCAAGTAATAGAAAACAATGGTGAATGAATTATTTCAATCCAGAATATCCCAAACCCCTAATATGTGTTCTTTTCTACTGATGGAGACCAATACAATAGACATATGACAACTGTTTTACTGGCTCTAAGAAGAAATTCAATAGCACTCTTTAATGAGCAGATAAGAAAAAAACACCACATTCTTAAGTGTTTCGGAAAATATCTTGGTGCTGCTGTCCAAAGTGATTAAATGATTCAAGAGGGTTTCACAGCCTCAAGTCAACAAAACATCTAGAGACCAGTCCTGCTGAAACTGGTGCCACTGCATCAGGTCCTGCAGTTTCACCAACAGAGAGAGAGAAAGAGAAAGCAGCAGAAAAAGAGAGTAACGAAGGACTCTGGGAAAGGAACAGTATCTGAAAGCGGTTGAGGGCATCTTTTCCTTTCTGCTCTTCAGGAACAAATCTCTAAAGAAGATCAGGTACACTGAAATCAGAAGAGTGCATTCATTTGATTTCAAGATAGCCAATCTACATTTTCACTCTTACCTGGCCTCTTCGAGTCTCACAGTTGTGAAGGTAACTCAAGTGATAAATTTTCAAGTTCAAGGATGCAAAATTCAGATACTTCAGAAAAAGCTGAAAAGGCAAATTGCGAGATTGAATTGAAGACAGTAGCAGCCTTGCATATTCATAACACTGCTTTACAAGTGTCAAGGTAATTTCCTGGGATAAATGCTTTGCTTTGCACTGCCATGATATGAGACTTATTCCACTGTATCTTCCCTGAAAGATCTGAGATAAGCATCCTCATGATAAGCCTCTTCTATGAGGGTGTGAATGCTCTTTAGCAAAACCTGCACCAGTGGGTCTTCACTAAAGCAGACATCCCCAGCACAGAAGAATCTCTGTTACATGACAAAAGTAGCAGCTCTTTGATAGGAATTCAACTACTGACCACTTACTGTTTCATCAGAGCTGGTGAAGTATGGGCCGTTCATCTTATTTATAGCCACTATGACAGCAACCAAATCTTTGCCATTCAAGATGGGTGTTGCGAGGATGTTTTTTGTACTGTAGTCGGTGAGCTCGTCAACAAATGGACTGAACTGGGCACACTGTTTAATAGAGAATTTACAAATAAGCATTTTCCACAACGAGTACAGTCTTGAAACCAAGTCAAAGCACAGCCCCTCAAAGTAAGCTGCCTAAAGAAAGTTTTGGTTAAAAATTACTGAGGAAGAGAAATGAATTAGCAGAAAATTGGACAATGTACAGATAATAAAGCTAATGTCAAGAGCAGAAGCTCTGGCTTTTTACTGCAACATATGCACTTTTAACTTCCTGTGAAGATCTCTCAAATCTTAAGCTTTAGCAAGTCAAACTCTTTCAGAACAAGGGGGCTCTCCCCTGGTCATTCTTAGAGCAATGATATTCCTCATAGTACTTCCTCTATCCTTTCCTCTGACATCTTCTCAGCACTGCAGAGTGGGTAGAGGCAGACAGTACTGCACAGCCACAGCGTATTAACCAGTGTGGTCACTGGCAAGCTCACTTGCCCTCACTGTTTTTCTGCTTTTGACTGGACCGCGATGCCTGTTGTCAGCTTATTGTCAAACACCCCTAGTTTCCCATGAAAATCAGAGAAAAGACAGTACAGGGAAGGCAGATGGGTGATCAGCACAGGGCCGTATTGATACCACCATCCCCTGCCAATGGGAAGTGCAGGGATGGTCTTGCTGACCAAAGATCTTCTCCCTGCTCAGGTGAATAAATTGTCATCTATAAATCCTTCTGTTTGCGTTAGAAAAAGCCACACAACTCTGATCATACTCTGAAGGTTGTACCAGAAAGAATGGTCACTCCCTAATGCATCTTCTCACCATGTCTTCCCCACTGCTGGCCCTTTCTGCCACATGGAGTAGACCATGCATTTAATCTCTGGGACTTCTTCAAAGGACTTGTCTTATGGCATTGTCTAAAAGCACAAAAGTTGGAGTGCAGCACTTCGCTCACAGCACTGAAATCCTCCCATGTATTTGGAGAAACATCAAAAACCAAACAACTTTAGAAAGTTTAAGTCACCTTCTGATGCTTCCCGCAACACCACCAACACCCCCAGCAAAAAACAGGTTGTAGAACCAAAACAGTGTCTCAGTGTGTTCTGTGTAAGACAAGAAATATTTTGCTGGAGGGCTTGGATATGCCTGCACTGAGCAACAAATGAACGAATAAACAGATGGTCTCTTTGTAGCTAGCAAACAATAGATGGAATAATCCCAAATGCCATATTTGGGTCAGATGGATTTTAGTTTTATACCTATGATTAGAACAAGCAGATTGTTATTCCTGCCATCCAGGTTTACATGACTGAACCAGAAGTACGGGGAGTAAACGCCGTCATGAAGGCATAAACATAAAACGTTAAAATCTCTCAGATCCCTCCTGATATTGTAGTTTGCAAGGTTTGTTGAAAGAGATTTTTTGGTCAAAGCTTGTCTCTTGCTGCTTCTGATGAAGATCGCCCATACACAGGCTGCAGTTAATGCACCTGCTTTGGGGTCTGCTCCCTCTGTTTGGTAATAATGCCTCTAAATGCCCCTGGCTGAAGCTTCATCACAGCAAACATTTTCAAAGGTCTTTTGTGGCAAAAAACCCTCTTAGGACTCGCCATAATGGATTTCTCTGTCTTTGCCACTCACTCACAGAATATAAAATTGTGTGGAAAATTCCGTGCGCAGATCTGACTACCACACTCTTCTCTGTGGGACTAGATGTGATTTCTTTCTGATTAGACAGGCAATGTGTAGCAGTGCACTGTTTGCAGGCATTAAGACCTTGTGTAATCTATGTGCTCAGTTTCACCCTTAACACTCCGTAAATGAAATTGGAAGCAACTTTCAATCTTGCTGCTTGTTTCCAGTATGCAGCTACTACACCGCAAGAGCTTTGAGCAAGCGCTGAGGTGTGCTGCTGCCTCCTGACCCCTGTGAGCCTCTCTTCTACCCACAAAACGAGTAAACGGCAAACATACCTCATGGACATCCTTGATGTTCATGGTTTTCTTGGTCTGAGCAACATAGCCCACAATGCCTATGTCCAGTGGATAGACAATCTCACAGTCTGGGGGCACCAGGCATTCCTCCAGGGTACTTCCCTCTTGGATGTTGAAAAGCCTTGTTGCCAGTTCAGGAGTGCCATTTCTCTGCCTGTACATGAAAAGACTACAGCGGTCAGCATGAATAAGGGACCTGATTCTTCTCAAGGTCTTGAAAACCACTTTCTCCATGTTGATGCTTTCTTGCATGTCTTGGATCAACTCAAAAAGTATTTCGCTCTCATTGTTATCCCAGGACTCTGTTTTTAGTTTCTTCTCAAAGTACTGCTTGGCAAAAGCAGGGTTGCCATCAAGAAACTTCTCCACGTCTTCTTCACTAATGCTCATTATGAATGCCCTGGAACTTGTGGTTAAGTAGCAGCCCAGAGATGTGCAAGCAGCACTCTAATTTCTCTTGTATCTCTTAAATTTTTGTAATAGAAGATGCTGCTTCTGGAATGACCAAGTTTGAGGTATCCCTGCAAAGAGAGCTTGTCATCAGGAAGATGTATTCCTTTATAATGCCGAAGGTGAGTCTGTGGGAGGACAGATCTTCTCAACCAAACAGATTAGATGACCTCCACAAGAGCTTTGGGTCAACTTTCCTCTTCTTAATCTAACTGCAAACAAAAACTGAGTGTTCACAATGTCTGAAAACACACTCCTTTCTCTTGATAAACAGAACACTTACTGAAACAATTCTACTGAGGCAGCAGCAACAGGGAAGGACTGCATCTCCTAACATTGAAATAAGCTCTTTAAAGTCTAATTAAATATATACTGCTTGGACCTAATCCTTGGCTCACAAGGTGAGCATCTTATTATTTCTGCTCTCCCAGCTCCCAGCAGTAGTAGGAAGTGCATCCTTCACAAAAGAACACAGTGGCCAGAACCAAAATAGTGAGGTAATGCCTCTCTTTCATTGCATGGCTCTAAAGCAGCTCCTATAAGGGCTGTTCTCTAAGGGAAGCACCAATCTTGAATGCTTTAGTCCAGGGTTCAAACTGAATTTGCAAGGTCTATGGTCTTTGCTTCCTGCTAGTAAGAGCCACAAAAGAAAATACAGCTCTTAGTGGCATCCCTTCAGGAAGGAATCTGGGGTGCTTCTGTCTGGGATTGAAGCCCTCTGAAGAAACATGGGAAGCCCTCCACACAAAGCAAACAAAATAAAAAACGAGCACCAAACAAAACACAAGCAAAGCAAACCAGGAAGGTAGAAATATTTCCCTCGTTCCTGTCAGTGGAGAGAGGGGGAGAATTGTGGCTGTGAGGAACAGAAGTTGTTTCATATCAGTGAAGCCACAACGCTGCAAACAGCAGGTGAGAGTCAGTGTGATGCTGGAAGGCAAAGCGCCATGGAGTTCAGAGGAATTAAACAATGCACAGGAGTTTTCATTACTGGGGAATAAGGGCAAATCCCATCTACTACATTGCTGAAAAATAAAAAAGGCTCACCTGCCCAAGGAGTAAAGGTCCAGGCCGCCCATACCGATGAGTGCTGTCAGTACTGCTGGAAGTGGTTCAGTCCCACCCAAATGTGAGTGTGGATGCCTGGGACGAAGGTGGCTTGTTCTGGGAATTCTCACAGTCAGCATATGGAAATAGAATTATTGCTCTAGAAGACTTGGAGGAGATGATGTGTGCCACACTGCCTTCCATAACCTACTCATGTTGCCTTTTGTCCAGCAAGGTGTTGTATGCTGCAGAAGTTTTCTGGGCATAACAGGTGGCAGAAAGAGAAAGAGGGAATCTTTGGTTTTGACTGGAGGCAACAGAAAGGCCTAGCTGAGAAATGAAGGTGGAAGGCAGTTTAAGTGAGTGAGACCGTGAAATGAAAGTTTCAGACTGGAAAAAATGGGCCATTATGTAAATTATGTGTTCTTGTTAAACAAGAGAAAAAGAGACAGAAAGTGGGTAAGTGTGGTGAAATTATTGGAATTACTGACTATGTGTATAAAAATACCATGAATAAGTAGAAATGGAAAGTCAGGAAAGTCAAGGTCGAATATGAGGTTAAATTAGGAACATGAAAGGCAATGAATATTTTCTGTTTATCATACAGGAAAAAGGAAGAATATCAAGAAAAATACTGAAGAGATGAAGTTCTTAGAGGGCTGTGTAAAGTAACCCCTAAACTCTTAATAATTTTTTCTGACAACAAATGGTGGGCCTTCAGAGGTTTTGAAACTCTTGGAAAAAGTAAATGTAATTATTCTTTCAGCAAAATAGGGAAAAGAAAGAACTGGAGAATTCTTCAACAGACCATTTTAAGTTTGGCTTCTAAGAAAGTACAGGAACAAACCTGTTCATGTACATAACTAGAGGAAACGAATAACAGCCTTTGTGATTTTGTCAAGAGAAAACTGTACCATAGAGCATAGTTTCCTCCATGGCAGAGCCAGAAGTCTGTGGACAGAAGGAAAGTAACGGCTGTCACAACTCTTGACTAATGACGAAATGAAACAAAAGGTATTTTGTGCCATAAGGTGAGGGCTTAGATGAGATAGTTAAAAGGTGGCAGCAAATGTATTTGAATGATGAAGAGATCTAGTAACTCACTAATGTAATGTAGAATTTCTTGTGTAGGATTCTCTGTGGAGGCTATAACCAATGTAGAACATCTCAGTATTTCCACGGAGAGATGGAAAATTATTAAGCCAGCAAGTGAGTGAAGGTCAGGTGTCTGTAAATGTGTTTGAGCACCATCTTAAAAATAAATTGCAGACAGGTGTGTTCAGGACTAGAGGAGTAGAATTCACCAAGGGTGCATGGAAAGTCCTACTTATCTGGAGAAGAGTCACCTGGTGAATTCATGCGGATGAGTCACTATCTCAGCTTAACACAGGCTGCACATGTGTCAAGACTCCAGGCAGAAGGAGGTGTACATACGTTAGGATGAACCTTCTTTCACAAAACAGATTATGCCAAATTGTTCTGAACAATTGACGTCTAAACAGATGTCTCACCTGGAATATAGTGGGAAAATGTGACCTTTGAGGAAAGACGAGGTTTCTCAAGTCTCTTTTTGAGTCATCCCTTTCCTAACAAAACAGTTCCCAGTTGTATAAAAGGCAATGGCTAAGAAGAAAGGAACAGTCTGTTCTCCATAATCATGTAGGACAGTAGATTTTAGACCTGCAGAGAAAAGGCTTCCAAAACAGTGGGAAGACATTGCTCTCACCTTATCTTAGGCACCCCTAGATGAGATGCCATTGTTTTTCCCAGCGAACACTTCTAGCCCGAAGAGACGCACATGTAATGACACCAGCCTGCTGAAACTGATATAGACAAACAACTTTCTAGAGCTGGAGGGAAACACATTTTTTTGTGGGTCCAGACTTTCTGTCCATGGCCTGTCAGGCCAGTTATACGTAAGGAAACCACTGCTTGTGCACCCGTAAAGATTTTATTTGCAGCTGTGTAAAACTCCCAGATTAGAGTAATTTTATTTATGATAACATGAGGAAAGCTGGAAGCAACCTTCTGCCTTCCAATGTCTGTCCTCTAGCAGCAATCTGGGCCCTTCCAGTGTATGGTAAAATAAAAGCCTTGTTTCATCCCACTGTGTTAGGGAGGAAAAAGGGTAAGTAAAACCAATTAGAAGTCTTTCCAGGGACTAACACATTTGCAGTTCTGGTATCGTAAAGGAATGACGTTTCCTCTCACCAGGTCTTTGAAGAAAGTCTGAATTGAAGTTTAGCTCGTCTTGCAGTCCAGTGTACTGTGGCCTGGCAGTTTTTATGATCCATTGGGTCCTCCTTGTACCAGGTCGGATTTGTGGAAGGAGAGAAAGTCTCCTGGGAGCTCATAGCCACTTCTCAGAAATGCTTCAATGTCCAGGAATCAGGCTGTGTATGTAGTGAATATCACAGGACAGAGCTATGCAGTTAGAGGATGTACTCAGGATGCCCTGTGTCCGAACAGAAGGCCTTGGCAATATGTGGTGTTTTCCTGACAAAAAAAAAGGTTTTGTGGATGCATCAGGGGGTATGAAAATTGTTGTATGTGATTTTTGGTTGTGCTTTGGGAGCTGAAAAATTGCAAATGGGTGAACTATTCATACCGATTTGAAACTGGCACTCTTTTGGATCCAGACTTTCCAGACATTCATACTTTGCTTGGTATGAAAGGTTATGTTCAGTTCAAGATAAATATTTTTGTTTCAAAACATTTGTAAGAAAAACAAGCAGTGTCCAACAGTGATACTTGAGGCTCCAAATACAAAGCTCCAAGCTTAGTTCCTGCTTCTGCACTCAGGGTTCGAAATTTAGCAAGAAGATATCCTCTTGACAAAGGGCAATAATGAAGTTCCTAACATACTGATGTTCACAGGTGCAGAAGCGGAGAAACTGAGGCAAAATTCTTAAGGCAACCCAAGGCTGTGTGATTGCTGTGCAACTGAAACCGTGTAGGAATGGCAGGTGGAAATCTAAATCACAGTTGCAAATGGAGCCAGCAGGGCCAGAGCAGCCCCTTGGGTGGGCTGACGTACCCAGAATTAAAAGCATGATGCAAAAAAGCATGAGTGTTCCCTAGGCCTTCAGGAATACCCGAGTGGCAGCACGAAAGCCATTGCTGGCATAGCAATGATAACTGAGGTGGGTACAGTCTAAGCTTGCAATAGGATAATGTTCTTTGAATGGACTTAGGCAGACAATAGAGGATTTTGGAGGAGGATGAGGCTGCTATTTTAGGAAACTTACACTAGACTGTCGCACAGCATAACAACATCTGAACACGTGTGCTTGCACAAAATTGTTTTCAATAGCTTTAAACCCAAATTACAGAACTGACGTAAGACCTCTGCTTTGTTGGTTGCTGGTGGATATAATTTAAACAGTGTTCCAGCTGGAAACCTCGAATGTTTAAGCTGCCCTGAAGGCTTGGCTGATAGCTGGGAAAACAAGGTGGAGTTTCTGGGAATAAAATTGCTCTCCTCCCAGCAACTCATGCGACATTCTCTCCCTAGTCCTAGGATGAAAACTACCAAAAATTTGTGGAGTAGAATCATCTGGTTGACGTGGTGCAAAACATACTGCCCAGGAGAAGTAGCGCTGATAGGGCCATTTGTGGGACTGTGTCCAAAGCAGTGGGTGCAGACACTAGCTGGAAAGCAGAAAGAGGGATGGGAAGTGCTGGGGGTGTTTGGGCTGGTGGGATGCTTCTTGCTCTTCCTTCAGGGGAACATTGTTTTTCCCCCTAACCAAGAGGCTGTGGGGAGGGGAGCTGCAAGTGATTAATTTGATTAGACATTATCCTTACAGGGTGCTGTATCGACAGCTATACTCAAACCTTTCTGACCCACTCATCTGTTGGCATAACGAGATTGGAGCTTATCTGATTTACCATGTAATATTCTCATGCCACCTGCTTGTATACAAGAATAAGCTTTCCTGCCTGCAGCCATGGGAGCCCAGCGAGGATCAGAGCTACGTTCCTCACCCCTCTTGGACCAGAGTCTTCCTCTGCTCCCCAAAGTCTGGCCCCTCCTTCAGCTGCACATGGATTGTCGCTTGCCACATGGAGGGCTAATGTGTGAAAACCTTATGGCTCTTGCTCAGCTTCTTCCCCATTTCCTTCCCTTCTGTGGTTGTCCAGGGACCTTTAGACGCCACCACAGCAAAACCTTGCCCCAGACTCTGCTGGGTCCCACTCCTGCCTGTGGTCCCAGCTAATGCAGCCACCAGTGGGTGCGAGACTGCCACAGCCTCTCTGTCCACACACGTGGTCAAGCTGGCTGGGGCTGGATGAGGGCCAAAGTGCACTTGGGTCCGTCTGGGAATGGCATGAGGCTGGAGGAGCAGAGGTCAGGGCTACCCTTCACCAGGAGCTTGGGGCTGGGCAAGCACAGGGTTCTGCCCCTGGAGCTGGCAGGAGCCCCACAAGCGCAGGGTGGCAGCAGTGGGGACATGTGCCAGGTGGGGCATGTGCATGAGCACAGCTGGACACACACGCTTGTTTTAGTGCAGTCTGACTGTCACACAGAAGTACAATAGTGGAGCGCAGGAGCACAGCAGCAGACTCTAGGTCTGCAGAAAATGCAGCTGAGCAGTAGCTGGTAATGCCAGGGCTGTATTTCCTTCCTGGCAGGACAGTTGATACCTGAGTTGTAGAAAGATGATTGAATGTTTGCAGTTATGTATAAATCCCTTGGACTATTGTGTACGGGAGAAAGTGTCCTGCTGGCAGTCCTGTCGCAAAGGGTGAGCACTTTGTGCTTGCATTTTGGCCAAAATGTTGACTCAGTCGTGTCACGACAAAGGAACATCAGCCCTCTGCTTATTAATTCCTTGGGTGAATTACTTTCAAATTAGCATACAACTTAATGTATTGCACTGATAAATTGCAGGAATTGATCAGAGATTTCCATCTGGATGGTTCTTGTAGAAAGGAGATGGGTTTCTTAAAGTACACAGGTCAGTTTGGGGTTTGTTAAGTCTGATTGTTATTTTTTGGGAGGTATTTATGAGGAAATGTATCTCTGCCATGCCAGAAGACTGGAAATGTACATGAGTCTGTAAGTCACCACAGGCTGGATGTGCCGTCTCAACTTCCTTCTCCCTGTATACATTGTAAATATGCACAGATTCTCTTAATTTTATGAGGACATGGCTCTGTTAAAAAATATTGCAGTAGCAGTAGCAGTGGCAATTTCTGCTCCAGTCTACATGAGTTTATTATATTTCAATTGACAGATTGTATCCAAAGCTCTTAGCACAAATCACTGAACCTTGAATAAGAAGATTACTTCATTCATCAAGTGTTCTCTGAAGCTGGAGGACTAAAAAGATCATTAAACTCTTCCCAAACTCAGCCATGTGCACTCCCCTGGTGCACAAAATACTTCCTTCCCGAGATTCTTCCCAAAATGCTCTGGGCATGGAAGTAAGGAGAACACAGTGATAGGACATTTGAAAACTCTTAGAAGGAGCACTAATAACACAAAATACGTGCTCAGATGTACGCAGATGTAGGTTTGCTTATGCAGCATCATGAAGAAACAGTGAAGAAAAGAGAAGAGGCTCTAAGGAAAGATTTGCAGATATTTGCAGAACAAGAGGACAGCATCACAGATGAGTGAAGTGATTCGTGGAAAACATGGCCACAATGGGGAAAAAAAGACAGAGAGCAGGACTGTTGAGCAGAAAAGAAGAGCAACAGAGGAAATGACTCTAACTTCAAGAGTAATGGAAGAGCCAATAATGAGGAATGAAATAGGGGTACTGAGCCCATAAAATGCTGTGGAACCAGAATAGCAATGTGGGAGCAAGCACAGCCACCATGGGTAAGAAGAATTCAAGCCAAAAACCACAAGAAGAATCTGGGAGTGTCTGTGTAGTCTCAGTGCACATGTCAGAATGGGATAAAGAGGTTTGCAGCACTGGCAGACACAAGGCCACAGCAAAGAGGCAGCAAGCACTCATATTCCAGAGACCAGCAGCGGGGCTGATCACACAGGAATTTCACTGGTCCCCATGCTGGGCCTGCAGGAACAGAACTGCAGTGAGTCCTACAGACGTTCTGATGATGTTTGAGCACTCTGTGGCCTGCCTTCTCTTCCTTCTCTTCTTGTGGGCAGAGGGGTGTTTGGCATCTGTTTCCTGCAGCAGAGGTTGCTGCAGTGGTAGTATTTTTAATGGACTTCTCTCACTGAGGCAACACTGCAATTTTTGGTGTTTCCAGCTTGTTGCTCAGTCTGAAGCAGATGTAAGCTTGATCTTCAGGCTAAGTATTCCAGTTATAAATTTATAGAGTGGTAACACAGTGGGACTCTGAGATTTGACTTGAACCTCTGGGCTTGCTCGTGAAATAAACAGTTTTTCTGTATAAGTGATGAGAAGTGTGCCACAGTGAAATGGTGAACTTTCCTATCTGTGGAAGACTTACACTGTTTAAGGTCTTGCCACTTCAGAGATCAGCTGCTTAAAGCGTGAAACAAAACAAAAAAAAATCCTCCATGAAAAAATTTATTTGTTCATTTTTGACAGCTTAGAAAACTCCTCTCTTTTCCCAAGCTACATACTTCCATCCATTTCTCCTGCAGAAGAAGCAGAGATGGAAAACTGAAGTGCAGTTGTACATGAAAGCCTTTGCTTATTCTCTAGCTCTGTGACTCACTAATCAGCCTTGTGTTTACAGCTGCCCTCCCTTTGGAGTGCACAAAGGTGCTCTGACCTAAACCTTCCCTCCTTGCACCTCCCGTTGCACATGGAAGCTGTGTCCTCAAACGCCTACTAAGGCCAGGTGTCTGGCTAATGGCTTTTGATTGCATGCAGGTACAGATTTCCTTGGCTTTTGTAATTTGTGCTTCTGGTTTTAGCTTTTAAATCCATCATCAGGGCTGGCATGGACATCCTGGCTTATCCATAACTACTCAAGCTCTGTGCCAGCAGTATCACTTTTGTAAAGCACCTTGAGATGCATGCTACGTAGGGAGCTGTATATATCCCACTGGAGTAATCTGGTGCAATAATCTGGAGGCAGAATTTGCTGTCGGAAACGTGGACATATGGCCTCCTGTTACATCATGCTTTGCAACCAGTTAGAGCCCATAGATTTATTCCTGCGTTTTTTGAGTTAAGCTCTTTCTGTTGCATGAACAGAAAAGGGAAGAGGCTTAGAATACTGCATGCATGGTTTACGCCCTCAGGGATATTCACATAACCTCTGTGGCTCCTGGATTTTGGATGGCATCCTGGGAATAACACCAGGGAATAAACTAACTCCAGTCTGTTATCTCATTGCAAAATGTGGGAGAGGCTACTGCTGCCTGAAGGAAACAATCTCCTTCCTCCCATCTTCCTCCAGGAGAAGAATAGGATCAGGCCATAGAGATGTATCAGGGATCTTTTCAAGTGTGAAGACCTTATCTCCAGAGAACTGAATTGCTTTCCTGTTTGCAGATGCCACCCTCCTTGTCCACAATGAAATGGGAGACTCTCCAGTCTTCCTGTTCTGAAAGGGCTCCTGTTTGCCCCCAGGGCCTGGCAGCTTGGCATGAAAAAGACAAATATTCTATCTTTAAACAAGTGCTGCAACTGAAATGAAAAAACATGCCAATGGCTAGAAATGGATCAGTTCAATAGTAGTAAATATTAAATATGTATATAAATATGCCAGCAGTATGCCTTATAGTAAATTGTAGAAAACAACTACCAAGAAGATCGTCTTTTTATCTGATGGCCAAAAAGGTCTCTTTTTCATGAGGTTGCTCAGGCCTGAATGGTATTTTGGTAGAGATTAGCAACAGGCTGTTTGGGAAACTGTCATTCTTTGGAGAAGAAATCCAGCAGCTCACTGTTCAAGCTGAAACCATCATCCACACAGTTGTTCAGCAACCAGGAGATGGCACAAAACCTGGTAGGCTTCTTTGGCCAGCAGATCATTGTGTGTTAAAATCCCATGGAAGGAAAGATTTTAGGCAGCTCTACATTCACACTGTGCACTCAAGGCAGCAAGATGCTGAAGGGCTCGGGAGAGAGGCTGCGACTTAATTTTTCTGGCAAGCTCTTGTCAATGGCTCTGAGAAAACCATTCCTTCCAGGCTAACTGCCCATAGTGGCAGAGAAGCTGAGGCTTCTCAACTTCTCTCACTTCTCACTTGCAAACAGGGTAATGTGTATGCTTTTGTCTGAGATGTGTTGTGTGCATGGGAGCATGTGAGGCCCTGCTCTGCCAATTGTCAGTCAATACATTTATCAAGAATTACACTATCATTTTTTCAGATGGCAAAGGTGCCTTTCAGTTCTCATATTTTAAAACTGTGAGGTATTTGAATATTGCCTTTGAAGTCCTAAGGCAGTGATTTATGGTGCCTTTTTAATCTAATTGCGTAACACACCCAAGAACCTTACCCTTGAACCACAGAAGAACAAACTTCAAACGATTTCCTCTTCATCTGTATTGCACCACTCTCTTCTTGGAAAAGATCCGCGTTTCAGAGCAGAAGTCACAGAAACTGAAAACCTCTATGCCCATTGCCTTCACATGGTGTCCCACTGCGGGGAAGCCTTATTTCTCCTGCCTCCTGCCCTGACGAAGTGGAGCCGACTATCAGTGTCCTCTCAGCCCTTGGCAAACCTGGAACTGGGATGTGTGTTCTCCAGCAATGCAGGCACAAGCATGTGACATCCCTGAAAAGTAACCCAGCATCCTTAGCAGAAAAATTATATCTAAAGTTAGAGCACAAAATGCCCATGCCTCACAGTGCAAGAGCCACTGCAGCAGCTGTCAGGGGCAGCTCAGAATGTGTGTACATGTGGCTGTTCTCCAGTGCCCTGCGAACAAACCCACAACCTGATCGCCTGCTGGACAGCAGGGAACGCAGTGCCTGATGCAGGAGCATATTTAGAGCTCTCATCCTGTGCCATCGGCTGCCAAGCCAGCAGCACATGTTACTAAATCTGAGATGGCAGTGCAATTGCAGTAATTCCCAGAGCAGTTTACCCAATGCTTATTCCAATAATAAGGCAAAAGGAGAGGGACCTGATGGGGCAGGAAATTCAATACTGCTTCTGTTGCTGTATTTCACAGGATAGGGAAGAAGATAAGATTAAGCGTCTCATCTGCATACCTGTTTTGCTGCACATTATTAGAACCACCCGTTACCCTTGTGCTGAGTTCAGTACATTGAGTGGTCAGGTCAGCTCTTCTGCTGAAAACCAGCAAGTTTTGGTGAGCAAGTCTTGGCCAGGCTCTTAGGTGTCTTCACTGACAACCAAACCCAGTAGGGCATCTTTGTTTTTACAAAATCTGTTTCATCTTACATCAAATTCCACAAGCTCAGGAATATGTTCCAATGCTTTGATTCCTTCCTTTTTTCTTTTCTTATGCCCAGCATAAATTACCACAATACTGCAAAAATGAAGGCAAATTTGGTTTTGTTTTCTTCTTGCTCCAAACTACAAATAATGCAGTGACAGATGTTATGCTCACCAACCAAAATCTTGTGCTGTGATTAGCTATTATTACCATGTGTCTAATCCCCAGGGGATTAAGTGGTCATCTAAGCATGGCTTCGAGTGTCTCTTATGTCTCACATGGACACAAACTAATCTGTTTTGTTGGAAACAGATGAAGTGATAAGTGTTTGGAAGCCTTCTAATTTACAAAAAGCTTCAGTTTTTCTCTGTCAAATCCCCAAGTCAGGGTGGAAGAGCACACTTCTGCACTCATATTGAGCGTCAATCCCTTTAAAATATAGTGGGCAGCTAGCTCTGAAATGCAGTTTAAGAAGTTATTTTTTATGTGACTCTTTAAGTGTCCAAGCAGCCCCACTTACCATCAGCTCATTTCACTGCATACTTGCCCAGGCTGGCTCTGAGCACAGGCAGATGGCATGAACAGAGTACATTCAGTCACTAAGCTGCATGCAAAGTGCCACTGCCGCACTCTAAGGTGTAAATGGAAGTTGCACAGAGGTCAAGTCAAAGTTTCCTCTAGCAGCAAGCAAGGACAGCCTTTCCCTGGCAATGGGCAGCCCTAAACAAGCTGCCTGGAAAGCAACACAGCTCACACCAGCTACAGGGGAAAGTTGTGCGCTTCTGTTCAGGAATTCCTGGGCAAGAGGTGGTAAGAGATCACTGCAGCAAGCGCAAAACATCCAGAAGGCTTTAGCCTTACTCTGGAAGTCCAGATTGTTGGATCAGAACCAGAAGGTTCAGAACTTCCTCGGCTTACCCCATAGGAACCACAGGGGTGTCCCCAGAGGTTATGTCCAAGGCTCCTCAGAACTTAGCACCCAGTATGAGGAATAACTGCTAGTGCTGGCAGCTCCTGAAGTCTTAGATCTCCCAGGTGAGCCTGGTAGAAAGGGTACAGAAGGAGCCTTTGCAGTTGGGGAAATTCTTTGGGTGCTTGAGAATGGCAAGCATGGTTTGCTGTCAGAAGCACTCTTCCGGCAATTTCTGCCTTCTCATCTTTTTGCGATGTGTTGTGTCCTCATGAAAGGCTACTAAGAAGAACGTTTTAGGAAGGAGAGAGGTATAGTACTTATGCAACTGGAAATGTTGACAAAATTAGCTAGGAAGATTGTACATAAAATTGTTTCAGTGCACAGGAGAACTGGGGACTCCACAATTTTGATATGAACACAAAGGCAAAATTTTGCATTTTTGTGGTTTTTGTCCCACTCCCCCACCATGTAGGTAATGCATAATGTCTTCCTAGTCTTGCAAGGATCACCTTAATTTGATGATGCAGGTATCAGAAGAGCTAATTATGTATCTGCTCCATGCAAGTTGTCAAATTTGAACACGTGCCTATGCAGATGCGTGCATATAGTCCAAGTGTCTCTCTACTTAATGCTCTTTGCTTATTCTCCTAACATGTGTTACAGGCCAAAAGACTTCAATGAGACAAAGTAGTGGTACAATCAAATCAGCAGATTTATTAGCTTTCTGGGCAGCTTTTTCCATTATGTAAAAGCTGTGTTTGTATTAGTATAGCAGTCAGACCCACCAGTGTGAGGATTACAGTTGGTTTTTACATAACGGATTATCCAAGATTAAGCGTTTTATTCAGGCACACGAGCAAAAATAACCAATTAGTGACTCTGCAGATTCCTTATTTAAAGGGAGCTGGAGGGCAATTGACACAAAACTCTCCTGCTACCTGCAGCCCAAAGACTGAAGCAGAGTAGTCTCAAGGATCTCCAACATCTCTACCCAGCAGGTAGGTCTCTCTTCAGCAGAGGTGGATCAGACTGGCATCCCTTGCAGTAGGGAAATGCAGCTGCATGGCAGCAGCTAGGAACAGAGTAGCTGCATGGGTGTTTGGGCTCTGGGTTGCTAGCTCAGCTTGGATCCTGCTGACAAGCGTCAGGAAACTGTTTTATCTGGGCATCAGGACAGGTATTCAGGGCCAAATACTCAGCAAGAATGCATCATGAAGGTGCTCTCTTCCCAAACTCTGAGAAACAAATATACTGGGATATGGATGCGCTGGGATACACAAGGAGAAAAATAAAGCCATGGGCACCTGATGGTTGTTCTGCGATGACAGATCAAGCCTCTAGAAAATTAGTATTATTTGTCACATTTGCTAAAGGATTGGTCAGAGGGCAGCCAATACCAAGGTGTATTATGCCATTAGAGCAGGCAGCTAGGAAAGGCCTGTTTTGGTGATGGTGATGGTGATGGTAAAGAATATGGCTGTGCTGGCTTGAAAGTAAAGTGGACACTCACTGTGAAATAATTAGAAACAACATCTCTACAATGTACAGTGCTCAATAGAATATTTTTCTTCCTGTGAAACAAAATTTGAAACATTGCAATTTTCTATCAATTCTTACCAAACTTATCCATATTCTGGCTTGATTTATAATGCAAAAATACCATGAACTGCATTACCACTCCTGGCAAGCAGAATACTCTTGCAAAGTAATTGCTGTTGATGTCCAGTTTTGGCTGAATTTAAGCACCACAATGACTCAGTATCAGTGGAAGAGTTGGTTGTCTATTTAGTATGGGAAGAAACTAGTTTTGAAATGAGGGAAGTGCATCTGTAGGCACAGCAGTAGCGACCTCCATCCAGCATGAAATAAACCCCCATGTTGCTTTTGTCTTGCAGGATGAAATACGCACAGTATGTTTTCCTGGCCTCGGTCTTCTACACTGTTGAATATAGCCTAGCTCAGACCTGTGCAGTGGAGTCTTTTTCCGTGAAAGACAATTTTGATCCAAAAAGGGTAATTATGATTACTTCAATAGTACATACGGAGAAGCTTTACATATAAACTGTTTCTCCAGGTTATGAGTTTTGTTCATCTAAAGGGGTTCTTCATCAAAAAGTTAACTTCTTTCATATGCTGTCTTGCAGATGTCTTGTAGTTTGCTTTTCTCAAACTGTTCTTCTGAACATTATGGTAAAACTGGCCTTGAAAGCCCGGGATGTTACTCAGTTAGAGGTTGTCTTCTGTTAGCTCAGCACAGCTAGGAGCTTTGAGCAGTTGCATGAAACAAACAATTTAGATCCACATCAGAGAGGAAGATCAAATACAAGCCACAGGGTTTGTGTATCCACCACTAGTCATTCTTGGGCGTCCTAGCAAATAGAAATCTTACCTAGTCTGCTATCCTGAACTCTTGTCTAAACACATCATTTGTGCTTCTGAGGAGGAAATTAGGGCTAACTTGCTGTTAGAAAGGTCCAGACATGTGTATCAGTACCTATTTTAGCTAATGGTCAGCAAACACCACAATTCCAAGGGCAGCTGAGATGCAGCGAGCACTTTCTCTATACAAGATTGGCTTTGCTGGAAACAAACCAAGTTCAGGGAGAGCTTTGAGAACATCCCAGTTTTAAAAAGTCAAAATTTTTTTCTCCGGCTTCTGTATTTGGGAATTACGAGCTTGTTTCAGGCTTAAACACATAATTCGCCTAACAGATCTCATAAGCTTCTCTGCAGAATCAAATTTAACACAGCTAGCTCCTGCTCTTCTCACCATTTCTACTGAAAATGTTAACTTTTAAGGGTCTTCCTCTCTGTCAGTCATCTGTTAAGATCTTGTTTTCATTTTACTAGATACTTCTCACACATTTTCAGGGGCCCATTTTTTGCATAGCCATATTCTTTCCCTTAATCTCCTTCCATTTCTCTCTGTTGAAACTCTCCCCAACACAGACTCTCCATGTTTTGAGCATATAGTCATCAGTTTCTGCTTTGCTGGGTTGACTCTTTTCCCATCAGAGATCAGCAGTCACCCCTGGAAGTCACAAAGGCTGTCTCCAGCCAGCTTGCTACAGTCTTTGTGCCTGCAATTTGATATTGTTGAATTTGGTATAGTATTCCATGGAAGAGAAGGGGGCTTGAACAGGAACAGGGAAGAAGAAGCCTGACTCTCAGAAGGCGTCTTAGGCTGGGAGATGCTTTCAGTACAGGGTCAGGAATGTCTCACTAGACAAGGAGTATATGTGCACAGCAGTGCTGAGCTGCTAGACCTGCTCCTTCTGGCGCAGAAGCAAGGGTTCATCAGGCAGCACTGCAGGATCTTTGTGCTACATTCCCACCCAAACTCAGACTTTGCCATTCGCCAGGCAACAGGGAGTTCAAAACACCCTTTGATCACAAAATAATTTTTACAGTAATCTTGCCATGGTGATTAATCTAGCTATTAATACCCTTTCATGACAGTATGCAGGGAAATGGTATGCCCTGGCCAAGAAGGATCCAGAAGGCCTTTTCCTTCAGGACAACATCTCTGCTGAATACACCGTGGAGGAAGATGGCACAATGACGGCATCCTCCAAGGGCCGAGTGAAACTCTTTGGGTGAGCTCTCTTGACTTTCCACTCTAGCTGCTGCCATGAGGTACTGGATCAGGGGGACGTGGATGGTGATCTATCCTGAGCACGCAACATGACTCTGTTTTCTCCATCAAAAAGGGAAATTTAGCCATGGTATTAGATTAGAAGTTAGAGGTTAGACACTTTTGAAACATCACAAAACTACTGCAAAAAGACAATTATGTCAAACTTTGATAGATAGGGTGGTTAAATAAATTAATTGCAATCACGTGAAGGAGCTAATGGAGGCTGTGGGGCTGCGAGGGAAAGAAAATTCTTATTTCACTGAGGAGTTCAGGGGAAGGAGAGGAGCATTACTTTCACAGACCTCTCAACACAGTGTTGGACAGATTTCTGAGGAAAACCTGTGGTTAACTCTTACATGTCATTGCAATGCCTGAATGGACAGATGGCAAGAAGCTTAGAGTTTTGCCTGTTAATCATGATTACTACAAGGAATTACAGATTGTAAAGAGATTAAATAGCTTTCTGAGTGCAGAAAAGAAAATCTGGGGCTTCCATTAGGCAACCACTAGCAGGTGGCTATGAACCTTGTACATCTTAACAGCACAGGATATTTTGGGAATAGGAAAATTAAGCTTTGCAGGCATGCCACACAGTGCAAAGGGGAAGATTCCTGAAAGGACTCATCAGAAAATAAGCAGGGTCTCAAGGCTGCTGCAAATTTTATTTCTGCAAAGACAGGATAAGGGGAAGTGCAGCCTGAGCAAGGAAAGGAATGAAGACCCTTCCACTGTTTCACAAATCCAGGTAATGCTTGACAAACAGTGTTAAAATATGGGTGGTATTCAAAGCAAACAGATACCAAACAGAGAAGGGCATTGGAACAAATAGACACCCCCAGGGCTCTCAAAGGCTGTGTGATGGTTTTTCACCAGCTTGGCAAAGTGGCTGTAACTATAACTGTGCTTGTAACAGACTTGCCTGTGCCTATATTGCTTGGAAGGGTTAGAGAGGAGAAAGCCAACTCCCTCCCTCTGCTTGGGGTGCAGCTACTGAGCCCAAGGAGCCCAGATGGAGGTCAGCTCACCCTGCAGACTGCTAGCAGGGAGCCAAGAAACAACGTTCATTATTTGTGCTTGGTGGCAGTCTGCTTGTTGAGAAATGGGTGGTAAAAAGCCTACTGAACTGAAGGAGAGTCAGGGCACTGCCCCAGCCACAGCACACAGCAGAGCTGGGGACCAGACTGCAGCAGCAATCACCGGCACTGATGGAGGGAGTCACAGATTTGCATTACTTAATGACAAACAGTGACTTTGCATTAAGAAAGACCATGCCCATGTCTGAGGCAGTTGTGTCCAAGCCCTGAGGGAGGGACAACCGTTTGAAGCTCAGATGCTGCCAGGTTTGACCTTGAATCTTATGGATCTTGTTGCAGTTTCTGGGTGATCTGTGCTGACATGGCTGCTCAGTATACAGTACCTGACCCAACCACTCCAGCAAAAATGTATATGACATACCAGGGACTGGCCAGCTACCTCTCCAGCGGTGGTGAGTGAAATTCTCCAGCCCCCTGATGCTTGTCAATTGCTTATAGCTATCCAGATGTGTGTTCCAACATAGGAGCAGGAAAAACAATTCAGATCAGATTGCTTCAAGTGAAGATAAAACATCCTTTTTTGGGGGGGGATGCTTTCTCAAAGCAGTGCATTTTATCTCCACAGAAAGGGCAGGACCCAGAGACTTCCCAGAGATGCCTCTTAAACACCATATACATTAGCAGGGAGGATGCAGCTTAGAGGCATTGGGTCATACACATGGATTTGGTACAGCCAGGTGTGGTGCTGAACTTAGGGAAGCAATACTTCCTGGGCCCCACTGTGGGTATTATAAAAGTGCTAGGGTCAGTCATCCCTGTACTCCTCATGGCTAAAGAGAGGAGACATGGGGACCCACACCTGCACCCCAGCAAAAAGGCACATTTCGCCTCAGATGGACACAGCTGGCCCCAAAGAAATGGAGCTGTTAACTCAAGGCCCCCTTGCAGAAACTGTTCACGCTAAACCTCAGTTCTGCACCCTTCAAACCCCATCCTTTGTGCCTGCATCTCCCATAGCTGTGGCTCTCCTGCTGTGGAAGTTGGGGGGGACTTCTGATGTGTAAGAAAGAAGTCTATTCACTTAGTACTGGCAGATAAGCCACACCAAAAAGAACTTAGTTGAGTAAGGCTAGAAAACAGGAGAAACATCTTACTGAGGCTTCCTTTATAGAAAACATACTCTGCACTGTACCTCCTTCTTTCCACCATACTTGAGTGAGCAACATAAAGAAATATTTTGTCATCGAAAACCTAGAAAGTTCTAGCCCTCCTAATACTCCTAGCCTAAGAAACAAAAGGTGAAAATGCACTGGGCATCATGAGGAACAACACAGTCTCAAGATGCCCTGTACTTGTCCCAATTCTTCCTTTCATGGTGTGGAGACAAGCTGGGTGTGTGACATGATTTCAGATCCTTTAGAAAGCTATCCCTGCCATGTGTTGAAGTTCATCATCTCCCTGCTGAAGGATCCGCCTCTGCTTTTGTTTTGCTCACTGTGACAAGCACGTGTGTTCTGATGTTTCAGGGGACAACTACTGGGTGATTGACACTGACTATGATAACTATGCCATTACCTACGCCTGCCGCAGCCTGAAGGAGGATGGGTCCTGTGATGATGGCTACTCCCTGATCTTCTCCCGCAACCCCCGCGGCCTCCCCCCAGCCATCCAGCGCATTGTGCGCCAGAAGCAGGAAGAAATCTGCATGTCTGGCCAGTTCCAGCCTGTGCTTCAGTCAGGTACTTCGGGCTAATTAGCAAACTCACTGAGTTGTATAGTAGGTGAACACATTTGCTGTTAACGTGACAGAACCACAGAAAACTCAGTTGTACTCTTCTAGCAACCTTTTCTCAATGTTAGATCTAGTAAGAAAAGAGCTACAAAGGGAAATCCTTGCAAGGGTGAGAGCCTGTTACAGGCTGGCTCTGCAGCCTTAAGATTGCCCTTACAAGAATCCTATGTGTTGAAACTGCTACACTACCAGAAGACCAGTTTTGTTACTGTAGTAGTAGAGAGGACAGGGATGGATGATACAAGCCGGTATTTCTGCACTTGGAAATGCTTGTCTTGGCCACTTGCATAATAGCATCTTACCTTGGGTCTGTGCAGTGTCCTCCAGGAAAGGATGAGACGATGCCTTCAGGAAGGACCACCCTCACACTCCTTAGTTCCATCATGACTTGCGTCCTGTGCAGTCTGAGTAGCATGGATGAGGGGCTCTGAGCAGCATTTCTGACTGGGTCTGCTGGCAGTCGGAGTCAGCAGTTGCACCACATACATGCAAACGGACCACATCTAAAGCCCATTTTGAGAACACTTTCCTGGAGGTTGACTTGATCGTCTAGTTCAAATGAGATAGTATTGGTATGAGACTGACACTACCCATACTATCATGAGATAGGGAGATTATTTTTTAGGCTATGCTGGAGGCAGAAATCCCTCTTTGTTGGCAGTTGAGTACCCACACCCTTCACATCCTAACTGCCCTGCCTGGAGGTTAACCCTTCACTAAGCCCGTAACATGCATGCTCTGCACTGTGGGACAAGGAATGGCAGCTAAAACCTCCTGAACAGCACATCGTTGTGTCAGCCAGTCCTCCACTACAGAGTAGGTCCTGGCATCATCCGAGGCTTCCCCGTACCCCTCTGTACTGCTCCCTGTAGCAGAGGGAAGGCAGCTGGTTTGCAGGCTCATAGCTGGCTGCTCAGGAAAGCTGAAAGCCCATGGCTAGATGGGGAAGGCTGCCCCAGTCTGTGCCAAGAGACACAGAGCAATACAAACAGCACCTCTTGCACCCTGCATCCTAATCCTGTATTGTGATACAGAAGTACCCCAGGAAGGCTGTAGCCATAGCTTCACTGGAGACTAGAAGGTTGTTAAAAGCACTTTGCAAATTTACTTACACAGACTGAAGTTTACTTTTCTTTCTTTCCAGGGGCCTGCTGAAAGTATGCTTCTGATGCTATCCTTAAGCACAGAAACCAGACCTCTTGAAGTTGCCACTCAACTAACAATAAAAAAAATCATAGTATGGAATAGTGTGTTTTTCCTGAAAAACACATGAAAATATTGGGGGATCTGTAAACTGTGTGCAATATAATAGTGATATTTTAATTTTCAAGGGAATACCTAATGTGGCATTTGTCAATAAATGTTTTGGAAAAAAAAGACACCTCTGGGAACTGGTTTTTATTACCCTTGTGTTTCCTAGTAATAAAATCACCAATCTAGAACACCCCCAGCACCCTGCTGAACCTTGCAGTTTGTCAACTACACAAATTTTTACAAATTATGATTACCAAGCACAGAGGTAAGACCAGGCTGAACAGCCCCTACTACTGAGGCTTCCAAAAGGTGTGTGGCACAAGGCTGATGTTGAAGACCTTCAAAGCACTTCAGTGCTAAACAGCTTCTGCAAGACGCTTGCACAATCTTACCTAGAGGAACTGGAAAGGACATAGAAACCAAAGACCAGAGACATTTTCCAGGACCAGAGACATTATCCCAGGGATGCTGGGAGGTCTCTCAAACTTTTCTTTCCCAGGATTTCCTGGCAATACTTGTAAGGCTCTCGACTAGCTTGAACAAAGGTGCTCCTTGCTCTTCACATCCAGGGAAAGCCACCCTGACAGAGAACAAGATGGTGAACTACCACCTAAAGCCAAGGACAGAAAGAGAGGAGCACTAGCAGTCAAAGCTAACAAAACCCCATATAGATAGAGAACTACTGAGTGTTGAAAAAATACCAGCCTTTTTTGTTGGACTAAGTGCAAGGTCAGTACATTGATTGTATGTTCTCCACTTCTCCCATCAGGAAGTATTGGGGTGGAATCTGTGAACTTAGGACTTGTGTAACAACTGATTAGACAATGATAACCTTTAGATGAAGAAGCATGGCCTTTGACCATAACTTTCAGACTGATACTACCAGTCTTAGAAAAGTGGGATTTTAAATGTCTATGATTATAGTAATTGTATGACCAGAGTATATGGGAGCTGTAGCAAGAACAAACAGTCAATATGCAAGACCAAGTGCATTCTTATTGTACTTCACAGTCTGTCCAGACAAGTTAGGCAGTGAAATCCCTCCTCAGCCACATGAAGTAAAGTCTGCAGGATCATAGAAACACAGTGGTGATTCTGGATGAATCCACCATAGAGTTTACATGCCCCAGGAATATGACTTGTACTTGGGGGAGCATGTTTCCATCAGGACTACAAGCAGGCCCTCATTGTATAACGTGGTAAGTTAATGAACAGATGGGAGTTACCTCATATCCATTTCTCTCCAATGACTGCAGGAAATATGAAAGACAAGGTATGGTACAGCAGGCAGCCATGAGTGTATTCTGACGAGATTTACACTGGTCTTCAAATTCTATTGAGTTTGACATGAAACATCTTGGGTATAGCTAGAGGCAGACATCTGTGTGCTGTTTGAGCTGGCTGATGAAAAGCAGGCTATTATTTCTGGGTTTTAAGTGTGTGTATAGGTCCCAAGTCACAATCTCTGTCCTGCATAAACTTTCCACTAACAAGACAAAATAAAAAAAATTGTTTATGCATTAAAAGGACTGTTGTTTTGTCCTTAGAAGGTCCTTTAGTGCTGGCACAAAGACTATGACTGCGCAACAGCAGGAGGGACTCTGCAAGGATATTGTCCTTCATACACCAGCAAGGACACTGCAAGTCCTGAGATCAAATACGATGATACCACCTTGAGTTTGACCAGTTTTTCTTGGGTTGTGGTAACTGAGGCAATCTATGCATTTAGGTTTCCACTTCAGCCTTTCTGCTCCATTTTTTTAGGTAAGGCTCCCTTCATGCTTCCGTTTTCTGTAATATTGGAACTTCCACAAGTCCAACTACCTCAGCACCTTGTGCCGGTAGCCGCTGCAAGCAGCTGTGTGGGACTTGGCTGCTGGCTGGGGTTAAAACATGACAGACCTTGAGAGCAGCCTTTACTTCCCAAGATTAAGTTGTTGACGTAAGAGCTTTAAGCAGTTTCTACAAGACAATGATCAGATCCTGTTTTTACAGGGTTTATGTGAAAGATTAAAAACCGTTTTTATTGGGTAGCACAAAAGATGGTAACAAATGCAGCATATACACAATTAGACAATGTAAAATACTCAGCTGAAAGGTTCTTTAAGTTGCAAAATGGTTATATAGCCTCACAAGCTTTTGCTTGAAGCGCAGGCAAACAATCCCCTGTTGCAAATGCAGTTACATATTCTTATTTGGATTAATGAACAGCAAGAGACATACATGAGTGCTCTGCAGTCTTGCTTTGGTTATGATACTACAGAACTACTAAGCACCTGATATTCACACCTAGCACTATGGATATTTGGCACTTCTGAAAACTCAAAATGTAATGGGGAGCTGATCACTACGTGTAACAGAGATTAGTTAAACATGCAATTTTGGAAACACTATCAGACAGAGCCAGTAAGAGATGGTTACAGAAATCTCAAGTTTCAAGTACTAAATAGCGTTTTTCTGTAGATATTAAATGGTAAAAAAAGAAAACGCCATTTCAAAACTTCTATAGTTTGTTAGAAATAAACTCATACCTGGAAATACCAACTTCTCTTCTCTCTGTAATGTTTATACCTGCCCATTTCTTAAAGGAATGAGTTTATATCATAGCAGCAAAGAAGATTTTCAGAAGAAATCTTCTATTTTTCATGGTTTGCACATCTATACGTTTTCATCCCTGCATAACAAAATCAATACTATTCACTACATCTATGTTTCTATATTTTTTTCTTTTTTTTCTTTTTTTCATTTTTTTTCATACACCTGTAACTAGTGCATAGTCCTTGGTTTGATGAAGACTGCTATAGTTTGATTGCCAGGGTGGGAAAATTCTAAAGCAGAAGGACATCCTAACAGACTAACCTGTCCTCTCAAGCTCCCATATCTTCCCCTACTTCAGACACACTAAAATCTCGCAAGACCCTACACTTACCATATCTCTAAATTATTTTGTTTGTGATTCCATCTTACACTAGCAAAAACACATGTGTTAACTGCTAGATTTTACTTAACTGTGTACACTGATTCTTCACTCAGGGGCTATTATCACAGCTTTCAAATGTATTTTTACTATCTCCAACCAAGCAGCATGTCTCAGTAACTTTTTTTTAAATTGAGAAGGTTTTCAATTCAATAGACTCCATGGCCCTTATCTGTTCTGCCTGTGTGGACAAGGAACTGGAGAACTAGGATGTGACAAGTGCCCCTTATTAAAACTTAAATGAGGCAAGAAATATTTCATCTGAATTTGGTGACAAAATGAATCTTTTAAGTCTAATTTTCAGTACAAGTACATGAACAAGTAACCAGAAAGTAAGGAGATAGAAGGCCACATCTCACATACACCAGCTTTTTGTGTATGCTTCTTTTCTGTGCTGTAGAAGTTGAGGGTATTTGAGGTAGTTCAGCTCTCTCCTACTGTGCAAACTTGGGCACTTTTTTTTCTGAGACCTGAATGTTTCATCAAATATGCAGTCTTTGTTGTTATGTTGGTGAGGTGGCTGATGTCAGCAAAGAGAGCAGTAGGGGATTTGTTTGTGTGACAAAGTCACTCCTCTTATGGAAAACACTCCAGCTGTTTTCACTGGCATTATCCTTCTCTCTATAAGCCTGTTAAAGGCACAGCTCAAACTGTGCTGGTTGTGAAAAGGGAAGAATAAAACAGCACCCCTGCAATTTCAGGGAACTTTGCTGTTTACATAAAATGTTTGGCAGCTGCAAGCACAGCCAGAGGTGATCTGTAGCCTGTGATCTAGGGCTATCACACGCTTGTGCACACGCTTTGCAAAGCATAAGAGCGCAAACTGTTCTTGGTAATTTCGTAAGTGTGATAAGAAGCAACCCTGCTACATTCAAGAGTGTGCCATCCTGTCATAGGCTCTAACTAAGTGTTTCAAAAGGCTCTAACTAGTGTTTCAGCTTTCTCCTGGCCATGCAGAGCTGAGTGGTCACTCACAGTCTGTGAGGGGAGGTGTTGGCCATAAGTGCTGTAGGACGCCAGACTAGGTGTCAGCGATGGAGAGAAAGAAGGGCTTTCAGGGTTAGAGCCTCCACCACAAAGAGGCAGCAGCTGATGGCCAGAGTGCATACAGGTGACTTAGGCAAAAATGAGAAAGGGAGAAGGCCGGGAAGTAGGAGGCTAGGGCTTTCTGCACCTTCTCCCTTCCAAAGATAAGCTGATACCCCTTCCTTTGCCTATGGGAAATAGCTCTGGCATCCATGTAATGGTCACAAATACTGAGAGCTGGGTGGAAACCCTTCTGTGAGAGAGTGAAAAACCTCATGCACCTGAAGACATGGCAAGTGCTCTAAAATAACCCACTGTGACTAACCTGCAGGGGATAAGGGATCCTTCACTTCACGCTCTGAATGTGTCTGGTTGCTGTGCACTTTTCCATCAAACCATTATGTCAAGACAGCCTGGCAGCTAAGGCAGGCAAACTCAGGTCCCCAGGTGCCTCTGCTACCATCCTCACTCACACAGTAAAGGAATGGTCCTGTTCCTGCTACAGTTTGTGACCTCTATAAATCTTAGCTTGCCCTGGCTGTTAGCTCAGCGTAAAATAGGGAACAATAAATATTTATTCCCGTAATTCCTAGTTAGCAGGCTGAATCCCAGTCCAACAGCAGCCTCTTGGGTTGTCAGTTGTGGTTGTTTGATAATGCGGCCTTTTGTGCTGTGAAGAGTTAATAGGGGCAGTTGCTTCTAACTTACATTCCTAACTTGCTTCATCAGGTCGTTTCCATACTCCCTCCTCAGCTTGGGAGGAGTTTGTTTTTCTGGGGAGTTGTCATTTGCAAGGAACATACACCACTCTGACACCAAACCAGGCACCATTCTTCAGAGTCACTTGAAAGCTTCGACATACCCCACGGGAAGAGAGGGCAGGCCTGCCTTCCCCCAATAGTCAATGGCACGCACTCTGTAAAAGCCGGAGACTGAGCTTCCTGCAAATGAAAAGGTTAGAAATGGTCACTGTGAAACGCTGACACCTGTGGTGCTTGGAGGATGTGAAGCAGGACACTACTCCTGTGAAATATAGGTTTGTGGAATGGGCTGGGGAAATCAGTTCTGCACCCTAAGTAAGTGTGTCTATGCCTGTCTGATTAAAAATGATAATAAATTCCTCAGTACTGGCTTTTTTATCTTGCTGCACCAAGGACATCCTCTCTACTTATTAGGATTTGCAAGTACAGCTACAGGACTGCTTTCCCAGCAGTCCCTTTGGAAGAAGGTTATGACATCTGCAACGCTCAACTAGTCATTTTCTTTTTTTCGACTTACTTTTCTGCCTGAATTGTGCCTTTGGAACAGGTTATGTGGGGACAGGTTCAAAAAAGAAGCAGAACAAGATGCACGCAGGCTGACTGAAAACCTTCTGCTCCACTCAGGAAGCAGCACCACTTACTTAAAAGGTATGTGAGTCGATGTTTGTGGTTCTGATGCTTTTTATCCTTGATTCAGTTTAAAGAACACAGCTTTCCCTAGCAGAATCTTTGATCCCGCAAGCAGTATAAATTTGGGGGTATTTTATCTATTTAATTGATTTTTATGTGTGCTTTCATATTTTTATTCTGGAAGAAAAAGAATGCTAGAAATAAGGAGCGAGGAGGAAGTTCCTACAATAAGGGCTGGTGAGACATGGTATTTTTTCAAGCAGTCTTTTTTGTTGTTGCTGGTTTTGAAGCAAATAATTACAACTGGCATATAATATTGTAATGAATAATAATTTCAGAGATTTGCCATAGTCATGACTTGCAGTCTTTCCTTACCTGTAACATTTACATTGCAATAATAGCTCTGAACTTCATTACGCAACCACTGCTGATGTTAAGACTTTCTCAGGCTAAGATGAGGCTGTGTTTCTAGTAAAAACATCTCTCAACTGCTTTTTATTAGTATCACTGTGAGGCAAGTTTTGTCTGTATTTCACCCAGCTCTCACCAGTGCTAATTATCAATACTTGTTGGATGGTCATGTTGCAGACTAGATCACATTGGCTTAAAAACAAAAAAAACCCAAACCAACCAAACAAATGACCAACAACCCCCCCACCCCAATAAACAAAAAAATACCCAAATAAAACATAACCATCTTCCTCCACTTGGATGTTTCTGGTCATGGTTTTTTGTGGGTTTTTTTGTTATAATTTTTGCACGTTTCTACACCAGCTACAAAAGTGCTCCTTAACTTCTCAGGGACCTTGCCAGGCCTGCAGCTGGGTGACTTTGGCTTTTGTGACAAGGAGTTACCCATGGCATACTACTAATAATGCCCTCATGACTTTTTGTCAATCACTGTTTGTCCTTAAGAATAAAGGTCTCACTGAGAATACGATCCTAAAGTAAGGGATGTGCTCTTATTTGTGTTGGGATTGTAGGTTACTAGCAAGTTAGGTACATTTAGTAGTTACTAAACAATGTTTCACCCATTCATGAGTGGCAATATCTACATGACAGACTACCTAATATGCGTACTCTTGCCATACCTGGACTGTAAACCCAGAGAGTGAATATTGTGTCTTTGGCATTAATCCGCTGGTATGCTTTTCCATCTGATGAGAATTCCACTTCAAATGTCTTTATACACCTAGAAAAGAAACCAGAGAGGTTAGTTAGCACGACTGATACTGTGTTGAGCCCCAACTAGTCTTGGGGCTATTTCAACAAAAAGGACAAAAGTAAGAAATGTTCAGTTGACTCATTCCTACCAAATGCAGGATGGCATGAATTGCCAGTATTGGGAAGAACCAGGGCTCCAACAGCACACAGAAGAACACCCAGACTGACTTGCTACTTTGGGTATATACAGCACTATAAAATGTTACGCATTTTTCTGTCAGACACCCAGGTTATCAAGGATGAAGAATCTAAGGGACACTGGCCTGAAAAGGAGCTAAGTCACTGCCTCCTGAGGTAATCTGGTTGTACACCAGATCCCCTTTCCGAGTTCACCTAGAGAAGGCTTCTAGTTGAGTCCAGCTTGCTGAAACAAGCAACAGGAGATTTGCTCTTCCAGTTCACATCCCTTACAGAGATGTGCAAGATCTGACTTAGGCATCTGGGGATAAAACTTTTACCATGAATCTTCCTGTCTGCTACACTGAAGGCAAGTACCTCAGAAATGCCATTGAATGCTGGTGAACAACAGGCAGATTCCTTTGGCCAGGTAGCAAATTAGGGTTGCTCTTCACAGTTTGTGCATGCAGATCCTACAGTTCATTTTGTCAGACAAATGCACTGTATCATCTACCAAGGCACAATCATTCATTAATCTGTGAACTTGTTTCACTCTGTAGGGCTTGTGGAAACTTATGGAATAATATGTTGGTAACTCATTTGTATCCATTTTATTTTAAAGCTACTTACTTTGACTTTACACAGTCATCCTCCCACAGCACAATCACCTGCCCCTTTGTGACAGGGATCAAACGAACACCAGTCACCTGTCCAGAGACACAAGCTCATGTAAGAAAACTGTACAAACCAATCAGCCAGGTCAGATTTCTGTGTTCATCCTTCCTCACTAATTACTTGCTTTGATTTTTTTCCATTGAGATCAGGTGTGAAAACAAAATTCTTCACTCTGTAGCTTTTTGTAGCCTATGTCTCCCACTCCTCAACCTTGCAGAGGACCTTCAGAGGCTCTGGGTACCTCTATGAACATGGGGGAGACTGAATGAGCAGATACAGATTTCTAATATGACAGTCATGATTCAATTTTATCTTAAGCTATCAATTATTAACTGGAGAGCTGTTGTCATGCCTTGTAGTATATCATGTGGTTTTTAAAGAGATACTGCACTTTGAGTACTGTATCATTGATTTCCCACCATGGGAACTTCCACTTATCTCAGTGATGGCTCCTATCACTTGCTATGTAATACTTTACCTTGAATTATATCTTGGAGAGTTTTCACATCAAAGGGAGAAGAATTGTTTATTTACTAAGTCTTACATGGTACTTTCAACAAATAGTTGACTCAAATGTTCAACTGGGTTTTCTTAGCAGGAGGTAGTTTCTATTTTGATGAGTCTGACAGTAGAATACAACACATACTTGATTAGGAGCAGATCTGGGTCTTGCACAGATGTGGATAAGAAAGACTGAGGGAATGGGAAAGTCTTGTTTCAGCATCAGGATGCCACCTTCAGGAAATGGGAACGGGCCTGTTGCCAGTGGGTCCTGTGGAGCCAAAGAGTAGGGCTGTGAAAAGTCTTTTATTACAGCACCTAAAGTGCCAACTGTTAAACCAGCGTAAAGTGTACTTACTTTAGGACTCTAAATTTCCATTACAGTTGGTGCTGCTAATGCTTATGCACATCAAAGTTCTTCAAGCTGGAAGACTTTTGAATCTCACCTGTCCTCCAGCTCTTCAGAAAACAGAGCGTTTGTCCATCTCACAAACTGTGTTGATAACAAATGCCCTTAGGCACAACCCGTCACTCTGGTAACCTCCCACAGGTGTCTTTCAGAGGTCTTACAAACCATGTCCCAGTGTGCAGATAGCTACAGCTATTGCTAGCTACAACAACCACACAGCTGGTCTCCAAGGATGAGGCTGTACCAGACAGCCAAGAGCATCTAAAATCTTGCTGGCTGCCCTTTTCAAGGAAGAGCTGATGTCTCCCATAGTATCCAACAGGTCTTAGTGATAGTCAGTAATGGTGACTGGGAAGAGAAAACATAGTACTGTATACCAAAGTCAGAAGGCAAGTACTGTCTGTGGGCCCTGACGGGGATAAAGATGACCTCCTTTTTTTAACCTGGGAGTCTGAATGCATAGGGGAAAGTATGGGAGAGGGAGCTGAAGTGACAGGCTGCTCATATATGCTCACATACAGTAAGCAATCTCCGCATAGCTGTTATCTGTTGGGAGGAGTTCTCAGAGAAGACTTATTCCTTAATTACCTCTGTGGGGCATTCAGCACTAGTGAGGAAGAGAAAAAAATCTGTTGGTCTCCCTGTGAGCCACTCAGAGTGAATTTTCACTGTGTAGTGTTCACCTCAGGGAAGTGCTTGTTTTCTATTATTAAGGACATTCATTTCAACTCTAATGCAGCAACTTAGCCCTTCTGTAATATATATGCAGTGTCATGTGACTTATTTGGGGAGACAGAACAGAAAGAGTCTCAAATCACTGAAGATTCAGAAAGAAGGCAGAACTCCCCCAAAAGCAACTGTGCCTCCTTATTTTATGGGTAGGCCCAAAGCAAAGAGGTTGTATAACATAAATGCAAGGGCCTAAGTCGTGTATCAGCTACACTTCTCTGCGTGACTGCAAGAGAATTTTTGTGTGTATATGAGAAGTGCATGACTGTGGGTTAAGGAATTTTTGACTACAGGCCTGATTTCTTCAAGCAAACACATAAACATACCTCAGTATCCCTTATTTGCTGGAACTGCTCTGGAGAAGGAAAGTCAGGGCTTCCTAGGTTCTTCCACTTCAGATAGGGATTGGTTTGGTTGTTATCCATGTAATATGTCACATACACTAGCTCTGTAGGAAAACAAATGAAAGAAAATAAACTCCACTTGAATTTAAAGAATAACAAGAATAAGATGTGTAAGTTAATGTTCTCAAAAGTGATTTCAGCACTTTGGAGCCTAACTTCCACTGGGAAGTCCCATGGCTAGCACTTTATGAGGGTCTACAATTTAGATTTGCCAAGTTTACATTTCAGAGTATTATTTCCATAACCAGAATTGAAATCTTCTTTAGGTGCTGCATGGATTTTTTTGGTAACTTCATCAGCTGTGCAATTGTGTGTTCATGTTGGCTGTCTTGGAGTCATCTTATGAAGGGAATCGCTGCCTGGAAATACCCAGCCAAGGACACTGAGATCAATAATTTTCCAAAAAGGTAGCATGTGGCAGCTGCCATTAAAGGCAGGGTCAAAGTGTAGGCATTAGGAATGAACATTTCAAAGAAAAACACCATTATACCTCAGTAAATCTAGGAGTGCACAAAAGATGAGAAAGTTAGTAAATTAAATAGACTCTGGCAATGAAAGGCAACTCAGTAGAAGTTTCCCAGCTGATGTTCTGTCCTAAAGATCACTTAACATGAGTTGCCTACATGACATTTGTTTACCTTTGTGTTTGGGGAAGTGGGTGGCATTCACTGTGACTGTGCTGATGTTGGATGAAGTCCTGTTATCCTCACTTGAATACATCAGTACAGTAGCTTGCCAGCTGTCTGAGGGCTGTGTCTCATTTGGGGTGTGCACAGATGCCAGCACACCAACCGTGCTGTTCTGAATGCTTTCACCTCCACTGATCTTCACTTCTGCAAAAATCTGCTTTTCTCCTTTAAAAAACATGACAACTGTAAGCATCACTGTTAGTCCTGTACCAGAAGCTGGAGGGTCAAAGCATGCCAATAGGTTGAGCATAGGTTGAGCTATGTTCTGCCTTATTTTACTAATTACAACATTCAGTCAGATTTATCTTACAGCAGCAGAGTTTGCACATACTACAGCAATTCTTATGCTTAGCAATTCAGCTAGCAACGTGCAAACAGGTGACAGTGAATGAGGTTCTTCCTGTAATATGATGCATGAGTCTTCTAGCTGCAGGGATTTCTTAAAGACAGTTGCAGCCTGATGGGATGTACCTCTTGCATCACAAGAGGGAAGTACCAGTCAACAAAAAAATGAGTGGTTGGCACACAGAAAGTATAAACAAAGCAGTAAGTTAAATCAAATGGATAACAGACTGACAGGAATATTTTCTGAGCTATCAATCTCTCGGAGGAATTTTCTTAACAAAGCTAGTAAACAGCAAGTAGAACTCCTGTTTTTATGAATGGTGAGATGTCTGGAACAATCTTTCTTAGGCAGGAAGCCTCAAGCTAGGAGGGGTTATTGATGTGCTCTTTAATCAGTGGTTACTATACCTAGCAATGCCAGCAAGCCCATGGCAGTCAGCACTGGTTTCCGCACCATCTGGACATGAGGTGGCTTTGTATTGTTCATCTGAAAACGTGCTGTCAGAGTCCGCTGTGTAAAGTAATGGGGGTAGTAGCTCAAGAAGGCATTGTCATTACTCAGCAATGAGTAGTTGATGGTGTTGTTGGCTTGGGAAATGAGCAGATTTTGGTGCTGGATGATTACCTGCAAAGTCACAGAGCAAATGGACTTTTACCCTAGAGAAAATCCAACAAATATGCAGTACCAGTATTTTTTTAAAAATCTTTACAGCATTCTGGAAAGAACTGTCATTATGCCTTTTAGAAAAGACTGAAGAAAAAACTGGTCTTCAACTGTTGGAAAACTGTTTGCAACTCTTGGAAAAACTATACTTTAGGTGATACATTAATCACTGTAAAATGTATCTACATAGTTTTGCCAGCAGTAAGTCTCTGAAATAACTATTACCAGTACTCTCCATAAATAATGAATGCATTTCCTTGTCTATTGCACTACAAACGATGTTCCTCTGTCTTGAATACTTAATTAGTTATCAGGATTTACCATCTGAATTATATCTAAATGGTTCTCCAAATCTGGAGCTACTTTGTACCCGCTACACCAGTGTCTGTGCGCTGGTCCTGGATTCTGTTTCTCAACTAGTCATTTTTCCCATTTGCTGCTAACTTGGAATTAATTCTCCTGGTGTTTCACTGGTTGCTATGCTCCTTTCCTGCAAAACAGAGTTCCCAAGTTCTCTGTTTATCAGACTATGCTTGATTATCAGAATCAAGCAGAACTTCAGAAGGCTGACAACTGAACAGCCTCACAATGGTGTCCCTGAAGGGCTTCCATACACTCAAGCATTAATTTTCCATTGGATCTGTCTTTTCTTCTCCCTTCATATCACCACATCATTATAAACGTTGTTTTGTCTTGCAAACCCTCTGTGATTCAGTCAATGACTTCTTGCCTTAGAGAAGACTGCTTGTATATGCAGTCTCAGGGAGCTGGGAGCCTTTGTCTCCCCAGGAGTAGCTGATAAGATGCATCTTTTTTCTGGGTGACATACATGCTCCTGTGTTTGGGAATTTTTCCTTTGCACAGGAGTACTAGCACTCTATGTGCTGTATAAAGTAGCAGCTCACAAAGCACCAGGCCTGCAGTGGAAATTATTGCTATGCAGGGGAAGAGCTGACCTTGCTCTGGGGCCAGGGTTCAATTACTGCAGAGGCAGGAATGTTGAGCATTCTCTTCCCCTTCTGCTTTTCTGGTGAACATCAGGAACTATGAGCAGTAATTAATAGGACCATGCATACAGCCAGTATCCAAAACTAAAGAAAGGACCTATGCTGACAGCTCAAGGGACTTCTTAATTATATCTGATGTCTCCTGATGAGATAAACTTTTGACGGAGCTGAGAAATAATGTCTCACATATGTGAGGTGACAGCAGTATTGACATCAGAAAAGTAGCATTACATGGAGAGGGCAGATGGATCTAACTGGGGAACTGCATACATTCTCCAACTCAGTTCTCTAGCACTCCTCTCACAAGTTCTGTTTGTTCAGGTCTTTTCTTTTTTTTTAAGGAAAGATGAAGAAAACTAATACAAATTAAATCAAGCTACTAAAACCAGACTATTCAGGGAAACCCCCACTGTATCAGCAGGGACCTCTCCTTTTTTAGGGTATATTAGTCTGAGTAGCTGCTTAAAAATTAACTGTTAAGTCTACTTTTTCAACTGCGTTAACACTTCAGGAGACATCACTATGCCAAGACTATCAATGAACTGTTACCTTTACAACCATAGCTGCATAGGTCACATCAGCTCGCCAGAGTTGTGGAATGGACCATCCAACCATTGGATCTGCTTCATCATTGTATATGGCAATAGAAGAAAAACTTGGAAAGAGCTTCTGAATTTGCTGAACTGCTTCTACTTCTTGTTGCAAGATGGAGAGAGAATTCCCACCTCCCTGCAACAATATTTCATATCTGCTTAGTGGTAGTGAGAAAGCAGTGGTAAACATACAGACATACCTACAGTCATAAACTTAAAACATATCCTGAAAACATATTCCTGGGTCACCAACTGCTGTGGACCAACAATATTAGTATTTTTACTCCATCTGCTATAGCATGTGCTGCTTGTATGAGCTCCTCCTAGAATATAAAATGGAAAAGAAGTAGAGCAGTTGTTTCCTGTCGGGAGTTAGGCAAAGACAAATTTGCTTTGAGCTGAAGTCTTGTAACTGAACATCATCAAAGTTTTGCAAAAATAGGTAGCCATGCCTCCTGCATGGACTGGACACTCATCATCATCATCACCACCATCAACTTCATAACTCAGAATAAAATGTAACTTGAACTGACTGAAAATTTTTTTTTAAACTGAATCTTGGACTAACCTTCTTATGGAGAGAAATGTAATCCAGCCTTACACCAGTCTCCCCTGTGAAGAAGTTGGTCCCGTTGTAGCAATGACACAGAAGACTCCAGCATATGGGTGACTTGGGTAAGGGATGGAAGGAATCCCCAGGCCCTCCAAATTTTAGAAGAGGACTGGCTGCTCTTAATCCTTCTGAGCAAGCATCATAATAGTTGAGAAACCCTGAAGTCCAAGCAGATGTATTAATCAAAGATGGTAACTCAGAACAGAAACTGGATCTAAAACTACAAAGAGATGTTATAATGCTACTATTTGATTTATTGACAAGACCTCACAAACTGGGATTACCCTTTCCCATGCACTGGCAACACAAGTATCAAAACCTCAGCTGCCTGCACAAGGTTCATCCAAAAGTCTTGTATGGACAGGTTCCCAAAGCATGCAACTGTCAAGAGTTTTCCTCTTATTCCTTATTCATTATTTCCTTCATCCCCTTACTGCTACTAACTGTACCTTATATCCAATTAATGAACTGCACCTTCTTAGTGTAACTCCTGTTTTGTTTTTTCTGCCCCACTATCCCTGATGCCCAATCAGGGAACAAAGTGTAGCCAGTAGCATGACCTTAGCAAAACAGACTTGGTGCTCCTGTCACATTCCTTATCACTCCTCCCCACCTTACTTCTTCGTCAGTATAACTTATGTCTCACCGCCACTCCTCTGCTCACCCCACACACCCATCTGACTTCATCACAGTAGTAAGTGCTCCAAAACATGCTCACCTTCTATGGTCATAGACACATTGTCAAAGTCATGGTGATCTGGTTCATTCCATGTTTCAAAATTCCATTTAGCAACATGCTCGAGTCCATACCTACCTGTAGGAGAGGCCTCATTTATCAGTTGGCTGAATATTCAGACAGTACTACCAGTAAGCGACTTATTCAGACAATTCTATTAGTTGGGGCTGCAGGTGAGGCTCAGCACCCAGAACTACCACTACATCATTTCCCTCACTATTTTTAATAATGAGGGAAATGTGATTTGGGAGTTTCAAAATGATCTCTCATTTTTGATGAAATGCAGCAATATTTGAAAAAGATGGAAGGTGAGAGGGAGATGAATTACAGCTTTGTGATTAGGACACTCACCTACCCTTAATTCAGGTTGAGCCTTCTGCCTTGTTAGAAATATTTGAAGCTGGCATGCACAAAGTATTCAGGTTATCATCCAGTGAAAGCTGGTGGTTTACAACCACAACAATATAACAAGGTTAAAAGTCAGTCCTTTGAGGCAGGCCAAATGGGCTACCCAGAACACTCTACTCATTCTGAATGTTGGCCATGGATCAGTGAAAAGAGGGATTATTATTCCATGGTGTCCATGGTCTGTTCTGGCATGTTTTTTGGCAGATTTTGTGTTGAAATGCAGGGTCTTGAAATTGATCACAATACACGGAACTTTTTGAAGTAGCTAGAAAGGATTACAAAAGAATAAATAACAAGGCTTTAATTTTTTTACCTTACCTATGTATCTCCTGGCCAGAACCGTAATTAAGTTTCTCCATTTTACTACATGTTCTTTATCTTCAAAATCTAAAAAATATCCTGATGGATTCCCCATCAATTCAAATCCTAAAAGAGACATAAGGAATTGGTCTCCTTTTATTATGAATGCTATCTCATTTTGATTAATGAAAGGGTTATCACATCATCTGAAACAAACTTATTAATGAAGAAGCACCATTGAATGGGCTCTCTTTCCTGTTTTCTCATGCTCCCACCGAAATATTTCAGATTTAGTGCTGTTTACTTGTTACTTCTCAGTGACTATGGTAATCAAAACTAATAATTGCTGACATAAATGTAGGGTTTAGAGGAAACTTTAAACAGGGCATATTTGCATGAATTCATGGGAAATATATATATAACTTGAGTATGTTTCTCTGGTGCTTTTAGGTACATGTCAATGGGTACAAAGGCTTCTCCTCTTCAAGAGATCTCATTTGCAAATTCATCCATCTGAAACTGCCTTCAAAGGCAATGTAAACCATTTGTGTTGTCTTAATTGCTATAATACCATTTTGCTCACACTGTTTACATTTGCATGGACATGAGGAAAAGGCAAGGAGGTAGATAATGAATTTTTATCAAAGCCAGCTTTGAAAAAGCTCTCTAAGAATTTTCTAATGATTGTACCATATGGGCAAACAGATATACCAAGCTGTGGAGGCAGGGAGCTGCCCTTACCTGGAATCAGCTTATTTTCCCACAGACGATCCATAAGGTTATCCAAGGCAGTAAAATTGTAGTTAAGTTTGCCATTCACCACTCTGAAGAACAAAGGTAATAAAAATTACAAATGTAAATATTATAGCAAACATAGGACTTGACAGTAGACAATGAGTTAGATGGCTTCCTTCTCAAAATTTATATCTGACTTGGATTCTTAGAACTGTACACGAACTTCCTTCCTTTAAAGTAACGGGTATTCACCATAAGCAAGTCATGTCTCTTGACCAATCCATGCCCTCTTCCCACTCCAGAGGCAACAGATGCAATATAATGGATTTGCCTGCTGAATTCTGACTCCTTAAGAGAATATTAAGATTTCTAACTCTTTGCTGAAGTGAAATTTACATAGATTTTCTTTTTTTTTGTTAAGCTGTTTTTCAGTTTCCATTGGATTACCTGCTGCTAGGCCAGTTCTTTCCACACTGCCCCACATGCAGTCTTTAATGTTCTTTTAATTTGGAATATATAATGTGGATTTCTTAGTAACACTTTTTATGGGTTTAGGTCCAGCTGAAAAACTAACCTCATGTCTTTCAAAGAACGCTGAATTTATGCATATATCTGTAATTTTTACTTCATTGTAAGCATTTGCTTAGTATTTCTCCTCACTCTCAGGATGTCAGGCTGGAAATGTTTTATTCAGCTTTGAATAAAAGCATTCAAAGACTTAGCAGCCCTATAATGCATCTCTTTGTGTCAGGGAATCTCGCAGGAGCACAGGTACTAAAACTTGGACACACACATGCACGGGAATACCAGAATTCTTTTACCCAAGGGATGAAAAATGGAATTTGCAATTTATATGTGATACATTTGAAGATTTGCTTTAAATTCCTGAAAGGTTTTTCTTGTTTGGTATCCAGTAGAAACAAATACAAGGTACTGTGTGGGTCAGTTTCCCATAACTTCTGAACTTACGGCTAGATTTGACTGAAATCTGAAGGGCTTGAGAACTTTTGCCAGCATAAAGCGCCAAATAGGAGTTAACAATGAACTTGTGTTGAGAATATTCTGTTAGTGTGACTTACTGCTGTTTGGCCCAAGTAACAGCTTTGGCCTGGTGGCCAAATTCTGTCCTTAGTATGATCTGAGCAAAAGGCTTTGTACCCTCAAGTTCAGCCCTGGTAACACAGCAGCACTGAGCAGAGTCTTGGCAACACCTCTCAAAGCTGATTTCTCCAAACACGCCAGGGCACTACATCTAATTTTTCTGGAACAGTGCAGCCTGACCACTGCTCCTGCAGTCTTGCCTGCTATTTCCTAGGCACTTTTCCTCTGCTTGGGTGGAAAGCTGTACAAGTGAACTACAGATGCGATGCCGAGGTATGATGGAAGGGGGAGAGACAATCACAGCTCTTGCACTGATCAGTGCAAGCAAGGCATGACAAGAACATGAATGGAGCAAACAACAGAGCTCTTAAATCAATGGTGGGCTCAGTGCTGAGAGTCAGAACTTGTTTCTTTCTGTGCCTCCCCATGCATTTCTGAGCCTCTCTGATGGAGGCTCTTCCTCTGTGCTTTCTTGTCAAGGAAAGGTTTCAGTGAAGAAACTGTACTAGCAAATTAGTAGTAGTTCCAAATTCTCAAAGAATTAAGAAGGGCTAGCAGAACTGCCTAGTGAATAAATAAGGGAACTGTGCAATCTGAAGAAGACAAATCTCTGACCATAGTCTAGAAGAGGAGGAAAGGGCAAGCAAAATAAATGGAACATAAGCCATATCCACTGTACCAGCTCCACATGTTACGTAACAAAGCACACAATCTTAGCCCCAGACTGGTCAAACTCTTTTACCAAAGACCTGAAGCAGGCTATTTTCTTTTAAAGTATGTCCTACTACCATGACAGAAATTGTCATGTATGCAGTCACTGAGGGGCTTAAAGCTCCTGCCCAAGTCAAACGGTGCAGCTGTAAAAGCAGCAAATAGCAGAAAAAAATTAATTTGCTTTATTTATTTTGCCTTAAAAGTATTTTAAAAGTCACTGCTGTAATAAAGAATGGCCATTTGGAACCAGGGTTTTTTTGCTTAGACAGAGGTTTAAAAAAAAATCCTATTCCAAAGTTCAAAGACAATTTTTTTTTTTGCAAAAGTTAGCTCTGCTCCCTCAGATCCATTAACTACTTCCAGTTGTACCCTGTGTTCTATTGAAATATTTGCTTACATGCACACTTACAGTCAGTGTACGTAAGAATGATTAACTACACTGTCCTGTAAAAAGTTAATAATGCCATTTAGATAAAAGCAAAAGAACTAGGGTCTTCCTGACTCCAGTCTAAGATCTACACAGTATTATGTGAAAATATATGCATACCTAAAACCTTCTATTTGATGCCTATACACGTAAGATCCCAGGATATACACATTTTTCTTACTGCATCAATTAAGTAACATATTTGAAACAGAATGCCATTGCCAATCATGACTGAGTGATGGTACATGAGATCTCATGTTATGTGTACAGGTGTAGAGGCATTTCTTATGTCCTTTGGCTGACCTGTCACTTTATAAGAATCTCTTTTTCCTCCCAAGTGGACCAGAAAGTATATTCCCATTGATAAAATGATTACATGACTGACAGGACTGACACTTCCTCAGATTTTGATCTTACCCTTACCCATACTACTTTTCTGATGTGAGATTGATGCATTTTTTACAGCACATACAGTACTGCTATAATTTGGGTTGCATGATTGCCTGCCACATAATGACTGGGAGCCACGCTGACTGTTGCACGTGAGGCAGAGAAACTGGTACTATTTACAAACATTCTGCATGGAGAAGATTATCTCAACTGCCAGGTTCTTGCCAGGAGTGCTCTAAAGACAATTTGAGGACACTGAAAACCAGATCAAAACCGTTACAGACAAGGTAAATCCCTGACCGAGGATAAATCCCCATGACATTGCCAAAGTTGTTCAAAACATCTTTCCACATCTAACCTGTTGGTGCAACATCATGTACCTATGACTGGGTTCTTGGTTGCAAGCTGACAAATTTTAAGAGTCTTTTCTTTGCCTGCTCCTCTTCCAATCTTTCTGTCATGGTTTCTAGACAACATCTACGTTCATTTATAAACACTCAGAAGGTTATGTACTTGTCATTTCATTTGAGTGCTTGCAAGTCTTGGATTGTTCATTGTTTGCTGTTAGGTATTTTGGAGGTCAAGCAGCAATTACTGTCCTGTCTGTGCCTGGCTTTTAACTGTTCCACAAGTGGGATTTTTCTGGGAGACTTACCAGACAGACCTTCATCATCTTCAGTCATTATCAACAACTATACTTAAGCACATTTACCAGCACCCTGGCACCAGGGCCCATAGAAGCACCAGGCCTGAAGCTGATATATTCCAGAGACTGTTGCCTACTTGGTGAGGTATATTTCCAGTCTCTGTCATGGTCTCAGTTCCAGACCCATTTCTATGTGCTGCCTCTTGGGAGCAACAACCATGCTTTGAACATGAAGAGCAGTAATGAGTACAGAGGGACGACTACCGGTTGTCACAAAATCTTGTTGCTTCCTTCCTTGGAAGGGCTTGCTTTGTGGACAATCTGTTGCTGAATCAAAGGCTCCAGGCCCATCTTAACAGCCTTCTACTACTTCCTATTACTGAAGTAGGGTTTTTTCAAGTATGGAGGGAGATTCTTTTCAGAATAGCTACTAGACAGCTTGCCAAAGAGTCCTAAGATACTCATGGTGTTCTTCTTATCCATGCCACTTTCAGCCTACTCCCATTCACAAACATAATCTTTCGGGAAGGCAGAGGTAAACTAGCTTTAGCTGTCAAGACCTTGCATCACAGCCAGATCTGCTCCAGTTAACACAGCTGCAGATATTACGCCTTAGCCTACAGCTATAGCTTCCCTCCTATGCCCAGCATCTGCTGCTTCTCTTCTGCCCTGGGTTGATCCTGTCCAGAGATAGGGTTGCATGCCCTGGAAAACAAGTGCATACACAGACATTGGACCAAACATCTTATCTACAGAAAAGAGCGAGCAAAAACCCCAGGCAAGAAGTGTTTCCATTCCAGGTGATCTTCCGTCAAGTTAATGAATCTCTGATAATACGTCCAGCTAACTTTATCAAACTTTATTGTAATGTACCAACTAAATTTCCTGCGATAGGAAGCCTCATGGCTGACCCCTGTCAGTAGGTCACAATCCATTTAGGAACTCAAATGCACCGTGTAAGGTAACCACCAACAGAGATATTCTGTTGAAGAGAGCCTAGGATTAAGATGACTGGGAAATACGAATATAGTGGAAAAATACCTTCCTCATCCTAACATTCTCATTCAGCTGGTGTGGTCTCCCTTTTGTATTTCTGGTGAACACAGTTACCACAGACACCAAAAGCTGACATAATCTGGCTTGCTTTCATCAATGTCTGAGAACAGCCTCTCTTCCAGCAGATTGGCTGTAGTGGCTGGCTAGCACCACTCCCATGGCCACAGAGCCTGTTTACATCCTCATTGGGAGCTTCTACTGGGAAAGATTGCTCACCTAGTTGCAAATGTAGCCAAGAAGCAGGGATAGAAAACTGGCACAACTTGTTAGCACAGGAGAGATGCAACTCACGCCTGTAAAATTTTTCATCAGGCTATTGGCCAACTCACACTTGGAAGGTGGACTCCATGAGAGAGCCACCTAAGAAAGACCCTGCTCCACTGAAGATTTTCTGTGTTACAACCTTAGAGAAGCAACAGCACAGTTTAAGAGACTACCCTGCTATGGTAGTATCTAGCATCTCTACTGAGATAATGATCCTATTACATATTACCATTCATTTGATAAACATGCTTAGCCATGTGCCAGACCATCTTTGTTCGCCCTTGTAAGGGGGGTACTGCAATTATACACTCTCTTGTCCATGGTGTCCAGGTCCAGGATATGGACCAATGGTAACACCATCACCGTTGCTCTTGATAAGTGTAAATATGCATGATAATTAAATTCCCCCTCTCAAGACTAAATGAAGTGAAAACAGTTCTTCAAGTAAGTGACTACTGTCAGGAACATCCATAGGTACAGTGTTCCAAGGAATTGCTTACCACATTTCTAGAATCCATTATGCCATTTTAGGGATCACAGAACCCCAGAATATGCACAAGCGTCCATCTATCCTGGAAAGGAGCTTAGTGTCCAAAGTCAAGCTGCTTGCTGGAAACAAACAATAAACTTCCAAATGTTCCCACAACAGTAACTGTTGGGGGAACACACAACAATAATCTATGCCATTTCAAATTTTTGCAGCCACAAGGTCCTCCAGAAGGAATGGTCTTCAGAAGTACCTGTCTTGTTTTTTAGCTAGTTTAAACAGGCTGTTTAACGGACAGGGTAGCATGTAAGCTTAGAGCAGAGCATCTACAAGATGAAGGTCAAAAGCTCTGGACAGAAAATGTCAGCAAGTTTATTTTTTCCAGAAGGGAAACTTGTTGCCCTCCAAGTGCCTCTTACAACACAAAAGGATCCCACCTCCTTGGTTTTTCTAATTACTTTTGCAGCTGTGAAGAACGAAATGCAGCCAGTTTAAAGTTCAGGTTGTTACAGAGACCTTGTTTGCTCCAAACCCACCAATTGTCTATATAACCTTCTTGCTCTGCTGAGTACTTTAAAAACCTCTGGACCTTAAAAGCTGACCCTAAGGGACTGTGAGCACTATTGAAATGATACCTCAGAGTATATGTAGGTCAGCATAGCCCTCACTAGCATTCGCCTTTCCAGAGGTCAAATTCTCAGCAGTTCTCTCTAGATTTCTTCAGTGTCAACCAAAAGCCCTACTAGTCTGGTATTTCAGGTTTAAGTACAAGATCATTAATAAATAACTAAGAAATCAGTAGGTTCCTGGGTTATTAATAAACAACACTTCCCCCTCCTGAACTGAGTGGAAGTTAACAGTACAGTACTACTCATTTGCACTAGAGCTGCTTCTACCATGTTCTTGCTCCACTTGCTTTCATTTCCTACAATCATTACAGGTAAAGTAAATTGGTTCCTGTCCATGAAATCCCCATATTCCAAAATAACCATGATCACTTGTTATTTTTGAGGCTGAATGAACACTGATTCTTCCTCCCTGGTGGTCCCAAGGCAAAACACAGCCTGTGCTTTTCACACATGCTCTGCAGATCAAAAACCTAATTCAGAGGCTTTTCCAAACATCAAAGACTACCTCGCCCACACAAAAGAATTAGTACATTTTATCACCTCTGTGTCTATTTATTAGCATTAATATTTTTCTGCATTTGCTTCTCAGCTCTATCATTTGTGTAAGCAGGGTTTGAAAAGCTGCTTGCTATAAAGTTACGCCACAGCTTCTGCACAGAAGCACAATGCTGAAGACTTCAGTCTGTGCTGGCCCACACTATGCATAATTCACTCACCCTGTAGCAGGAATGAGTCAGCCCAGCAGTAATGGGAGGATGCGTTACAAAACCACAGAGCCAGGCAGCATCCAGCCTTTGCTGATGTCACAGCTTGTCACAGTTAATCCATCCACACAACCAACCAGCGTGGTACATGCGCAAAAAGAAGGATGGGTATGAATCTCTGTGATTTAGGAACAAACTGCTTCAAAAATGGAGAATGTATCAGCTGTTATTTACTGGAAATCACTGCCTCTTCTACAAGCCAGCCAAGAGGCTACGCATTCAGCTGAATCTTTTTATTTTTTTAAAAACATAAATATAGAATTGACTTTGATTTATACAGCATCTTAATAAGCTTCTTTGCTCTTTGAAATCAGCACTATTTGAGCTTCACCTTACAAAGCAACTCACAAAATTCTTGCTGTTATCTGGCTGAAATTCACAGGCACAGAAGTGCAAGCAAACAATGGATGTCTTCAAGCCGATGCTAATCACGGCCTATGATTTTCCATTTCTTACTCAGCCTGCTTTTGTGAGCATAGTCTCAGTCCTTCTTTCAGCAATGAGTGTGCTCTGTGTGGGGGGAAGAGAGAGAGAGGCAGACAAAGCACCAACAGCTTCCTGTGTCGAGGTGAGTTAGCCTGGGAAAATATCGTTAGACGGTTGTGTTTCTTCTCCCGCCACACCCCTCTCCCCTTTAAAATAAATTCCAGATGTGAAAGGAGAAACAGGCTGTAGAAGCAATTTAGGCAAGGGCATATGCTACGTTAGTATCTGGCCTCTCTAGACATGCGAACATAGCCAATCAGATCACCTAGGCAGAGATAATTCAGTGTTGTGAGAGCTTGTGATCCCTTGTTGAGGTTTGTTATCTTCACATTCATTTACAAAGCGAACTAAATAAATAATGGTAAGACAAAGTAGCAGAAAATGCTTTTTGGCTGATTCTTCACTACAGATTTAAAGGCTTTCAAGTGACTGAAAGGTTTAGTCTGAGCTGGACTGCTAGAGGACATCTTTCTGATTGAGTTTGATGTATGAAACTGATTTCCTTCAGTGTAACATTTGGCTACAAGTAAAATGTTCATTGTGGTTTGACACGGCCCTTGATGATGGAACTCCAAATAATGTCTCCTATAAGCAAAAGTTTTGAAATTAGGGGATAGGGAGACTGAATCCATAATGAAGATTAAAGAGGCACAAGGAAGAGAAATCGTGACCAAATGCTAAAACTAGCTTACTTCAAGCACATAACTCCTTTTGGCACTGCCAGGGAAAGCTGTCACTGAATGTTTCTTTCCAAGCAGTGGCAGAACTGTTCTCTGTACACATCCAGCATTCTAATTCAAGCACACACAATACTGCACCTTCTGTAACGAGCCTCCATGGTACATATTTGACTTATTGTTTTTATTTCACAGTTCTGTTATTATCATTCCTTCATGCTCACATCTTTATTTTCTGTTTATGCTCCGTCTGTTCTTTTGCCTGCCAGCTGTATGAGGAAATAGAGTCCAAAAGAATGTGACTGCAACTACATCACAGGACATAGCTTATTTACTGTTGTGTAAATCATAATATTGAGAGGGAATGACTTCCCTCCCTGCATCCAAATAAGCAACAAGAACCAAATTCAGCAATGCTCTACTTAGTGTGCTCTTGCAAGCACTTTCGTTGCCCATGCATGTGCTGTAATTGCACCTGAAATTCTGCATTAATGCACAATATGCTGCTTTTACCAGGTATTTTACTTTTCTCCATCTCATGGTTCTCAAAACTTGTTTCGACTTGTCAAGATGTGTATTAAGGAACATGCAAAGGATGAATTAACAGTCTAAGAAAAGACAAATATGGAACTAAATACTGAAGGTGTGAAGATTTGCAACTAGATTTCTCAGCTGATGTACTTCTCTTACATCTAAAATACAGCTAGCACATGGTGTCTGATGAAGTCCAGCAGGTGCTGGATCTATTTGCTATCATACGTAGTTTCAGGTGTGTCTTTCTGTATCAAACCTTAATTCCCCAAGAGCAACTTTATGTCTAACTTGAATATGTCACTTATTTGTTAAATGATACCAAGTTTATTTTCTAATTTACTAATGTTTAATAATGTATAATAGTGAAAAGGCACAATGAATATGTCATCCATGTTGTGTTGTTAATCCTGAAGAATTTTTGTGATGAATGGTTTCTGAGCGTTTCAGAACTGATGAATGAGCACTATAAGCCAATCTGGGAAGAACAACTTTTTAAATGGTATACCAGTGTCTGCCCTTTGTTCTTGAATATAAAATATAATAAAACCTCTTACAATTAAGGAGGTAAAACTTGCCAGTTGCATTTATACATAGTTTTCAACAAGATGCCAACCTACAAGTCTCTACAAACTGAGATCTGACAATGCTATTTTGTAAGTAGTTTTGGCACTACAATTTAGCCTAATGGTGGATTATTAAATATAGTAGTGATATAGCTCTTCCACTCCATGGTCTTCACATTCATGTATTACCCTTTTCCCTTCATTCTTCCCCCATGCTAAAAACTTCCACTAATATGAAAAGTATCTCCCTTTTCAGTCTAAACATTATATTTTATGCTTAGGAAACATGAAAATATACCTCACAATGTAGTAAGAAATCATCTATTTTCTTTGCACCCAGAAATGTGTTTTCAAAATCCAGTTAGGATTACAAAAAATTTCAAGGAATGGGTGAACAAGCTTCAGAATTCCTGAGAGACTGTCCTTGCTTCATTAAATTTGCCTCTAAGATATACAAATATCATTCATCTGTATGTAGTAACATTCACCTCCATCAATGAGCAAGCTTCAGTTCTACAGTTCTGATTGTTTGGACATGAAACAACAGGCAGATTCATTTATAAGGCAGAAATGCTCAGACAGTTTACACTCAATGTCAGCTGATACATATCAATTTTTCCTAGATGTAAGATTTCAGACCCCCTTCATGATTTCTTTTAATCAAAATTCTCTTTCAAAGGACAAATCTCAATTAGTGACTGTGGACAACTAAACACTAAGTGTAAGGACAGTTCCACACACTTCCTGCCCTAATCTCATTTAATACATTAGAGTATTTTCTCACCTAATTGAAGTAAGTATACAGAACTCCTGAAATTGTTTAAAAGCTAAGTCAGGACTGCAATTCTATTTGAACTCCACACAGTTCTATTAAACCAGAATAGCAGAGATGAGTAAGAAGTCAGAGATTACCAGCTCCTGTAACGTAATGATTTAAAGTTCATCTCTTACCTCTGATTACACTCTACAGGATAAAGATTTTTCCAGTACTACTGTTTATTTATATTATCTCACTGCACATATCACTGGAGTCATACCCAATTGAAAAGACTCACACTACATCATGACACAATTTCTAATCTATTCTTACAGAAAGCTGTGCTCCTGAGGAACTGTGCTACTGGGTGCTGCTAAAAAAACTTGTGGACCTACTGCAGCTGCTTTGTGCCTTTGGTAAGTGTTAAACCATTGGTTCTGTGTCTGGAATGGGAAACGAAAAGCGGTTTGCATGCTGAATGACAGCCTTCTCCAGTTTCAAATACACAAATCGGCACTGAACATTGCAGATCTTTTTCTCCTGCAACAGGAACTAGAGATTTTTTCCTTTTTAAAAAAACCCAATAACATGAATCTCCATATATATACATCTGCACTGGACACTTGCCGCTGCTAGCGAAGGAATGTGGGGTGCAGTGCATAGGGGATTTGAAGGGAGTGGATGCTTACCTTCAGTGCCGCCTATCTTTCCTATTAAATTGCAACCAAACGTGTGCTTTTTAAGCGCATCACCTGGTCGCTATGATATAAAGGTAAATTATGGAGTAATTGAACCTTGAGGGCATTTTAAATAATGCAGGCATTAGGCTTCAGAGTTTTTTTAATTCACTGAATTGATGATTCAAACACTTGCACAGAAGGAAGAACAAGGCTATTACACTTGGACTATGCACTTTCGAAGATTGTGGACTAGTAAACAAACACTTTTAACTATGATTCTGTGATTCTAAGATTAACCTTCCCAGTGTGACTAATTTAGTTTTTTTTTTAAAAGTACACAGTTAGGTTACTAGATATGAATTTTATGTAGTAACGCCACGAATTTTTCTGAAATCATCAAGTGAATGTGTAAACAAAGTCAAATATGTTTTATGTCTTTACAGCATTTATTTCATAAATACTTCTGTTTGATTGTGCTTTTAACCTTCTACACTTTTTAAACCAGTTAAGACTGTGCATCTTTTCATAAAGATAAACAGTAAGTCACACAAAGGAAAATCATCTATAAACTCAAAATTACTGGTCAATGGTCATCATTCTTTTCTACTGTAGCTCCTAGAGAGTTCCTCTAGTTCTTAGAGATAGGTGTTTCATTGTAGTATCTCTTTTGGTTATTTTGGCCAGTTACCACTGTTTCACAACTCAGCAGCTGACATGGAAAGACAGCACTTTTACAACTGAGTCCTTTTTGTAAGTGCCAGTGGAAGTCAACCAGGATGCCAAGCCCAGCCCACTCAGAATTACTGCTGGACTGAAGCCTTGATGAATGACTTCAAGGAACGGAATGTGAACTCTCATCTCCATAATCCACTGATGAATCTTCTGCTGTATTCAGTAATTCTGTATGTTAAGTAAAGCTTGTTCATCATAAAACATAGTTTTGTCAAAACGATATTATTTTCAAAATTTCTAGAGACAGAATGAGAGATTTCTTCATTTTGCCACTTTTTTTTCCCATGTGGAACTGTACTGTCCAGAGACATTGGGCCGCACGTGTACAGTGCTGTACCTAACAAACGTTCAAAATTATATTTTGAAGTTTCTTTCTTTTAGATTTTCAAAAAGTGTTATTTTTAAGCTAGCTTGAGGCAAAACAAAGTTACAATCAACTCTATATAGACGGGATCAAGTGATAATGATAAAATAATGTCCTCCTTTCTCTTAGGACCCTGATACGGGGAAAAGTACTGTTGGAGTGAAATGCAGAGAGGCCCTGTCAAAAAAACTGTTAAGTCGGGCAAATCCCAATTATTCTGCAAATTCCAGGACTGCAAATACTGGAAGTCACGGAGTTCCCAAATACTGGACACATTATAAAGGAGAACAGTGGGCAAACTTACTTTGGTACTGAAGCAGACAGCACATGCATTTTAAGAAGTCATTAGAAAGATAACTCTTGGTTCTAAGAATTAGATAGTAAAATGGATGAAAGGATGAATTTGAGAGACTTGAGTTTAAGTCACTTTATTTTTAATGAAGAAATACTGCAAGGCTGATATTAAATTAACAGGAGCAGTGAAGATATTTTCTGTTCTGTAGTGCACAAGGCCAATGAGACACACTATCCTTGTGACCAGTGTGAAAAGTGTGTTATGTAGATAAGGTGTACTACTGGGTCCCCTTTTTTCTAAAAGCTGCTGTAGCAAAGGCAAAGGGACAGGAGTGGTAGACAAGGCTTTCTATAAGAAAGAGGCAAGAAACAGGGTTTTAGCTAAGACTGAAATTACTTTCTCTACATTTTGAGATTTTGGAACAGCTACTGTCACCAAGTCTAATTTCCTAGTAACAGCCAGTAGTTTTAAGAATCCATGACCAGTTTAACATCACAGAAGTGAGACATGAGATGCTTCCCTTTCTATTCCTCCGTCATGTAAATTTTGACTTTTCATTTCCACAATTTTTGTGTTTCCTTCTTACTTCTAAAGAGCAGCAACCAACTTTTTGCACAGGGTGTAGACAGTGTTGGAACCTGGCCCTCTGTAATCATGCTTGTGCACTGCACCCCACTGCAAGCCAGCAACACAGCTTGCGGCCTTGCAACTCCGATCTCAGATTCTTATTGCATACCTGCTCATGTTCTTCCTTGTCTGAGAAATAGACACATCTCATCCCTTAGCCTGTAGGCCAGCTGAACACAGCTCCTGCAAGTCGTGGCCTTGTGCCCAACCTGTTAACCTGCACTGCTTAGTAACTATTAAACATTACCTATCACCTTTGTCAAGAGGAGGAGATGGATGTTTATTTGTAATTTGGATAGGTCTGCTTCTCTACAAAGACCTAAGACAACTGAGAGGGAACTTGGTCATTTATATATGTCATAAGAATGAAGTAGACTTCCAACAGAAAAGTCTGTCTTTGTCCTACTGATCTGCTACATTTTACAGTCTTCAGTTTACACAGAAGACATAGATCTTGTGATCTGAATGTGCTAACATGTAGGAACAGAACTCTGACCTCCAGCAGTCCCATCCTATGCACTGAGCAGAACAGTATTTATTCCAGCCTGCAAAGTACACAAATCTCAAGCAAGACTGCAGTTCTATTCATACACCTTGAACATGTAAAATCAAAAGCTAATGCTACATGAGGATGCATAAACCAGATCAAATCTCAGATGAGAAGTAGCTTCAAAGGTCAGAGATGTGCTAGACTGAACTCAGCACAATTTTTGGATCAGAGTTAGTTAATTAATAATCTTATGCATTATTTAAACTCAAATCGTCGGCTACTGCTACATATACATCCAACATTACAAAGCGATACAAGTGAGAACACACAGCCGACTCAAGATTCCATAACAACCCATTCTTACCTTGAGGGATATTTAGCTAATAATTATCCTTTATGCAAATAGAGCAATGTCTGGCTGAAGACTTTCATTCATTCCAATGCGCAAAAACAGAGCTGGTACATTCCTGTCAAAAAGCTATGCAGGTAAGAGTTTCCCTTCCTACACCTCCGAACTCAGGTTAAGGTGCTCTTTGCCTGATTTCAAAGGTGCAGAACTGCCTCTTTTCACTTACTTTGCATGTGCTGTTGTTTTTTAAGTTTTATAATTATATTATTGTTCATAAATATTGCATAAGTAAGGTAGATATTGGGCAAAAGCTTTTAAAACATAGTCAGCTGTAAATGGTACAGCAATTATCTTTTGTGCAACCCTCATCTAAGAGTTCAAGATGAACCATTTGGCTACTTTTTATTTGTATTTATGAAAATGGCAAATAGTAGGCTTATCTGTTTTTCAAAGTATTACAGTGATATTAAAACTGAGCATTTTCTTAGTACATAAGTATGAAAGAGTGTTTCCAAAATACTGTCCTTATTGCATGCAGTAAACCCAAGATGTTAGGGAATACAAAAGGAAAAACCTTGAGAATGGACTGTCAATTTGGTTTTCTCTATGACAGATTAATATGACTAAACAATGTCCAGCAAAACCACAGGCCAGAAAACACAGCTTAATGTTCAACTTTGTGAATGATGACAAGGGTTTTGAAAAGCTATCTTTGAAGATCTTTTAAAAAACAGACTTTCACTTTGAAACAGCTACTTTTCCAAAAGCAAGAAATCTGATTTTTAGGAATGTTTTTTGACTCCACAGGAAATGCCTTTTTAGTGGTCATGTCCTAAGACTGTCCAGAAGAATAATGCTGTCTTGCCTTCAAGTGCATGTTAATAGTTAGACCAGCCTGTTCTGGAATCTTTGAACAAAACCCTTCTCTGGAGAACCAGTGAAACTACCTGACCATTTATATGCATGTACGATCATTCCTAAAGATGATCTGATGGGCGAGCCTTACAACAGGTGCTGGCTGACTGCATGAGTTCCACTGTCACCTGCTCATCAGCACTGGGATTGTTACCTGTCACCTTACTCACTGGGATATGGAACTGAGAATCCTTGGGAAAACAACACTTGAATCACAGCTGCTGTTGAATGCAGGCATTTAAAAAAGAGCCTAACTTCCCTGGAAAATCATAGACCAATTTACAGTTGGAAATACAAGTTGTGAATTGGAGATTTTAATTAGAAATACACAAATCTAAAAGACTCCCAGAAAAAAATCTCTCCTTAGTATAGCAGTTTTAATTTGTAGGGGACTTGTTCTGGCTTTCCTGACTTGTAGAGACCACTACTCTGGGATGCTGTTTCCTCTTTCTTTTGAATAACTTTTGAATTAGTGTAACACTCAAACTCAACACAAAAATGCTTTGAAGCAACAATATTTTGCCCAAATATAGTAAAAAAACTAACCAAGCCTATCAAGTTTCACATGATTTTCCTAAAAGGCATTGCCATGTTCTGTGCCTGTAGTTTGAAAGCCTGCTAAGCCAGTATACAAATAAATGATTTTGGTTGTTGGCACCTTGCTTAAGTCTGCTTCCAAGTACATCTTAGTTCTAAAGATGAAAATATAATAGCTAATGCAAGACAGAGAGAAAAATTCATCGCACTTGCTCTGTTTTAGCACTTGATCGCTTATAAAACTTACAGGTTATCTTGACATTTCTAAGCAACCTTGCAGAACAAAAGCAGATTAATAAATCAAAGCACTAGGTGCTTTGTAGTATTGTCTTATATGCAGCTCAGGGGATTTTATTTCAGACTAGTCAACTCTCACAAACTAAATGTACTCCCCATATCTGTTCAAATATGTCCAAAGCACCAATTGCTGGCTCAGGTTTTTATGCCACCATAAAAGGTCAGAGTGCACTGGGGCATAGTTTCTACGTACCTTCCTCTGAAAAAAATCCAGTTTGCAAGCATAACACGCCTCTGCACATTAAATCTATGCACCATAAGAGAGGCTAACCAAGGAGTTTTTTCAAAGCTGTGTCATTGCTCAAAACCAGAAAAGTAACGTAATTATAGCCATCAGAGCCAAGAAAGGTTTCTATGAGACATTAAAGTTTTCTGATATGAAAGATGAGCAACATGAAGAGTTTAACTCAACACCTGTAAGTGTTTCCAATCAAATTCTTAACTAAACTGATGTCTCCCATGGGGTTTTTGTGATTTATGCAACAAAAACACAATTAAACTTTACAAATACAAAATCCACTCTAACCACATCAGATTTTAGTGGATTTTTCATAGTTAAAACATGGAGAAAACTGCAAGCATGTTGCAAACTTGGCTCAAACTCTTTAAAGGGCTCTATCCTAACTTACACTTGAAATCAGTATTTCAGCAAGTGAGCACTTATAGTGTAGGGTTGTGATACCTATATTTGACTTCTGTTCCAAATAAATCATTTAAGGTATTTCCTTAGCACAGACAGAAAGACTCACACTGGCTACTCCCTCCTGGGCTTTCTAGGGATACAGGTTCAGATTTTCTGGTGGACAACCAGGATGGGGAAGCAAAAGGATGCAAAAAAATAAAGTTTTTGGGGGTTGTGCTGTTTCACAAAGAACAACTCATCCATTCAGAATGGTTATACCTGTAGCAGCAGTAACTGCCTCGTGAGGAATCTGCAAAGAGAAATCCCACATGAACGTACTGTGATGAATGTTTCCTTTCCTGCAGAGAGATTTTGTCAGGTCACAGGCAGGATGAAAAGACAGGAAGTAAGGTGAAACTAAGGCCAGTGAGAAAGTCAGCAGTTTGTTTGGCTTGAATGATTCTCTCCCTTATTTCTCTTTTTCACAAGATAAACTGAGTCAATGCCCTTAACTTGAAAGAATGAGTGGTTCAGACAGGGTTCTGCTCAATTGTTTCTGCTCATATGGTCAAGGGAAACTTGAAAAAACTTAACTGTGAAGATGTCAAACATAAAAGTACAATTAAAAATAAGCAAGACTACTTCCTGTCATAATTACATGAATGTTACACATACACATGCATGTGCACACAAGTAAATTTTCACTTGTTTTAAATAGTTGTTACAGTACTGAAGTCAAATGCAATGAACTAACATGTTTTATGCTATGTGCTGCTTCACCTGCACAGCCCTGCTAAAAACAGCTCTTTCAGCAAGTGATGACTTGAATAAAATGCAAATATTTTGTGGAGCTCTGGAGGAAGAAAGGGGCAGTGAAGTAGGGGTTTTCTATTTCTCAGTATGGCCTAAGCTGAAAATGGGTCAGTTTGCTGAACCAGTAAAGGAATCCATTTACTGACATCCCTAGGGCTCCTGCATATTCTTCAAGTATTACCACTTTGGAAGGATGATGTTGTATCTCAGTGCCAGAATCAGATGGCTGAAATCTTCTCATGTGCACAAGGGCACACAGATCTCTCCACCATTCTGTCTTTGAAGATGGCAAGAACATCGGAAGGTCCAAGCTCTGCTAGGCTGCACAAGTGTACAGGGGATAGCACACATCTCTGCTGGAATCCTTTTTCCTTCAGGTGAAGCAAAGAGCTACAGGCACCACAGCCTGACAGTTATTGGGTTACACAGCTGAAAAATGGGTTGCTGATAACAATGTCCCTTCCCTTATTTGGTGTGGCTTTACTGCATTCTAAAAGCAACAAGGAAACTTTAAATATTAACAGTTTCTGGATACCAATCCAGGCTTAGAACTGGATGTTCTACAGCTACCATGTTCATTTGACATGGAATCTGAAAGCATATATAGCAGAATAAACAGTTACTTACAGAAAGGAAACTTTTATTTTCAGGGAAAAAAATAATTGAAGCAAATTGCTTCCAGTCAGTTTGAACACAGAGGATACATGTTTTACTGTATTACCTTTGGTGGCAGGTGGGGAGAAGGGTTGGCTGTTTTTTACAAAAAAGCTACTATTCTGATTATCTAGCAAGGCAGTATAACTAATATATGTTACTAAACTATCATTCAAACACAAGGTCTCTTAATAGACTTCCAAAGAAATTATGTTCCAATCTTATGTATTAAAAATCACTATCATCCCTCAGTGAGCTGTGCAAACAACACACACACATGAATGTAATGGAGCTTTTTTGTAAATACCAAATTAATTCCACGTAAAATTGATGACATTAGAGAAAGTCAGACAGCAACTATGCAATTAAATATATGAGCCTGGTGCACAGAAGCTGATGCAATCTTTTTTATGTAGCCTATAAAATGCAATCATTGGATATTGAACTGCCCACTAGCTTTTAAGTATGTAGAGCAAGGGCACAGTACTTATTTCCTGGCTGGCTGAATTCACTTGGCTGTAAGAAGTGAGTGGCGTTTGAATAAGGACTTGCTATACTCATGCACAAGCGTCTCATTCGCCAAACTAATTTAGGTAAGACAGGAAGTACTGGGGTTTTGCCGCTTAAAAGTGAGTGTCTTTATTACACTTACTAGCATTTTGTAGTCGGTAAACTTTATTCATATGCTCTTAAGTACTTCTCATGGTGTTGCAACTTCATTTATCTTTTCTGTCACCTTTGCATTCTAACAAAGACTAGATCCAACCTATTTCCTGTCCACACAGACCTTGCCTAGCATAACTATGCAGTACATTAGGGTCTCAAGTAAACTTGGCATCGATAAAAAACAGCCATTGATCTTTTTAAATCATTAAATTGTAATTAGTGTTCCCTTATGATGGAAATAAGCCTACTTACAAACCCAAAGAAATGTATACAATGGGAGCTAAAAATGTGTTTATGCAATTGGGATGGATAAAAATCTACTGATTTTTTAAAATATATTTAGACAGCTATGCAGGTTCTTTTCAACTTGGACAATCAGTCCACACATTTCTAACAAGAATCTCTACTCTGCCTTTTACCAAGTTATAAATTACCCATCTATAACACCTAAACGTCCTGCTTTGAGTTGTGATTAAAATTCACATAGCCTCAGAAATCATGCTGTATTGTTTATCTGTATACTGTACCCAATACCTGGGAACTTATTTAAGAGTTCTACACTAGTTACAGATATGCATCTATTATTTTCAATCTGATGGCAAAAGGTAATTATTAAAATCCTGTAAACTATTTCTAAGCAGGATAGACAAAAGACTTTCTAATAAGCCACTGTCTACTTGGACTGCTTCAGAGCAAAAGCTTACAGGGAATTGATAATCTATTCTTTTGCTTTTCAATCATGCTTCCAGTCAGACTCATAAACATTTTGTTCTAAACTTGAAATTCTACACTTTAATGGGTTCTTACCAAATGTTAACAAATCAACATGCTCTTCTTAACAGCAACAAAAAAATACATTAAATTTACACAGAGAATGATGACTTCTGTCACTAGCATCTAAACTGTACATTAACTGTTAAAATCATTAAAATTTACCAACAGAATACTGCGGCAATAAGTGTTCCTCAAGTTTTATGAAACTGATGGGTACAGATTCTGTCTCTAAACACTGAAAGAGGAAAAAAGCAGCTTTTACTTGTAAGTGAAGACAAGTTTTGACATAATTGCAATGTCACTCCTGGCACCAAACAGTTCTGATGCAGAGATCCTGGCTGTTAATGACACTGGAAGAGGCTGAGCCTGGAAAAGGTCTGCTTTCCTAGAGGTTCTGCATGCAGTTGTACTTGCACATACTATCTTCATCTAGGTCAGTATGAGTCATTCCTTATCTCCCACTACTCATATATGGGCATCCTCTCATGAAAATCTCTTCTCCCCACTGCAAACCAGAAGACAAGATTTGCCACTTGGCATAGTCTGTTTGACATTATCCACCTGTGTGCTCCTATTTTTACTTTTTTATCTGTGTAAATTAGGGCACTTGCATGTTTTGCCTCTTAGTCATGCTCCCACCTAACCCAAAATTACTTATGAATGCACTAAGCTAATTTCAATTCAATTTGACAATTGAGTGAAAATGCAGAGGTTCAGTTTGGTGAAAACAGTTGTGTCCATTGAGGCAAGAGATTTCAAAAGCACCCCCATCAGGGGAGTACAAATATTCCCAGTCAACGTATACTAGAAAACGTAAAGGAGAACCATAGGAAACACTGCTGTGTTTGTTCTGCTGTACACAGAATTATTTGTTCTATCTCATTAGTGGAAGAGCAAAGTTGGCTAACTATGGGTTTAAACTTAAAAATACTAACATGGAGCACTCTTCTGATGTGGTAACATCATGGTGCTTGGTCCGTATGTTGCCAATGTGGTATTTGTGAGTAGATATTTATTATCAGAAGCTGCACATTGAAACAATCTACAATTCAACAAGTTCATGTTATGTAGCAGCTACCAAGAGTCCCTCAATGGTTTGTGTACACATCTTTTGTGTAAGACTAAACTGTTGCTCTCCAGAAAACTCTGCTTTGCAGGTCCCACCAGCAACATTTTTCACCTGTGCATTGATGACAGCTGCAGTGACAGACCATTATACCCCACGTGAGCTACAAATCAATGACTACAAGATGTATTCACTGTATAGGAACACTATAACCTACCTCACTAGCACATGTTTATTTCATACCACCGAAGTGTTGCCTCCGCTTACAAAGACCTTTATGATGGAACATTTGGAAGAGATTATGGAAATCTTTGTCACACAAAGAAACTACTAATTTAACCTCTTTTTTCTTTAATAGAACAAACTGGATTCAATTGAAAGTACTCTTTAATGTCTGCAAAGGGCAGATTTATTTATTAGTCTTATGCATTACTGGAGCCCTGTGATAGTGTTCTTGCTGGGATGATGCTTCCTTAAAAGCAAAATCAGGTGACAAACTTTAAGTGTTAAGCATCTGTGCTAAAAACTTCATGAATTGCAACCTAACAGAGGTTTTCTTCACTTTGCAGGAACACATAGATGAAGTAACCACTGGGAAAATGGAAAGACCACTTGAGGCTACCAGAATGGAAAACAACACCTCATCCTGCTTTCTCATGGAAAGAAAGACTCGTGTCAAAATTAATATGAAAGAAGTCATGCTAGCTAAGCTGAGAAAGAGCTGCTCCTGCACTCCACAGAAGCTGAAGAACTTTGTTATGGACTTCTTTCCCGTTTTACGATGGCTTCCCAAGTACCGGTGCAAAGAGTACATTTGGGGGGATATTATGTCTGGGTTAGTGATTGGGATCATTTTAGTGCCTCAAGCAATTGCATACTCACTGCTGGCAGGTCTGAAGCCCATTTATAGCCTTTACACATCATTCTTTGCCAACATCATCTATTTCTTAATGGGCACATCCCGTCATGTCTCAGTTGGCATTTTCAGCTTGATAAGCTTAATGGTGGGACAAGTTGTGGACCGAGAACTCATCTTGGCTGGGTTTGACTTGAATGATGATGCCTCACCAGTCTTGGGTGATGGTTCTCTGCAGAACGAGAGTCTGTCCAACACAACCGCCTTCAACCTTACAATTCCAGGGATAAATGCCGAGTGTGGGAAAGAATGCTACGCTATTGGTATTGCTACAGCCTTGACATTCGTGGCTGGAGTGTATCAGGTAAGTGGTTGCTGACATCCAGAGGCAAGGTATGAAGTTCCTAAAGCTTTTGTGCATGACTTTTGGCTTGACTGTCTTTCAATGAGATACACCATTAGTTCATTTGAATGTACCTTGGACTGCTTTCTCCAGGAAGCCCATCTGTAGGCAACTAAGAAGCAGCATGAGGCAGGCAATTTTCTCAGCTACTAGCATGCACAGGCAAAACAAGAGTCTTCTGAAAGACCATTAACATTGTTTTGTTAACTCTACTGTTTCTTGGCCTTGTTGCTTTCATGAGACAATGAGTCCCAATACAGATACAGGAAATTCCCAGGTAGCCCTGTATTCAAAAGTGAAGAAATAATTCTGTTTCCCTAGATATTTTAATGAAGTACTAATCTGCTTCTCAGAATGTACAGCTCAGTGTTTTGCTAGGGGATGCTATGTTCTACCAAACTGCTGTCCAAAAGATAATTCAAAGAAAGGACAAGAGGAGAAATAGACTGACTAACCTACTTTTCAGAGAATAGCTGTGGCGAACTCCTTGAGACTTGCCAACATGCTGCCAATCCCAAGGATATCAAGAGAACACAGGAGGAAGCATCATGAACATACCTATCTATTAACTCTGTGTGTGTATATACACATGAATTTAAAAAGAACTAGCTATCTTCCTGTTTTAGTAAAAAGTTTCAGGTCACATTTATGAACAAAAAAATGCCCTTGTGAAGTTTTATTTTCCAAAGCCATTTAAGAAAGGAGAATCAACTAGTTAAGGACAGAATCCTGGAGTTTGTGAGCTGTTCTGCCACTTCTGATCTTAGACATGCCACAAAGACTGTCTGTGCTCCATTTTTCTTCTGCCCACAGGGCTAAAATTAAAAGCTCTTTAACACAACAGCTGAAGTAGGGATCTTATTTGTTGCCATTCAAGTCTGTTTACAAAGAAAAGGCCATATATTTTCACTTTATTCACTTTAAGACAGAAAAAAAGAAAACTGGCTTTGGTATAACAGAAGTATTTTGGATCCACTGCTCTTCTGCATGGGAAATAAAAATCAGGCAAGCCCCTTCAGTGCAGTCACTTCAGAAAGATTTGATTGACCCTGTCTTCAACTCCTCATTCACCCCCTGGGTTTGTAACATCCCATAACAGTAAAAGGAATCAAATGTTTTAAAAACAGATTGGAAACAGTAAAGGATAATTCCTGTTTTAAGACTGAAATAGCCAAATGCTATTGACCTTGAGCTAGCTCTCCCCCATCTGTACTTAATTATTTGCAGCAATGGTTACAGCTCATGGTTTGTTGGTTTTTTCTTCTTCTGTGTTTTTGCAGGTTCTAATGGGGATCTTCCGTCTGGGTTTCATATCTATGTACCTGTCTGAGTCAGTACTAGATGGCTTTGCAACTGGTGCTTCCTTAACCATTTTAACAGCTCAAGTGAAGTATTTGATTGGAATAAAAATTCCACGTAGCCAAGGGCATGGGATGCTTGTTATTACTTGGATTAACATCTTCCGGAACATTTCTCAGGCTAACCTTTGTGATGTCATCACAAGTGCCATTTGTATTGTGGTGCTGGTCACTGCTAAGGAACTCGGAGATCGGTATAAGCATAAACTGAAATTTCCTCTTCCCACAGAACTGGTAGTTATTGTTGTGGCAACACTGGTGTCACACTATGGCAAGTTAAATGAAGTGTATGCATCCAGTGTTTCTGGAGCTATTCCAACAGGATTTATCCCTCCAAAGGTACCAGAGTTCAACTTAATGCTCCGAGTTGCTGTAGATGCTTTGCCGCTTGCCATAGTCAGTTTTGTCTTCACTGTATCCCTTTCTGAAATGTTTGCAAAGAAATATGCTTACACCATCCGAGCCAATCAGGAAATGTTTGCTGTGGGGTTCTGCAACATCATTCCTTCTTTCTTCCATTCTTTTGCAACCAGTGCAGCACTGGCAAAAACACTCGTCAAAACATCTACAGGCTGCCAAACTCAAGTCTCTGGAGTAATTAGCGCAATGGTGGTTTTGCTGGTGCTGCTCTTCCTGGCACCTCTGTTCTACTCCTTGCAGAAGTGTGTCCTGGCTTGTATCATCATTGTCAGCCTTCGGGGAGCCCTGAGGAAGTTCCGAGATGTGCCAGCACGGTACCATGTGAATAAGATGGACACACTTGTTTGGGTAGTTACCATGTCTGCCTCTGCCTTGGTCAGCACAGAAATAGGGCTGTTGGTTGGTATTGTTTTCTCCATGTTATGCATCATTGTTCGGACCCAGCGGCCACGGACAGCCCTGCTTGGTCAGATCCAAGACACAAGCTTTTATGAGGATGACTTAGAATATGAAAATCTCTCTACTGTTCCAAAGGTCAAAATATTTCGGTTTGAGGCCCCACTTTACTATGCAAATAGAAACTACTTCCTAAAATCTCTGTACAGATTGACCAATTTAGATCCTAACCTAGAAGCTGCTCGAAGGCAGAAATATGAGAAGAAAGAAAAGCAGCATCTGAAAAAGGGAAATCACAGAACTGCTAATGGACTGGGCATTGGAGAAACCACTTTGCAACTAGTTCCTAAGCAAATTGATTTCCAAGCCCTTGTTGTAGACTGCTCTTCCATCTCATTTTTGGATACCACTGGAGTTAATACTTTAAAGGAAATCCTGAAAGACTACAAGAATTTAAACATTTCTGTTCTCCTGGCCTGCTGCAATCCCTCAGTGATAGACTCTCTGAAAAGAGGGGGTTACTTTGGAAGAGATTTTGGATGTATGCAGGAAATGCTATTCTACAGTATCCATAATGCTGTGCTATTCGCGAAAGACAAAAAGCTTCCAGCAGATTGCTCAGTTTAACCCTGTGTCTTCCTTGATGATTCACTACGAAGTGACAGATGAAGAGGGGCAGTTTGCAACAAGCAAATTATCAGACACACTGTTGGCCGTGTAAAGCCTTTCACCCCCAAAGAGCTCCACTTTATGTCATATGCAACACAGTGCAGCCACTGGGGAGGCAATCCAGGACAAGCATAGAACAAGTCAGACTACCACCTTCACTTTAAAATACAGGCAAAGGCAGTTTGGGATTGACTTGTCCCTTGTACCATGATCATTTTTGACCCAACATGGATGTCACGGACAGTTGTGCTGGAAGGCCTGCCCAGTCAGCTGACTCTCCCAGTGGTTTAATGGCTGGTTTGCGTTAAGAGGGCTAAACCACTTCCATGACAATGCAATCAATATGGCATTCTGGACACATAATGTTTTAAATTTTGGCTTGCAAGGCCCTGCCCCTTCTAATCATTCTAGATGTGCTTCTAAACAAGTCCCCACTGTTTGCATACAAATAAAATGTATAAATATAGTGGAATGTAGAATATCTCTCCTCCTTGATCACACAGGCTTAATAGCATAACCTACCACAGGAGAAGAAACCATGATCCATCACAGGTTCCTCTCAAAATGACCACTTCCAAAAATTGCTGCTGGGGTCACCTGTTTTATTGGATCAAATCCGTGGTAATTAGTTACTGAAGGCTGTGATATCACTAATCATGATGGAAGAAATATGACTGATGGACAATTTTATAACTAGTAAGAAGATAAACAGAATTAAGAAAATTGAATGGCTTTAACTGGCAGCTACCTAATTAGTTGTTCCATCCTGTAAAATAAGTTGCCTCTGGTGGGCAGATGCAACTCTAATTCAGGGATACATAAGGACCATCAAACATAAAACCTCAGAGCTGTGATGCAGCACATTATTATCTTCCTACAAATGCCTGCCTGGGTTTGAAGAAAAACAGGAGAAAATAGGGTAGGGCAGGAAGGTAAATCTGAGTTTTCTTGAAGGGGATTGATAGATCAGTCATAACTGCCTGGCTGGTCTTCTCTGATGCAATGCTAATGAAGTATTACAAGTAACATACATGGGTCAAGTAAACAGAGCAATGCTTTGTAACTTGTGTATCCCTCTGTGTTGAAAAACTTTCACCGTTGTTTGTACATACTACATATATTGTGGGATTTTGTTTGTTTTGTTTGGGTTTTTTTTCCTATCATATTAATCCTTGATTTGAGGTCCACTAGACCACATTTTCTGGGGCTGGTTACTTTCTGTAATAATTTGCATTAACTGCTGTTCATTATGCTTTATGTCATGTGATACTTCCATCATCAGTTTACTGTTGTATATGCATGCTCTCTCTTTACATGTAAGAAGACTTGGATTTTGATTTTAATACAGTTAGTACTTGGTGTTCTGGCCCATGGCATGGGCAGAATATCTTATTTCCTACTCAAGTTTATAATTACCTGCAGAAAATGTAAGACAGCTGTGCTTGCTCTCTCTCCTTATTCATGTCAGGTTCACACAGCATGGAAGGAAATGGAAGCATGAAAGGAAATTCTATCACAGCTGTGCCTCTTACAACTAACAGACTCTAAAAACAGGTTCCATATATGCAGAAGCCATTTCTTTGCTGTCCCATTTAAAAAAAAAAAAGTTAGGTCAACACATTGTATGACTTGCTCTTTTCAACTTTATAGGTCACTATAATGAAATGAAAGAACAAACTGAGGCTCTCCAGGTGCTCCAGAGCCTCTTTGGCTCCCAGAAACAAACATTTTCCTAGAGGAAAAGGACTCCCAAAAGACAAAAATATCTTCATAGGATTAAGAATTGCACAGTATTAGGCTATTCATTGCTGACATTTTCATGCACTCATTACAAAAGAAGCCTACCAGCTGCACACAGTTAGTACTACTAAAGCAGTAAAACCTGACAGAAATGTCGGACACGAGATTTAAGGATTGACCATTAGCAGTATTTTCCTGTCATAAAACAATCCACTTACATTATTATTTAAATTACCGACTTCATATGATTTGCTTTTCTGTTCTAAAAGGAAGTGAGCTGGGCCCAAAGACAAAATAGCGCTTAGTGCCTGCCTTTGTAACCATTCTTTGATCAGAGAATTCCTCTTTTAAGGTCCTGTTTGGGCCTAAGGGGGGAGTGGGTTTATAAGAGTTACTGCCAGACAGAATCAATATAGACACTCTAAGGCCACTGTGCTAAAGCAAGCTGTCACTGGAAGTCAAATAAAACATTCTACCAATCAATGCATTTTTTAGCTTTATGGATCAAACTAACAACCTAGAACACAAAGAAAAAAAAACAAAAATACCCTTAACTCTAGATTAATCTCATTTTAAAAGACAAAAAATAGGAAAGAGAAATTCCAATGGAAGGTGTATCCTTGCAACAGTCTCTGTAGAAAAATTAAGAGGATGAGAAAATAAGAGTGGGAAGTTGCTTTTTCATCATATTTATTTTAAGTGTCGTACCAAAGGACACTTAAGCAAAGAAACTTGACTATGCATAAGAGAGAATGTAAACTTTAGAACTTTTACTATGAGGAAAGAAACTATTGGTCAGAAGAAACCATAAAAACAATCTCTCTGTTTTGGTTTTACTGGCAGAGCTAGCTCACAACTGTATTGGACAATGTCAGATACAACAGGCAAACAGCTTCAGTGCTGTGGTGTAGGGATGCTTGGGAGACTGTGAATTATTTCTAAAGAGTATGCAAAAGGTAACTAAAAAAGCAAGCCTTTTTCTGGCACATTTATGTTTGCTCTACTGTGTTATACTAAGATTAAAGATATGAAGATTGAAAATTAACAAAAATTGCTGATTCTCTTCTTTTCTAATCAACCAGAAATTAGCTATCATGCCTTGGAGAGGAGCTGGGGATGGGCCTGTAATTCCAACTAGGTTAATACTAATATTGAAATAAAAATCCTCATATACCTTTTAGGAAATGTTATATGCTTCATGTAGATTGACTATATTTTTGTTCACTGTGATGCCTTGTGATTTACCATGTATCATGTATCCAACAGATTTTAGTACTGCTACATAAGAATGGAAAAGGATTCTTGACTTGTGGACTGTGTGCGTCCCTTGGAGGTGGGCAAAGAGCTGGTGTCTTCAGCTCAAAGTGTCCTGTCTTGTTGACTTGGGAAGCATGGCCAGAATGTGTGGTCTAGGTGTCAAAATAGCTCCATTTACTGGCACCAATAACCAACAACCTGGGAACTGTCCAGTCTATGAAAAACACCTTGGGTTGCCTCACAATCATGAATATTCCTGTGTCACAAGACCAAGATACAAATGTGTGCTTTTGGTTGGAAAATAAAACTAGGAGTTCTTTGAAAACAGTTTGCCTTGTGGTATCCTTTCACAGGAAGTGAAATAATGGGCTAACTCAGAATAAAGAGAGGGGGGCTTGCTGTACTAGAAAAAGTTAAAGCAAAGGGATGCACTTGGTATTGGGGGATTAGAAGACATAATGAGAAAGACCATTGCAGAAGTGAGAAGGGGAAGGTGGCAGTCTTTTATTTGAGCACATCTACTTCTTAGGAGAAACATTCATGGCACCTTTTTACAGACGGCACAACTGTGAAGAAAAGCAAAGTCTCTGTCTGTTAGACTTCCACAGAGGTGTTATCTCCCAGTCCTCTGCTTTCTCTAAGTGCTCTTCTTCAGTCAAGTGCCCATGTCCACATTCCAGGAAGTGCTCTCTACTCGCCAACCCCACGCCACAATACAGTTGTCCACACAGATGGCTCCACTCAAAACCTCTTTACATCCTTCTGGAAACCACTGGTACAGGAAGAGAATGCACACGCACAAAATTAAGCATCAGCACTGATCTTCTCTGCTCATACTTGCATTCCTGCTCCAGTTGGTTTTTTCAGTCCCAGTGTTTGTTTGCAGGCTCCATACTCTTTCTCTTTCCAAACCTTTGCTGACACTCAGTCCATTAGTTGTCCTTCCATAACTTATATGTCTTCTTGTCTTTGACAAATGCACATTTTTTTGCAAAATGAGACATTTTAGCTTGGTTCTAAACAGCAGCAGTTTCTAATTTCTACACGTCAAAGCTGGGCTAAATATCGAGGCTAGTAGGTTAGAATCCTACCTCTGACACACTACAGCTTTTTTGGGGGACTTCTTGATTGATCACTAAGTTTCCATGGTCCTAGAATTTTGATTGTGTCAAGGATTGTATCCCACTTTAGAAGACTCAGTGCCTCAGTCCCCACAAAGGCTGAGCAGAATCCATGGCAGATGTATTCCTCTCCTTCAGTCATTTGGTAAACGAAATTCAACACCTGGCACAGCTAAGACAGGCTGCCAGAAGGGATTCTAGGCTCCAAGCGTAGATGTGACTACTTTCTTTCCAAAGGTACTCATTGATTTTTCCTAAGTGAATTGGTTACAGAAACCTGAAGGACCCAACCCATCCCTCAGAAGAAATCTCTGAGATCTAAGACAGGGACTCCAGAAGTGGTGAGCAGTGACAATTGTCCTTGACACTGGATCACTGCAAGAGTACATATCCCACAGTCCAGTAAGAGAAGGAGATGCACACAGAGAAGAGTGTTTACTGGAAACTTCTACAGGGAAAGATGAGAGCTATATTCACAGAACGACCAACAAACAGAGGCCACTCTGGGGTACCAGTGCAATACTTACCTGTGCGCAAGACTTCTGACCACCTCCTAAAAAACCTACATACACAAGCACACCTTGATATCAAGGAAGAAAAAGTCTGTTCCTAATGCACACTCTGAAACCCCCTACTCCTCTGCTCACATTCCATTTCCAGAGTCTGAGCTCTAATTCCTCCTGTTGCTTCCCCACAATGGTATATCCCCATCCTTCTGTGTCTGGGACAGCAGATGCCATCATTATGTGGATTGTAAGTAAGCTCAGCTCAGCAACAGTCTGAGCCAGGCAGAACTTTTAAGAGCTACTACAATTTTTCATGGTGTTTTTATGGTTTGTCTTTCCTCACAGACCAATTGCTCCTGCTCTAGGCATCTGGCTATTTGGCTATTCCCACTGGGCATCTTGGCATGAGTGTGTTCAAGCTGAGTTAAAAGGGACTTGAAAGGCAGTGAATTTCAACAGGGTCCTCCTGGAGTCTGACATCTACTTCCCTAAAACTAGAAATGCCATTTTGTATCTGAATCCTTCTGGAACAGGGTATTAATGGGTGTTACCTGAATTCACCCTTTTTTATTTCTCACCACCTGTCAATTGATGCAGCACACAGGTACGTTCAGAATGCAAAAAGTAACTACAAGGATAGGCAGAAGGAATAATGGCAGCTTTCATTTGGACCTCTCAGTAAGTCAGGCTTGGTTCAACCTTCGTTGGACTTTTTTGCTGTATCACATCTCCTAAATCAAAGGACGAAAAAGTAAGGCATCTTTCTAGTCCTTCAGGTTCTCAACAGAAATTGACTCTTTCTTAATCTCGTAAAAATCCAGAATGATTCCCATCTGTTGGAACTTAGCTGACTTCCAAGAAAGCAAAGACATGCTCAGCTTGCAATTAGGCTAAGATAAATGTCAAAGTGAGCACCTGTTGGACCATTTAATGTGCCACATATTCCCAGACTTTGACTTGAGGTGTTTGCTTACCTAAGAGCAACTAATTCCAGTAACCAGTGAATCCGAACTTGTTCAATGCCGCCATGTGGAACAGAAGAAATGTAGGCAAGGTTCAGCGCTTGGTCTTTGCTCAGGTCAAACAGGTCAGCACAGCTGTGAGGTAAAGGAGGGCTTCAGAAGAAGATGGACAGAAAAGAAACACATTGCAATATTAAGTAACAGTTCCACTGGCCATGTAACGATTCCTATGCTAAATCCCTACACCACCCACACAGTCCTACATGGCATGAGGAGTACTGCCTAACATGAGATGAAATCAAAATGGAGTTGCAGGTTATTTGGGGCTAACTCGTTATTCATGCCATTTGGAAAAGTAAAGGAAAACCTTGCCAGCAGTCTGTGCTGCCCAGACAGGAACCTCAGGCAGCAGTGGCCTGAGGAAACCATACAGTGACAGTTGCCTTGTCCCTCAGTAACTAACCATAAAGGAGCTCAGTGTCTTTTAGGCTTTGCAGTGGAAGTCAGAACTGCGGAAGTCAGCAGTAAGAAAAATATGGGTTTGACCCTCCTGCTGAAGTTCATGCAATGACATCAATTCTTTCTCTGCTGTGACCACTACTACACTTGTTAAAAACAGAATTGGATGCTCAGAGCCTTCACATTCTTCAGCCATGTTCACCTCACCCTTAGCGTAAGACAGCACAAGAATGTGTGGTTTGAGGTTTCTATGCTTGATTCTGCAAGCAGCTTAACAGGCTCATGGCTATACAGCAATGATCATATTAACTTCACTTCGATGTCCACTTATTACATTGAAGTTAACATTACTCTGTGGCAAATTTCTGTTGTTGCTATCTCCACAGATAAATACTATGAGATGGAGCTCTCAACCCCACCTTTCACAAGCCAGAAACTTAGAATGCTGCACGGTTCACTGGGTTTGGGCACCCTCAAGGACTTTCATAGAGGCTCCTCATATTGTGCACAGTCTGATTGATAAACTGTTGAAAGCTGG